>JARHVA010004216.1:0-500000 GCA_037957365.1 Torreya grandis
CTCCAAGAGTAACAAAACCCTTGTGAGGCTTTGAGAAAAGAACTGAATAAAAGGTTGGATATAGTGGAGGACCTTTTTGGTAGGCTAAAAGAAGGTGTAGAAGAAGCAAACAATATCTTTTGAAATTTTTTTAACCAAATAAAAGTAATTGATGCATGCCTCAAAAAGGCAAAGGAAGAGAAGGAATCTCTATTCTAACACTCCTTTATAGTGACAAGGTATGAACATGTAAAAATAATGGCTAAGGTAAACTCCCTCAATACTCAGCTAAAAACCCAAGAATAGGACCTAGAGGTAGTCTTCCACACCTTCCAAACTAAGGTCAATAAGCATGGAGAGATTTTTGATGGTGGGGTGAAGCTCACTAAAGAAAGGCTTGAAGCCTTTAGGAAAGATCTAGAAAGCATAGATGTGCTTACTCTCAAGGCCACATGCACTAAAGCATATGGTTCCATTGATGAAATTAAGGGTGGTATCCAAGGTCATGAAAATTTCAAGGTAGATTTAGAACAAGGCACATTCAAATTTTGCATGCCTAAGGTGCTAAAAGACTAGACTAAGGTGGACTAGAAATTTTTTATGGGGTAATATTGGGCCCCCTTTTTGGAGTAAGTACGTGGACTGTACCAACTAGACCAATCTTAGTATGAAGTGACCCTTGGTGTAGTCCCTCCCATTTTTATACATTTTGGTGCTATCTAGAGGACTTTATGTAGATCTCGTGCCAGCTGGTGGGGTAGTTACATAGTGTCAAATTACATAAAGATGTCCTTGCCAAGACATGGACATGGTGGCTTGAGAAGCATGAATGTTAGAGAGTGGAGTAGGTGAGATAGTGACCCTTTAGTGATAGCTCAGCATACAGAGTATGCTCATCTACCCTAAATAGCATAGTGGAGCTTATGAACTCATGATAGATCAAAACTCAATATGTACCCATACTACCTAGCAAGAGATGCCCATTCACTTATAAAAGAAGGCCTATATTTTAAGATCAAGGAGGTGATTAAGTGTTTCAAAGCTCTATAAAAATAGAGAGAGAACTATTTGTGTTTCTTAGTATGCATGTGGTAGCTTAGAGATTGGAATATATATCACAAGCTTGCATGTGATCCATTGGGCATGAATAGAGTTAGGAAGAGCATATGCTCTATTCTTATATTGAAATTTTTTGATAAACTACAAGTTAATGAATAATACTATTGAAGGAATGAAGTATTAATCCATATTGTATAATATATGTGATGGTATGCTTATAAGCTAGTTTCCTTTACGCTTCATGTAGTTTTTAGATAATATATCAGAATATGGAGGTTCAACCCTAGTCGCTAATGATGTCCTCATGCCATTTAGTGACCTTTCACCTTAGGACTTGGTTCACTAAGGGTACTTTCACTTATTGAACTCCCTTTAAGAACCTATCACCAAATGACCACCTGAACTCCTATGACTAATGACTAAGTCCTTTTGAACCTTGAGTTACACCATGATGCAACTAGACCAATGCAGGCCTATTGCACTTTGGGTGAGTGTACAAGGCTTTTTCCTTGTTTGAAACTAATGCTAGCACCATAGCATGATTAAATATTGTGAACTAAACCCTACTATCTTCGTGCCTAGCCCCACCAAGTCTAGAACTGACTTGGATTGATATCTAAGTGCATGGATAAGTACAAAAATAAATTGAGTAAAATTTTATACAACAAATATTCTAAAAATATAACCCCTCAAGCACCCTTCATACTCTTGAATTCACAAGACTAAGTCTCCTTTCTAACTGTGTTTTGCTATGACAGCAACCCCTATAGGTATTATGCATTATAGTTAGGCATTAGAGATAATGTATAAGCCTCACTAAATTTTTTAAATAAAAATTCCATCAAGTTCCTTGCTTCACTTCACATTATTGGGTTTGAAAACTTTCAATAACAATCAAGACTAGTTGAATATGTACCCTACCTTCTTGATTATTGTAGGTGTTCATAGGGTCTTTAAGAACCTATGTAAGATTGTTTTGAATTTCTAAGGGTTAATGGATATCATCATGGATTTTATTAAAGTTATAATGGGTTTTATTTACAATTTCAACCCATTATTATCCCTTCATCTCACCAAACTAAGCTTTCCCTATGAGGATTGTGACCCCCACCCTTTTAACTCCTATAGGTCATTACTAGCCTTAAATAAGCTTAGTCTTGGTGTTTAAGGATTTGTTTAAATATATTGAAGTTAAAAAGTGCACGTTTATAATTTCACTCACCTTCTAACCTTAAAAAATCACCAAAGCAAAAAATTTGTCTCACTACATGTTGACTCGTTGTAGGTGTGCAATTAGGCCACCTGTATGGACTGAAAGTTGGTATACGGGTCCAAACATAGCTTATGAGTCCATTTGATTATTTCTTAGGTAAAATATTTTTTTATACCATTTAAAACCATCTCCATATGTTGACAAGGTCAATAATTACAACTTTTGGATGGATAAATTCTTATTAGACTCAAACTTGTAGATAATAATGCCAAAACTCAATATTTCTAGGCAACTTTGAGGCTCTATACTTTCATCTTCTCCTCACTCTATGATACTAATATTTGGCATGGATCCTCTCTATGCTATAGGCTGAAATTTTAACACAATATAATGTATCATAATTTCTTTCAACCATGTCATTTTCCCTTGACAAAAAGTGTTAGGACCCCTATTTTCTCAATTTAGGGAACTTGGTCTCAAAACTCAGTCAACATCCTTGGGGGTGGTTATCAACTTCATTTATCCATATATAAATTAAAACCTATATTTTAAACTCCCTTAAACATGTAAGTACTTCAAAATTGGTTCTAGTATGTGCTTTAACACCTCCAACTGGCTCCTCCAACTCTCTGCCAAGTCCCCTATGGATGTTGATTTTAGGTCTGCAAACAATATATGCAATTGTGAAAAATGTGCATTATTTTGACTATTTCTTGAATTTTGAAACAAACTCAACCTATGAAATTCATTCATAATGTCTCAAAAATCTTGACACCACTACTAAAACTCCTATCATAGCATGATGTCATCAATGAACGTTGTAGGTGCATGGTGAATTATATACAGGTAACGAGGATGAATTAGTCTAAGTGTTGAGTGAATTTTCCTTCTCAATCAAGTATAATCTCCTAAATTTGTGTTTAAATGGATTATAATAATTTTAAAACTCAAAACCATCTATTATAGTTCCCTTTCAATATTGAAACTCTCCATGAAAGCACTTGAAAGTGTAATATCTTGTCACATGACTATATGGCACTCAAAAACTACATTTTCATGGAGATTGATTTGGAGAGAGAAATTTATATGAAATGAGATTTAAAAAATCACATTATAAACATTATATTGGACTTACCACAACCCCCTAGAGCCATTTTCAAAGCATGAAATTTTAAACATGGTGAAAAATTGCTTGTCATCCCAAATAAGACAAATCTACCAACTTGAGATGGTTTACTCACCAAAACACAATGAAAATTGAAAATAATCATGGAGTTCATCTAATAAGGTATACAAAATTCTCTATAGTCAATATCACCAATTGGTTCATACAAAATTATCACAAATGGAGTAAAACCCATAGGGTACATGAAACAACTAGTAGAAAAATATAGTCAAATTCATGAGGATGGTTCATGAAGCATAATCCACCATTATTCTAAATCCTTATATGTAAATTAATTTATCTGATTTTAATACGACCTTCCCAATTCATTTTATTTTAATTTTTCTGAGTTCTTCGTACTAAGCATAAACCTAAAGGTCACTTTTGCTTGTCAAGAGGATTGAAAAAAGAGTAAAACATTTTTTGGGCCAAAAATGGCACTTCCAGAGCAAATAAAACATGTAACTGATATTAAAGAATTTTAAGAGACATACCATGATCCTTCACCACATGGAATACTTCCCAATGAGCTATACAAGTGCCAAACTTCTTTTCCTCAAGAAAACTACCCTCTTTTTAAGGAACCTGCCACTTTTCAGTTGGTTTAAATTAATTAAGACCTCTTAGGACACATGATATGTGACATCATATTTTTACACCTTCACACTTCCCAAGAAATCCATACAACTTATTAAATGTTCAATTTTGATCCCTAAAATGACTCAAAAGGACATATTGACTAATAAAATAAGTGACCAAGGCTAATATAACATTGAATAACATTAAATGACCTATTATAAACCTTATTACCAAAAATTAAACCCCTTAAAACACTTAAAACTCAAGTTTTTACCTAGGGGTTCCCCAATTTGACCTAAAAGTCAAATTTGGTCAATAAATTGGTGACTCATAGGAGTAGTATACCTATTATACTAACTAGACCAGTAGCCTTATTAGTCTATTGGTCTTAGGGATTCATTTACTTTGACCAAAATTTTTTATCAAGACAATACCACTTGATTACCTCAACCACATAAACAAAGACACACACAAAACAAGACAACAACTAACAAGACAAACACACACACATGTGCTCAAGGAATTTAGGGTAATATGAAACCAACTATTATGCACAACTAGGAAATAATCATACCTCCTTTCTAGGATCAAAATGAAAACTTCTTGAAAAATCTTCGTGGTGAGATGAAACATAGTGCCAAGCATGTTTGTCATTAGATTGAATGCTTTATGGATTAGACCTATTCCTTGGTAATTCACTTGATTTTCCCTCAAGTATATCATTCTCAAATAGGCCTCCAATGTAGATAAATTCCTCTTTAACATGTTCACATACTTCATACTACTTCCCACTCTTCATTTCATATTCAACTTGTATCTCTTTAGTAGGCATGGCTTCAAGAGGAGTAGTTTCATGTTCTTTAGAAGATTAAGGCCAATAAAAGCTTCTTCCATCCTTTAAGAGCTGATGTGTTTCTCCCATCTGATTGAGAGGATGATATTACATCTTGATTACTTCAAACATGTCATCATCAAATTCATATACCTCTTGAAAGGACAGATTTGAAAGGTTGTTTTTCCTTTACATACTTACTTAAGTGCCAAAGCTACCTTCTCCATTCATGATTATATCATATCCCCCTTGAAGAGGAGTATATCCTACTCCAATTAATTCAAAATAATCATCCAAATTCTGCTTAATAACTTGTTCTTGGTCATTATGACATGTTGGACAATGTCATCTTGCTCATCATCACTTGTAGTCAGCTCTAAAGAAGTAGAAAACCCCTTGAGAGACTCAAACTCATTAAAAATGTGTTCAAAATTATGCCACAAGTCCTCATCTTCCTCTTGATCAACATCATGAAGGTATAAAACAAGATAATCTCCTTCATCCTCTTCCTTAGAATCCAAAAAGGATTCATCCAAAACTTCTTCTTCAACACAAAGAAGGCATTTTTCATTATCAACCAAACAAGAAGACTTAATACCACTCACCTCTTCTTCAACACTTAGGATATCTTGAGGGATTTAAAATTGTTTCTCATCTATCATAATCTAATCTTTCTTCTCAAGGGCTTCAAGATCTTCCATTTCCTTCTTTGTGATTCTAAGACTTGGCATTTTGAAGTAATGTGACTTAGTCCAATGAGGCTACCAAGGAACTAGGATTTTTTCAAGAAAAAGTTCTTATTTTTTTTCAACAAAATGCTCCTCTTTAGGTTCCAATACCATATGTCCTTCAAGGAAAAGGGTGGTGGGTTGAGGACATGATTAACTAGTTGGTAGAGGTGGCACATAGAACTCAAAATGAGATTGAGAGTGAAAATTTGGAGACTCTTTTGGAATCTCTTAAGGATGGGGAGGCAGACCTTGGGCTAAAACAACTTTAATTTCTTCCTTCCACTTAAAAAACACTTCATTGACATCTGATTTAGCTTGAGGACTCTCTTTAGGAAGGTTGGATTGGGTGTGTTTATGCATAGGATCTTTTTTTGGGTCTAAACCTTCCATCACACCTTCACTTAACAATTTCATCTTTGCCTCTAACTCTTCAATTTTCTTGGCTAGGTTCTCTTGGAAAATTATTTCTTTAAGCTCATAGGAATCATCATAATTATGAGTAATACATGAGGCTGACATGGAACACAAGAATACTCTTGAGTAAGGGTAGTATGGAGTTGAAGGATCAACTCCATTCATAACTTCACACTCCTTATCAACCAAAATTATATCCTCTTTCCTCCCCCATGATTCCATTATCTTACTCTAATGTAGGATGTTAGGATTAGAAGTTTTTTCTTGAGGAAGGGTGGGAAGGGTTTGTATAGGATCAAGATCCTTCTCAACTTCACACTTTTTGTCAAGACTTTTCTCCTCTTTCTTTCCCCATGACTCCATTAACTTGTTCTTGCTTAGGATATTTGGATTATGAGTCTCTTTTTGAAGTGGTGGTGATGAAATTTGAGAGGGAAATGAGGGCTTGAACTTCACTTCATTTTTTTCTAATATTTATTGATTTATATACATATTTTCCAATTCAATCTTCCTATCAATATTAGCTTCAAACATAAGGTTTCTCTTCTCAACTTTCTCTTCCAACTGATTGGGAAAATGATGACTTTGATATCTTTTATTGGACTCATGAGTAGGGATCAAATATGGCTAATAATAAACTTGGGGAATTGGATATGGATTCTGATAGGTTTGGTGAGATTTCCTTTCATGAACTCCTATCCTATCCTCTAAGGAAGAAACTAAGCCACTCACATCAAGCATCTCACTTGTGAGCCTTTGCCAATTGACTCTCTCAATAGGTGTCCACTCTCTTTTGACAAACTCTAATGCATCTCTCACGTTATGAATAATATTCATGTTAGGATCTTGCTCCACCAAAAGAGCATACAGTTGATTACCAAACCAAGCAACTTAATATGCGGAAATTAACCAGATTGCACAAGTAACTAGAATTCAGAATAACACATGATATGAGAGACAATACACAACTTGTATTAACACTTTACAGAAAAGAATACAATAAATAAGATGCCACTTCTTCTCCACCACCTTACAGAGGTTTCCCACACCTCAAGTGAACAGTAAATCTTCTCCCCAAAGCTCTCCCTCTCAGGTCCCAACACACAACTCAAATACAGAGTTGGTGTTCACCTCCTGTGCTCCATGCACAACACAAGTGCTCCACGCACTCCACAAGTACTCAACATACTTCAAGTAGATCTCCCATGAACCTGCAACAACCTGAAATTCAACAGACCATACTTATGGAAGGAATTCCCTTGCCTTCCTCTCTTGCTCTATCTGAGTACACACCTGTACTCCAAGTAGATCCTGCCTGATACTGCTCCCTATTGTGTTGCTGTCCTATCTGATCTTACACACCTGAAAATCAACCTAGTTCTGCACACTTGTGAACCTTGACCTTGCACACACATACACCTGCAGATCAACGATCTTACTTACCATGTAGATCTCCCATATAGGCCATGCACCTATGACCAAGATCCTACACACCTGAAGAATCCTGCTGACTCTCCAAAACCAGCACCCACCTTGGTACTGCTGTGGAACTAGGAGGAACACCCTTGCTCACCTCACACACAGAAGGAGCTAACTTTGCTCAACTCAAACTAGAACACTTTTCCAATACAACCATGAGTCTATTATATAGATCTCATCCAAACAATAATTAGACATCTAATTACAATAATTAGATCCGCAGCTCTCAGTCTAAAAATAGCTCTAATCATGCAAACACTTGGTTCGTTAGCTAACTGTCCGTAATAAGCTCGTAGTCGAACCACACAGGCGACCGACGTCGGTCCCTATCTGCCTGGGGGTCACCGATACCGGCCGATATCTGACCGACGTCGATTGCATTCCTATCTTATCCTACCGACGTCGGTTGGCCAGACCAAACGCCAGTCTCTATGACACTCTGCAACTCTCCTGCAACCTCCTCCATGTCTGCATCAGTGAAGCTTTTAGCTCCACAACCTAACAATTCATGGGAACCTCTTGACCACATCCTCTTATAGTATGTATCTCCAACATGTACCTCTCATAGACCAAAAATGTTTGTTTGAAGGTGGAAATGGATGGACTTGAGAAGTACTAGGTTGACTAGGAGGAACATGACATTGAGAAGGCTAGATATAATAATTATACACTTCATGATAAGGATGGTACACTTCATGAAAAGGTTGGTACACTTCATGATAATGTTAGTTAATAACTTAGTCATATTTATAGGGAATGGCACAAGCTTGAAAAGTCTCACCAACTTGTGTAAAATAGTGATCAACACCAAAATTAGCCTTGAAACTTCATTAAAAGTAAGAACATAAAGGACAATGTTAAAAAATATCTTCAAATGATAATATAGGCTGCTTGACCAGCTGATATATCTTTAGAGTCACTATTTATGCTTTGATAAATGCCTCCAAAGTCTTATTATTGAGAGACAACACCAAAAATATCTCAACTTCTTAGCCCAAGAGTCCCACCAAGGCTGATTATTGAGAGACAACACCAAAAATATCTCAACTTCTTAGCCCAAGAGTCTCACCAAGTATGCCAAAAATTGTTGTCACTTGGATTTTCACCCTTTGAGGAGATGTAAAATCTCTCCTCATCCAAGTGGCATAAAGGAAACACCTCTAGGTTTTTGGGTAGCCTAAGGATGAGGTGAATCTCTAGATAGGGCTAGCTCCCTTGATGTACCACTTTGGATTGCAACAACACCTAAACTTTGGGGGTGAAAAGGGAGAGAGATAACTAAAATAAAACTATTCTAAGGGAGGTGATACACCAAATAATATGATGAACTCCAACTAATAGCATGTTACACATGAGAATAAAGGAAAAATTGAACATACATTTTTTCAATCTGCATCTTCTCACATCAATGTTACATTGTGAGGTTATGGGTGAATGTGCAAAGCTAGGAAGACTAGAAAAAAATACTTAAATTTAAATAATTAAAATACTAACTCATTTAATCCTTGAAATTTCCTATAACACTTCACATGCCCTATAAAAAGAAGCTTTCCAATTGCAAATAAGATGTAAGAGTGAGATAACATGCTAAGGAATCCATATTCTTCACTAAGAAAGGTCTAAAATTCAATTAAAACACACTAATAATAATCATGAAGAGGTAAAAAATCAGTAGTCTTATTGATCAAATGGTATGCAAATGAGCAATGATTTGCCATACTCAAGAGGAGCAAAAGTTACAATGGCCAAAATGGCTAGTTCTTATAGAACTTGAGAGAGAGAACAGAAGAAAGAAGTCCAAGGAATACAAGGAAAATTTTAAATCTAATAAAATAAATTACTCATGCATTATAATAGGATATGGTATGAACCATGCAAGGTCAGGAACTCCAAGTGTCCATCCAAGTCATCAAACTCTTGAAAAGTGGCATAAAACTCCTCATTCTAGCTCAGAAGAACTGACTTCATGATTGACCCTATTTTAACACATAAAAACTAAATAATAAAATTTATAATGATTATTATGAAGGGTAAGGACATCATACATGCATCTTCATGCATTGGTTGCAGTCCTAGTCCTCTAGAATGATCCCAAAATGAGATAACATCATTTGTTATCAAGAAAAATCCTTTTCTATGTAGCCTGCACACTTGGCATTAAATTTTTATTTATTTTAACATGAAAATACATGGGAGGAAGTGAACGACACCTTTAAATACCCTCCATATCCTTATAATAATCAAGTATACCTTAAATTCATCTCACATGAAGTTTTCCACCCTTCTCACTAGCTTGTCCAATATGTTAGTTTTGACTGTCTGAAATGAGAACTATTGTTAAAAACCTTATAAGTTTCTTAAAATAATAAAATTAACATATTTATTTATTAAAATTCCTAATATTCCCTCCAAACTTTATTTCATCTTTAGACTCCTCTTGTAGCCTACAAAACACACAAAATGGTCAAAAATAGCCTATTTGGTACCCTATCTATATAGGTCCATACACTAAAAATCATGGGAGGTATATTTAGTGAGTCATATACAACTTTAAATATGTTTAATTTTCAAAATATTCCATTAGAATTCATCTCCAACTTTATCTCTCTAGATTGGTCCTTAATCAGGGTTTACAAGGGTTTCTAATAGTTTTGACTCTTAAGGTTGTTTCATAAAGGTATGACATTCAATTATAAAAATAATTCCAAAAATTCATATTTAAATACCTCTTATAATTTCCCTAAAATTATTTTTTTCCCATGTAAATCATAAAGAAAGATGTGAGCTTCCAAACTTCTCATGTCGAGCTCTTTTCCTTAATTCCTATAGGTCTAGTGTTATTTCTAAGCCAAAATGACTTCCTCTATGGTTTATTTTACTTATAACAGATTTAAAACTTCTTATATGACCTAAAAAACAATATCCAATCCATTATAAATCATTTTTAAGGGTAAAAAATAAATTGACCTATCAATTGAAGACTAGGCCTAACCATGTCAAGTAGGCTTGAGTTGTTCTTGAGGCTCAAAATGAATTATTGGTGGTTTCCTTGATTTAAAATATATAAAATACATCATGTTACATCCCATATATATTATAAAACAATGTGGAAACCACTCATAGTGATATAAGTGTCATTGTTCTCTTATTTGGTCCTTAGACCAAAATCTTGTATTTGGGTTTGCCTGCAACTTTTGCATTTTAGACGTCCCTCTTTATATATATACTAATTTGAGGTGTTTTCCATGATTTTTAAAGTTTTTTACAGCTCCATATACTTATTTTAAAGTTCCAAACATCATTTGGTTCATTACTTTGTCCTCATTCCTCAAAACTGCTAATTAGTGCACCTAGGGAAGTACCCCCTGTATGAGACAAAATAGGGGGTACTTCCCCTATTTAATAATTAAAAATAAGGATTATATAGACTTCCCCAAGTTTAAAACATTTTTTTACAAATATTTATCCCTTTTTCTTAATCATATACCTCTCAAACTTGCAAAAACCAAGATAGACTCTTTCAAAGGCAGACTATATGCATAGGGTTTCTATAAGGGTTATGAGTTACTTGTTTGGGATCTTGTCTTTGATTGTATTCAATTTAATATACCTATGTATAATATCATATCCATGATATATTTTTTCCAATCAATATTATAATACTTTTACCCCTCAAGCACTCTTCATACTCTTGAATTCATAAGACTAAGTCTTTCTGACTATGTTTTGCTATGATAGTAACCCCTATAGGTGTTTTGCATGATAGTCAGACATTAGAGACAATGTATAAGCCTCAATAAAGTTTTAAAATACAAATTACATAAATTTCATTACTTAATTTCACATTTTGGGGTTTGAAAAATTTTAATACCAGTCAAGACTAGTTGACTGTGTACCCTACGATCTTAATTGTTGTAGGTGGTCATAGGGCCTTTAAGAACCTATGCAAGATTGTTTTGCATTTATAATGGTTAATTGATATAATAATTTATTTTATGAAGGTGTTAATGTGTTTTATGTATCATTTTATCCCCTTATTATCCCTTGATCTCACCAAACTGAGCTTTCCCTGTGAGGACTATGACCCCTACCCTTTTGACTCCTATAGGTCATTACTAGCCTTAAATAAGCTTAGTCTTAGTTTTTAAGTCTTTATTTGAATATATTTAATTTAAAAATTTAATTTTTTTACTTTCACTCACCTTCTAACCTTAAAACATCACCAAAGCAAAAATTTAGCTCATTGCATGTTGACTAGTTGTAGGTGTGCATTTAGGCCACCTGTACGGACTAAAAGTAGGTATAGGGGTCCAAACACAGCTTATGAGTCCATTTGATGATTTTTTAGGTCAAATATGTTTTTTTTACCATCTAAAACCATCTCCATATTTTTATAATGTCAAGAATTGTAACTTTTGGATGGATAAATTCTTATTAGACTCAGACTTGTAGATAATAATGCCTAAACTCAATGTTTTTAGGCAAATTTGAGGCTCTAAAATTTCATCTTATCCTCACTCTTTTACCCTAATATTTAACATGGATCCTATATATGATAGAGGTTTTAAGTTTATAATAATATAATGTATCAAAATTTCTTTCAACCATGTCATTTGCCCTTGACAAAAGGTGTTAGGACCCCTATTTTCTCAGTTTAGGGAACTTGGTCTCAAAACTCAGTCAACATCCTTAGAGGTGGTTGTCAACTTCATTTAGCCATATATCACGTAAAACCTATATTTTAAACTCCCTTAAACATGTAATTTCTTAATAATGGGTTCCATTATGTGCTTTAACACCTCCAAATGTCTCTAACTCTCTGCCAAGTCACCTGTAGATGTTGATTTTTAAGTCTGCAAACAATATATGCAATTATGAACAATGTGCATTATTTTGACTATTTATTGAGTTTTTAAAAAAACTCAACCTCCAAAATTAATTCCTCATGTCTCAAATATCTTGATACCACTACTAAAACTCATATCATAGCATGATGTCCTCAATGAAGGCTATAGGTGCATGGTGAATTGTATATGGGTAGTAAGGATGAATTAGTCTAAGTGTTGAGGAAATTTACCTTCTCAATCAACTAGAATCTCCTCAATGTGTGTTGAAATTGATTACAATAATTTTAAAAATCAAAACCAGCTATTATAATTCCCTTTTAACATTGAAACTCTCCATGAAAGAACCTAAAAGTGTACTTTTTTGTCACATGACTGTATGACACTCAAAAAATGCATTTTTGTGGAGATTTATTTGGAGAGGAAAATTGAGGTGACATGAGATAAAAAATCACATTGTAAACATGATATTGGACTTATAATAACCCCCTGGAGCCATCTTCAAATCATGAAATCCTGAACAAGGTGAGAAACTACCTGTCATCCCAAATAAGACCAATCTAACAACTTGAGTTTGTTTGCTAACCAAAACACCATAAAACTTTTAACTAATCATTGAGGTAATATAAAAAGGTATAAAACATAATTTTGAGTCAACATCACTAATTGGTTCATATGGACTTGCCCAAAATGGATCAAAACCCATAGGGTGTATGAAACAACTAGCAGAAAAGCATAGGCAATTTCATGAGGATAGTTCATGAAGCACAAGACACCATTATTTGAACTCATTATATTTAAATTAAATTATATTATTTTAATAAAATCTCCCCAAGGTGTTTAATTTGAAACCTCTTGATTTGTTCATACTAAGCACAAACCTAAAGGTCACTTTTACTTTCCAAGAGGACTAAAAAAGGAGTGGAACGTTTTTTGGGCCAAAAATGGCACTTTCAGAGAAAACCAAATGTGTAAATAAGCTTTGGGAATTTACAAAGACATACCATGATAATTTCCCACATGGCATACTTCCCAAGGAGCCGTACAAGTGCTAACTTATTTTCCTCAAGAAAACTACCATTTTTCTAAGGAACCTACCACTTTTAAGTTGGTTTCAATTACTTAAGACCTCTTAAGACACATGTGACATGACATCATCTTTTGACACCTTCACACTTCCCAAGAAATCTATACAACTTGTTAAATACTCAACTTTGACCCCTAAAATGACTCAAGGATATATTGGCTAATAAAATAAGTGACTAAGGCTAATATAACATTGAATAACATTAAATGGCCTATGATAAAACTTATGACCAAACATTAAACCCCCTAAAACACTTAAAACTCAATTTTTTACCTAGGGGTGCCCCAATTTTACCTAAAATTTAAATTTGGTCAATAATAACTACATCATATAACATCGATATAGTTACTTGTGTGTGTAGACTTTATGAACCAACTCAATCTAGTGTTTTGTGTTTGAATCTCTGACTGCATTGAACATCTTAAAGTAGTTTATTTTTCTATATCCCGTCTCTTTATCTATTTTATTATTTCAAAAAAATTGATATAGTTTATTTTTAGTATATTTCCTTTCTTGATTACATTGAACAAATCGAAGTATTTTATCTCTTGTTACCCATATCAAACTACATCAACCACCATGATTCAATCTATGTATCACCATTTGTCTTATGAATATATTGAATTTCTCGATATAGTTCACTCCTAGTATATTTTCCAACTTTTTTATTAGATTATATCAAACATTTTGATACAGTTAGTTCAATCCATCCTTCATTTGCATCACCTTTATTATCATATTGTCTTGAATTAATTGATATGAATTTATCTTGATTGACTTCAAACCAACTATATCATCCTGGATGATATCATTTGTTTTCTACAAGCTACCCTTTTTATATAAATATAATCAACATCATGAGGTCACTTATTAGTATTTTTATTAATGGATTTAACCCACTTAGATATTACATGGGTTATTCTTTTCCACCTACTTTATCCACCAGTGAATAAAACACTTTATGGTGCAAGTATTCATAATTTCCATCTAGATATATTAGGTGTAACATGGTTAAAATCACTCAAAATGATGATCTAGATAATTCCATCATCTTTATAAACCTTGATGATAACACATTTCTAACAAAAAAGGTATTTTTTCTAATCTTCCTTATTTTAAAATTGGAGTAATCAATATCAATATTGGGGGTCCTCCTCCCAGTACAAATAATAGTAACCCCCCTCCTAAAATTTTTAATCAAAACCCACCTATTCATACAACTCCAAATGATTCAACAAATGTCCATCATGTAAATAACTAATAATTTCCAAACACTCCAAATATACAAAATCACATCTTTCAAATGGATAGCCAACCTCTCATCATTATGTCTCAACAAAATTAGAATTTGTTCCCCTCTCCTCTTATATATTCCAATAGTAATATCATTTATCAACCTCCCATAGATAATAAAATGTTGCAGCATCTTCAAAAGTAACCTTTAGTACCCTTTACTGTGTCCATAGACATTGGAAGAATTTGTCCAACTATCACATATGATAAGACTAAAAACATTGTTATTTTCCTTAAATATTTTGGTAATTTATATAAGGAATGTGTTGAAACTAATACCTTTGCTACTACTAAACTTCTTGTTAAAACCTTCACAAAAGACACGTTATAATGGTATAACCAACTCCCTAGACATTCCATTCAAAAATTAGAGGTTTAGTCAATGCTCTAGTCAAGGAATTTCAACATAACAATCTTATTGAAAATAGCCTTAGCCATTTTATCAATGTTAATAAACTTCCTAATGAAACCACTCACACTTTTATCAAATGATGGAAGTCTTTAAGTCATAAATTAAATCATAACATGAGTGATGATAATATTTTTAAAGTCTCCATGATTACTCTTAAGGCCTTTCTTCAATATAAGGTTAAGATATTTTCTCCCCAAACCTTAGAAGAGGTCTTTGATCAGGCAAAAAGATAAGATTTACTTATGAATTAATTTTAACCTTTTCATAATCTCATAAAATAATATTTCTAAACTTCAACCAATGCAATAACCATTACCAATTCCTAGCACAAGCCTCCTCAAACCAAAATAGGAGCCATCGACTCAGGTAATCAAACTCTCTCCCACACACCCTTTAGTGTGTCATAAATAATGAAGTTTTTATCTCCATCTAAACCTTTCATACATACTACTACTATTCCTCCCTCATGGTATGATCCTAAAAAAAAATTGGTTTCATGTCGACATTGACGACTCTCATGAGACATGTTAGGACCTTCCAAAAAATTTGATTTCCCTCATATTGGGAGAAGTTTTTGATCATGATGCTATGATAAATATTTGACATAATGAATATATCAAATCTTATCAAAATTGAACCTTTTCCAAATCCAAAAACCATAAATCTCAAAAATCTTCTTTAGATCATAATACACATCATTATGATGAAAATGTTTATGTTATTGATGTCAACTATAACCAATATGAAACTAACTCCCAATATGTGAATATGGAAAAGGTTAATTACCATCATAATATTTCTCACAAATACCATATTACTAAACCTAATAATCCATCTATTGAGGAACAACTTCTTAAAGATACTACAACTAATCCTATTTCCTCTTCAAAATAATGCACTAGTGATGAGCTAACTCTATAATTAGAGGCCCAAACTACTTATTCCATACCTTACATAAACATCATTTGTAATCAACCTAATCCTCATGCTAGTTCTTCCTCCAAATCAAATAGTAATATTCTAAATGAAATTGACTATATGCCTTGTAAAATCCCCCTTATGGAATTAGTAATAACTTCTTCTTATCATCATAAGCTCCTTATGAACTAATTGCAAGACATTGAAAACCACCTATAAAGTGATTTTTTATATTCCTACTTATATATCTAAAGGTCCCACACCTACCAAAGTTCATGTTATTTAAACCATTTATCCACTTTCTTCTTCTACAAAACCATCTATAGAGTTTCTCAAAGAAGATATGATTAATGATGAAATTATTTTTTGAGTTGATGACATACCCCTCTTCATTAAGATTAGAATCAGTAATACATTAACAAGGAAATTATTGGTGGATGAATATTTATGCATTAATTCTACCTCTCTTTGGTTACTCCAAAAAAATCAATACTCTAAATAAAACCTTAATCAAAATCATCTCACTTGTCATGGATTTGATAAAACTAATCAAAAACCTCTTGGTTGCATTTAGTGTTAGGTATGTGGAGCTAAAAGCTTCACCATGGAGCATAGACAAACAGGTTCGGGTCTACACAGACGCCGGCGTCGGTCAGGAGCGACCGACGTCGGTCAGTTGCAGTTCAGAGGTGCCGATGTCGGCAGTATGGTCGGCCGGCGACGGTCACAGGCGAACAGACAGGAACCGACGTCGGTTACCTGCGTGTCCAGAAAGCTATTTCCGAGGACAGAAGCGAGTGTTTGCATGATGAGTTTGAGTTGTAGACTCATGCTCGCGTCTCTATTGTTAGCAATGTTATTTTTAGAGCCCTTGTTGAAGAGGCTTAACTGTTTGTTGTAAGAGCATGCTTAAGTTTCCTATTTTCTATATGTAGGAGAGATCTTCTAAGCTATTATGATGATGAAGTGTATGAGAGTGTAATTGAGTACGAAGTAGAACATTGTGAATGTTTGAAGGACTGTACTTTAGAGAGAGCTCTTAAGGAATAGAGATCTAGTGAGAGATCTTGTGTGCATCTGAGAGAGGTGTGGAAGAACAAAGTTCTTCATTTGTATTCCTATTGTAAAGAGTTTTTAATACAAGTTTTCAGGGTGTTTTCTTGTATATCTTGTTCTGTGCTATTTATCATTTCAGTTACTTATCTATCTGATTTATTTCCGCATTGATTGCTTTCATAAGTGTAATCCATTGTTGGTTGATCCCCAACAAGTGGTATCAGAGCTCAGGTTCACTAACAGGTGGTTCAGATCTGTGTAGTGTGTTCGGATTACAGGTTGCTCACAGGGATTTCTGTTTGAGTGGGAGAAGCAATGGCAGAGGAAAGTAAGTTGAGAATGGAAAAGTTTAATGGCAAGAACTATCAGCACTGGAGAATGCAGATAGAGGACTATCTGTATCAGAAGGATCTTTACTTACCGTTAGGTGGGATAGCAAAGAAGCCCAAGGACATGGAGGACGAAGAATGGGAAGTTCTTGACAGAAAGGCTCTTGGTTCTATAAGACTGAGTCTGGCCTCCACTGTGATATCTAATTTGTCACAGGCAAAAACTACGGTAGAGTTAATGACCACGTTAGCTAATTTGTATGAAAAACCCTCCGCTTCAAACAAGGTATATTTGATGAAGCAGTTGTTTAATTTGCATATGCAAGAAGGTGGATCTGTTTCTAATCACCTGAATGATTTCCATGGTATTGTTAATCAGTTAAGTTCTGTTAATATTTCATTTGAAGATGAAATAAAGGCTTTTTTAATTTTATGTTCTTTGCCTGAAAGCTGGCATGGCTTGGTAATGGCAGTTTCTAATACTGCTTCTGCTTCGAACATTTTAAAAGTAGAGGATGTGGTTAGTGTTATTTTGAATGAGGAAATACGCAGGAAAAGCACAGAAGAGACTTCTGGGACATCCGGGAACGCTTTAAATTTTGAGAGCAGAGGAAGGCAAAAAGAAAGGAGCAAGAGGAGATCAAGATCAAAGTCTAAGGGAAGAGGCAGATCCAAATCCAGGAATGGCAGAAGGCCACAATGCTGGAACTGTGGAAAGTTGGGGCACATAAGCAGAGATTGCTGGTCAAAGCCTAAGGAGGACAATCAGCACGAAGGAAAGGAAGAGACAAAGGTTGCAGGTATTGCACAGGATGCTCTTATTTTCTCTTTGCATAATAACATAGAATCTTGGGTATTAGATTCTGGTGCGTCTTTCCATGCTACCCCTAACAGAGAATATTTCAGTGACTATGTCCATGGAGATCTTGGAATAGTATACTTGGGGGATGATGAGCCTTGCAAGATTATTGGCAAAGGTAAAGTGCAGCTAAAGATGCAGAATGGCAACACATGGGTGTTGAGGGATGTGATGCATGTTCCTAGTTTGAAGAGAAATCTGATTTCTGCAGGTAAGCTTGGTGATGAGGGTTGTACAGTAACTCTCACAGCAGATTCTTGGAAAGTGACCAAGGGTGCACTTGTTATGGCCAGAGGTAAGAGAGAAGGTACTCTCTATTTGTGTAATTGTATTACTAACAAATCTCCTTCAGTTTTATCTACTTCAGATGTGGATGCTAAATTGTGGCACTCAAGGCTTGGCCACATGAGTGAGAAGGGGATGTCTATCCTTAAGTCTAAAGGTATGCTTTCAGATTTGAAAAGTATGGATCTAGAATTTTGTGAGCATTGTGTGTTTGGAAAACAGAAAAGGGTTAGTTTTCTAAAGACTGGGTCTACTAAGAAAAGGCAGAAGTTGCAGCTTGTTCACACAGACGTGTGGGGACCGGCTCATGTAGCCTCTATTGGCGGATCACAGTACTATGTTACATTCATAGATGATGCCACAAGAAAGGTATGGATCTACTGTATTAAAAAGAAATCTGATGTTTTTGAGACTTTTAAGATATGGAAAGCCATGGTTGAGAATGAAACAGGCAAAAGATTAAAGTGCTTGAGATCCGATAATGGTGGTGAGTTCTGCAGTCTTAAGTTCAAATTGTATTGTTACATAAATGGGATCCGTAGGCAAAGGACGGTTCCAAGGACACCTCAATAGAATGGTACTGCTGAAAGGATGAACAGGACTATCATGGAGCGTGCAAGATGTATGAGATTGCATGCAGGATTGCCCTTAGAGTTTTGGGCAGAAGCAGTTGACACCGTAGTGTACCTGATCAACAGAGGACCCTCTACAGCTCTGGATGGTGGAATTCCAGAAGAGGCATGGACAGGTAAAAAGGTTGATCTTTCATATCTCAAAGTTTTTGGTTGTGAAGCCTTTGTGCACATAGATAAGGAAAATAGAAAGAAGCTTGATGCTAAGTCTATGAGGTGCACGTTTATAGGCTATGGCTCAGATGATTTTGGTTTCAGATTTTGGAATCTAGGAACTAACAAGGTAATCAGGAGCCGTGATGTTGTTTTCAATGAAAGAGTGATGTACAGTGATCAGACAAGGAAGCTAGATCAAGCTGGGCAGAGCAATAATGAGCTGGACGAAGTTATGGTCCAAAATGAGCTCGCGGGAAAAAGAAATAATCACTTACAGGAAAACACAGAGACCGACGTCGGCAGGTTTGGAACCGGCGTCGGCAGTACAGAAACCGATGTCGGTCATACAGAGACCGACGTCGGCAGACCAGGCACCGGCGTCGGCCAGGAAGAACCGGCGTCGGCCAGTAACAGGTCTACAGGTGGCCGAGGTCGGTCACTGTCAGAAAATTTGGGTGGACAGATTGTGGAAAATGAGTCCAAGACACCAATCAGGAGGTCTGAAAGGGTAAGTAAGCCTCCAATTAGATACTCTCCTTCTTTATATTATTTATTGCTAACCGATGGTGGAGAACCAAAAATTTTTGAAGAAGCTTTACAGGTGGAGTCCAGGAATAAGTGGGAGCATGGCATGATTGAGGAGATGGAGTCCTTAAGGGAGAACCAAACATGGGATTTGGTTGAATTGCCAGCTGGTAAGAGAACACTGAAGAACAGGTGGACTTACAGGTTGAAGGAAGGTGAGGATGGTCAGATGAGATACAAGGCCAGATTGGTTGTAAAAGGGTTTGCACAAAAGCCAGGTATTGACTTTGGCAAAAAAATTTCTCCAGTTGTTAAGATGACTTCTATAAGGGTTGTATTGTCTTTGGTTGCTTTTGAGGATTTGCATCTCAAGCAGCTAGATGTTAAAACAGCATTTCTTCATGGAGATTTAGATGAGGAAATTTACATGGAACAGCCAGAAGGTTTCGAAGTCAAGGGTAAGGAGAAACTAGTGTGCAGGTTAAAGAAAAGCTTGTATGGCCTCAAGCAAGCTCCAAGGCAATGGTACTTGAAATTTGACAGGTTTATGACTGAGCATGGTTTCAGTAGATGTCAATCAGACCATTGTGTATACTTTAAGAGATTTGATAACGGTAGATACATTATTCTATTGTTGTATGTAGATGACATGCTGGTTGCAGGGTCTCACATGCAGGACGTCTCAGAGCTTAAGGAGAAGTTAGCTCAAACGTTTGCCATGAAGGATTTGGGAGCAGCTAAGAAAATCCTTGGCATGAGCATCAAGAGAGACAGAGAAAATCACAGGTTGATATTGTCTCAAGAAGATTATGTGGACAAGGTGTTGAAACGGTTCAACATGCAGGATGCGAAACCGGTAAGTACACCTTTGGCAGGACATTTCAAGTTAAGCAAAGAACAATGTCCCAATTCACATGATGAGGTAGAGTACATGAACAAGGTTCCATATTCTTCCGCAGTAGGAAGTTTGATGTATGCAATGGTGTGTACTAGACCAGATATTGCCCAAGCAGTGGGAGTAGTAAGCAGGTATATGGCCAATCCAGGAAAGGAACATTGGAAAGCAGTACAATGGATCCTTAGATATCTGAGAGGAACCAGCAGCAGACACTTATGCTATGGAGGTTCAGATACATCTCTACATGGCTATGTAGATTCAGATATGGCAGGGGATTTGGATGGCAGGAGGAGCACCACAGGTTATGTTTTTACTGTAGGTGGAACGGCAGTTAGTTGGATTTCTAAGTTGCAGAAGGTTGTAGCCTTGTCAACTACAGAAGCAGAATACATTGCAGCTACAGAAGCTAGCAAGGAAATGATATGGATGACACGGTTCATGGAAGAGCTTGGAAGGGAGCATGGGAGTTGCAGATTGCATAGTGACAGTCAAAGCGCAATCCATTTGGCTAAGAACTCAGCTTTTCATTCTAGAACCAAACACATACAGCTAAGGTACCACTTCATACGGCAGGTATTGGAAGATGGTGAGTTGAAGCTGGAGAAGATCCATACAGACATGAATCCTGCTGATATGCTAACAAAGCCGGTTACTAAGGAGAAGTTGAATCTTCATTCAACTTCTGTTGGTCTTCACGATTGAGTTGAAGATGGAGGAGCTAGAAGATCTTGCTGTACAGGTATTGGTGCAGCTGGTTTATCTCCAAGTGGGAGATTGTTAGGTATGTGGAGCTAAAAGCTTCACCATGGAGCATAGACAAACAGGTTCGGGTCTACACAGACGCCGGCGTCAGTCAGGAGCGACCGACGTCGGTCAGTTGCAGTTCAGAGGCGCCGACGTCGGTAGTATGGTCGGCCGGCGACGGTCACAGGCGAACAGATAGGAACCGACGTCGGTTACCTGCGTGTCCAGAAAGCTATTTCCGAGGACAGAAGCGAGTGTTTGCATGATGAGTTTGAGTTGTAGACTCATGCTCGCGTCTCTATTGTTAGCAATGTTATTTTTAGAGCCCTTGTTGAAGAGGCTTAACTGTTTGTTGTAAGAGCATGCTTAAGTTTCCTATTTTCTATATGTAGGAGAGATCTTCTAAGCTATTATGATGATGAAGTGTATGAGAGTGTAATTGAGTACGAAGTAGAACATTGTGAATGTTTGAAGGACTGTACTTTAGAGAGAGCTCTTAAGGAATAGAGATCTAGTGAGAGATCTTGTGTGCATCTGAGAGAGGTGTGGAAGAACAAAGTTCTTCATTTGTATTCCTATTGTAAAGAGTTTTTAATACAAGTTTTCAGGGTGTTTTCTTGTATATCTTGTTCTGTGCTATTTATCATTTCAGTTACTTATCTATCTGATTTATTTCCGCATTGATTGCTTTCATAAGTGTAATCCATTGTTGGTTGATCCCCAACATTTAGATCCCTATCATCATTAGACCCAAAACTATACATACCAAGCTTATGGTTATAGACCTTCCACTCTCTTATAACATGTTCTTAAGTCATCTATGAACTCATCGCATGAGATCTATCACATCTTATAGTAGTTAATGCATGAAATTTATCCATAATGGAAAATTTTATAAGCATGAGGTAGATCCCAACCCTTGGAGCATCCAACTTCTAAATCCCAAATCTCAATATTTCCTACTATTGATCATATTAGTAGTCCACCTCTTCATGAGTTTGTCAAAATTCATCTTGACCTCCATGTCATTGTTGCATATTTTGATGATGATGAACCCAATGAATTACAAAAAAAATTTAATACCACTCTATTACCTCCTTATATATCAAAATGTATCCCTTCTTCACTTCTTCCACAAGATATAAATATTCCTCTAATTTATGATACTTCTAAAATTCATCCCCCATGTAATGTTCATGAATCATCTTACACATAATATGATTTCACTTGAAATGAATATGGGGTAGACAATCAATATCTTCTAATTGTGTCTCCTATAACTTTTAGTAACATGGGTATTTCTGCTATCAACATTCCTAATAACATTAATCTACCTAATTTTTATGCATGTAACATTTATTCAGTTTATGATTATGGCTACATCATGGCCCAATCCTAATCATGGTAAATATACATAATGCATTATCAAAATACCTTAGCCAAAATGCGTGACTTTAACTATGATGTTCATGTTATTGATATATCATATAACTATATTGATTTTGACTTGGAACATGAAGGTTATGTCCCTTTTACAAACCCACCTTGGTAGACACTCCATGGGTCATCCAATAAATTCTTAACATTCCCATATTTGAAAAAATCAACTAGATTTATATCTTTCAACCTACTCTATTGGAAAAAAATGCTATCAACTAGCTTGATATTATTACTTTTATTTCTCATCTTTCAAATTGTCTTGGATAACTCAATACAATTAAACCCCCTATTATAGACTGCATAGGTCAACTATCATCTATGACTATTATAGTTATCTATAATCCACCAAGTATATAAGAGTATATTAACCAGAATGATATCATAAATCTTTTTCTCATTATTATTAATTGTATCAACTAACCCAATCTAGTCTCATCCAACCATTTTTAACCAAACTATATTGACTAAGTCAATATTGTCTAGTCTAATTACTTACCTTATACTAAACCTTCTGACATTACTTTAGATTCTAAAGCTACTAATATTAGATAAATTCATTCTAAGTTTGATATAAAAGGTAATCATATTATAAAATTGAAGTGGTTAATAAATATTATGTACCTTTACACATGTTTCCAAATGATGAAGCTATATTATAACTACTCCACATTATAGAATCTCAACTTCCTCACCAACATCACAAGCTTGGATAATTTTAGGATAAGTTTCCTCATTTTAATAATTTCATTTCTAGAATTTATCCTAAAACACATCTTGATTCCAAGTTTCCTCTAGTTCCATGTCATTTCAAAGATGGAAATGCTAAGTTTATTAAGGAAACTATTGCAATCAATTACGACACCACTACCTCTCTTAGACCCATTCTTGTTAATACGTAACTTCATTTTTCATAGCATGATAATTATAGTCTCTTACTCAAAAAATATCATGAAGAATTTGTATGTTCATACAAGGACATGTTTGGTATAAAACCTAGTATCAGTATCCATAAAATGATCCCCTGTCTTGATGCATAATTGTTATGGAAAAAGCAACAAAAAACTCCTCTTGGGATTTATAATTTATGTCATAAAGAAATCATCAAGCTTATAAATGTTAAGTTCATCAAACCTATCGATTAATTGGAATGGTTATCTAATTTTATTCCTATTTGTAATCATTTCACCATGGTCATTTGTATTATATTGAATTTCATAATATCAACTTAGCATGTCCTAAATATAACTTTCATTTATCATCAATTTATGCCATTATTTATTCTATGAAAGGTTATGAAATTTTATCTCTCATGGATGGTTTTATGAGATATAATAATATTCACATCACTCCTAAATATCAACATAAAAGTACTTTCACCACTGACTGGGGAACCTATTGCTATGCTAAAATGTCTTTTAGTATTAAAAATGTTGGCACGACTTACCAGCATGCAATGACCCATATATTCCATGATCTCATCCATAAAATAATAGAAACATATGTAAATTATATTTTTGATAAATCTAAACATTTTGAAACCACATTCATGACCCTTCTATCATCTTTGATCATCTCATCTAATATAAAATTCAACTCAATCCTCAAAATTGTGTTTTTGGTGTCACTTATGTTAAACGCTTATTTTTCTCATTTCCCTACATGGGATTGATTTCAAACCTTCCAAAATTAAGTATATTGTCAACATACCTATTCATCACTATATTCTATACATTCATACCCATCTCAACAAACTTGGGGCAATCCACCAATTCTTTCCCAAAATGGCTTACTACATTTATTCGATAAATTCACTCTCAAGAAGGGTATTGATCTCAAATGGACTGATGCATGTCAAAAATATTATGAAAATATGAAGGAATCATTACTTAATCTTTGTGCTCTTCAACCACCCTAATGATCACCCACTCCTCCTATATATTTCATCTACCCCCATATCAGTTGGGGTAATTCTCACTCAACAAAATGAAATAAGTAGAGAATATGCCATATACTAAATTAGTCATGCTTTGATAGATTATGACACTCGTTATATGAAATTATAAAATGATTGTCTCATAATTTATTTCATAGATAAAAATCTTAGACATTATATGCTTTATCATAAAACTTATGTTATTATCCATTGTGATCCCCTTCATTAATTTTAGCCTAAAGCTTTCTTACCTAGAGATTTAATTGGAAAATGAATGGTAATCTTAATGGAATTTTATTTAAGAATTATTACATAAAAATAATTCAGCTTCTAAGTGATTATTGATCAACTTGTTTTCACACCTACACCATCTAATAATCACCTTCAATACATTCTTTCTGACTAAGAAATCCTTTACATCAAAGTTCTTAATCAAGCTATTTCTCTTAAAGATGATTTTCACAATTTTGTTATTGATATCAAGGCATAAACTATAAAAGAGACTAAAATTTCCATGTCCAAACCCACAACTAAATTCATCATAGAAGAACTACCCAAGGTTACAATTGACTTACACAAAGACACTTGGACACTTCACTTTGATGGAGCTAAATGCCTTTAAGGATCTGGGTAAGGTTGTGTCTTAGATAACCCTCAGGGTTTATTTATTTTTCTTACTTGTTATTAAACTTTAAATTCACTAATAACATGATTTAATATCAATCTCTCATCTTATTCCTACAAGTATCCATTGACTTAAACATCCCATGCATACATGCCTTAGGATATTCATGAATCATATGTCATCAAGTTAATGGATATTATCAATGCACAAGTGAAAATATCATTACATATCAAAAAATTACTTCCACTATTTCTAAATAATTTGCATCTTTCACCATTTAATTAATCCCATGAGAAAAAAATGTTATAGTTTATTCTCCTTCATCAACATCTCTTTTTCACCCTCATCAAGCACTTCATGATTCACAATTCTCATCCGCATGAAAAATATCCTTATTATTACAATCCAAAAATGATTCACTTATTTTATGCATTGATTTTATCAATACTCACCAAATCTCATGGTATAAAACTATCATTCAATTTATTGAACATCATAATCATCCGCCAAAGGTTGATTCTTATGAAAAAACTCAACTTTAAAATCAAGACTGCAAATAAATCCTTAGACATCACATCCTTTATTGTCATAATGTTGAAGGTACTTTGATTTTTTTTATAAATCAAGATGAAGTTATTTCTCTCCTTGAGAAAGTACATGGGGGCATTTGTGGTCGTCATTTTAGTAGACATATTATAGCCCAAAAATACCTACGTATGAGATATTTATGGCTTACTCTTCAAAAAAATGCTATCACATTTACTAAAAGTGTAATCATTTCCAAATTCATGATGATATCATTTAGTCTCCTTCGGTTGAGTTTAAAACCTTAGAGTCTTCTTGGTAGTTTTCTATGTGGGGATTAAATTTCATTAGTAAATTACCTAGATCATAGGATGGCCATGTCTTCATAATTACTACCATTGAATATTTTACTAAGTGGATTAAATTTATGCCATTTATAAATGTCACTATCATTACTATCTTTGAATTTATTCTTAATCAAATCATAATTCATTTTGGTATTCCTCACACCATCATCTCTGACTATGGTGGGAATTTAAAACACAAAGATATGAAATTATTATGTGCCAAATTCAAAATCAAGAAAAAAATTTCCACACCTTACCATCCTTAGTGCAATGGTCAAGATGAAGCCACTAAAAAAGTACTTAATAATATATTTCAAAATATTATTCAATATTATAATTCCTATTAGCATCATAATATTTATCCCATAATTTAGGCTTATCATACTAGAATTTTTACTGCCATTGGGGCAATTTCTTTCTCTTTAACTCTAAAGCTTTCTTACCAATAGAATGTGTTACCTTCCTTATGCATTTCTCTTCATGGATTAGTTACCAATGAAGATATTTTTGAAGACCATATTCATGTATTATATTTTTTAGATGAGCAATGTATGGGTGCTTTACAATATACTCACCAATATAAAGCTCACATTGCTAACCAACACAATAAAAAATTCAAAGTTTGTAATTTCAATGTTGGATACTTAGTACTTAATTTATATTACACCCATGACAAAGAATTAAAGTATTCCCAAAATTTATAGGGTTCTTACTTATTGAATTATATCATTAGACCTATCACTTATAGATTGCAAAACAATGAAGGGCACATCTTTAAATAACTAACCAATACTCAGTTTTTAATATTATTTTCTTAGTTCTATCTTCTTTCTTTTTTTACTTTTTGTATTTCTCATTTTCATTTATATTACACTCTTAATTTCATGCTTTCAGTTATTTTTATACATATACTATATAGCTAACATTTATTGTATATTTACTTAAGACTTTCTTCTTTACAACATAACCTTAGCTTCACTTCTTTACACACCTCTAAGATTTTTTACACATTAGCCTTAGTTATTATTTTTGGACTTCTGTACTTTTGTATTTTACACCACTTAGTTTTTAGTTTGTGATTTTTCATCATAATACCAACATTGGATAGGACTCAGCCATCCTTCACAAGCACCCATCTTCTTATTCAGTCAACCTTAGAATCCTTTCGAGTCTTTGGTTCATTTTTATCATATTTATGTAACCTTTGATTTATTCATTTAATTATGCCTCTTGGATTTTAATTTTGTGAGTTATATGTTACAACTTTAGTTAATCCCCTCCTAAAAAACACCCATCATTTTCATCTTGTTACAAATTACTTTTACTCCCAAAATTGGATAGGTGTCTTCCCTAAAAGGCAAGGAAATGATTGATAGTAGTGTTTTATTGCATTTATAATTAGTCATATTATTATATGGTAAAAATATAATAGTCTATCTTCATGTTTTCACTCATATATACCCTTTATTATGATGATGATTCATACCTACCTATCATTTTACCATTTCTATTTACACATTTTTTGTCATCTGGGGCAACCCAATCATTTTATGTTCATTCTTGTCATTCCTCTTTTTCCACGTCACTTTGGGCACACAAAGGTTAATTTAAAGATTGAACTTTCTTCTAATGTGAAAGCCTAGGAATCTTAGAACCAATGGTATTTAATTTCTATTCTCTAGCCACCAAGTGTAAGCTCTCTTGTGGTAGTGATTTTTAGAACTCGTGTTTAGTTTTCTGAATCCATATGGATGAGGAACAGAAAAATTCAAAAGAGTTAAAATCCATATAATACAATAAAAATGTAAAAAAACCCTTAAATTTTATATCACACCAAAATACATTACCTTTATTTTAAAAATATCCTATCTTAGTATAAACTCAAACTCCATAATTGGACTCATGATAGAGTTGAGTTCCATTGGGGTGCAATAGGCTAGTAGACTAGGGTAGGATGTCTCATTATAAAATACTCATAGTTACACATAATTTATCATTCAAGTACCCAATTTCAAAATATATTGATGGATCTATAATTAATCCTGAGGAATGGGGAACATGTTGTGGGAAGGTAGGTCAATTTAAATTTTCATGCATACTCATCTTCATGTGATGATATTTATACTTCACTAGTTATCCTAAACTTGTGTTATTAGGTTGATATCTCTAAGGTTTTTAATTTTAAAAGTATCTTATTATTGAAAAATTCATTGGATTATTGATCATAAATTTGATCATGTTTATCATCAACTTGGTATAACAACCAACTATCAAATATGCATAATCTTTGAAATGTTGAGGTCTAGAAATTATTAGTTTCTATTGTATAAGATAAAACTGTATATGCTTAGTTTCAAAGTAATTTTTAATTACATATTTATATTAAAATTGAAAAATTAGATAAGTTCAAAAAAATGGCATGTCATTTGGAGGTCAGATGCAAAATTTATGATTGTTTGAATTTGGCATACTCTAAGCTTTGGGATCTCTCAAGAGCCAATTGTTCAACTCTAGAACTTAGATTATTAGAATCTAGAGCTTGACAAGATTGTAGGAATTTGAAGAATTTAAATGTTTGGACATCCAATTCAATTCTTAGGTGGATTTCAAGGATGAGGGAGTTTAAATACATGTTTTTAGAAGGAAAATTATAAAAGAGAACATAAGGAGTAAAGACAAATCAAAAAAAACAAGTACAATAAGATGTATTTTAGTTAGATTCACATTGTATATGGGTGGGTTTGTTTCCTTGTTATTATTTTCTCATTGTTGCTTGGTTGCAGGTGACTATTTTGAAGACTACATAGTTTAAAGAGGCTGAGTTAAGTAGTTATTCCTTTTTTTTAAATAAAATATTCAAATAAATACTATAGAGATTATTATGAATGTATGAGGTTATTTTCCTTGTAATCCCAAGAGTTTAAAATCTTGTAAACTATAGAAAATAGTGGAGATGAGGAAACATGGCTTCACTCTTAATAGAGTTTTTCCACATTGAGTTTCTCTAGGGTATGTCTTGTGTTACCTCTCTTTGTGATTATTGTGTTTATTTCCTTTGTTTGCATATTTACATTTCCCGCAACTAGGCTAAAAATTAAGAGAGATCAAGATTTAACCCTCTGATTGAATAACTTCACATTTGGCATTGCACCTCTATGTAAGAATATTGATTTTAGTCATGTAGGGAGTAGTAGAATGTTTAGAGTGTGGAGGTATTATTTTTATGTTATATATGATAGTCTTAAGACATGGAATACATATTAAAAAAACATTTTAGGTGTTTTTTAGTGGCATAGAAATTAAGAGGAACACTGTGATTTTAAAAGGGTCCCTGTTGGTGAATATTGGTATATAGAATTATATCCTTTTTGTTGTAAAATGTATGTTGACATATTTTTATAGATGTTAGTTTTGTTTATATTCTATTTTGTTGGTTGTTATGGTGACCATTATGCATATTTTTTCCATTACCCATATAGCAATTGATAGTGGAAATATTCTCTTGATTAAATGGTAGGAAGGTGGTTTAAATTTACACTATTATTGTTGTTGATGAAATACATTATGGGATTTTGTGATGTGATTGTATTTACCAAAATTATTTGATAGACCATCCATCCAAGGGACATAAAAAACACTAAGCATTTAGTTTAGCATAAATTACTCTTCTAAATAAATAAGGTTAACAGAGTTGAAAAGTACAGAGCAATGCATGTTCAACATGGATTTGATAATAGTTTTATTTTGATAATCGGGTATGGTTGTACTTGACTAAAGAAAAGGATCTAAAGGTAACACTATGAAGCTTGAGGAATAATTTTTTCAGGTATGTATTTTCTTTTTATTTTAAAAATGATGTTTCTTTGAGTCTTCTATGTGGAAAAAATAAGGTATTTACACCTTTTATTTTATATCCTTTATCCAATTTTCCAAGAGTAGTGGGAAAAATTATTTTTGCAGATGAAGGAAAGAGCATCGAGAAAGGGAGAGTAAGAAAATCTAAATGGCATTCGAAGGAGTGGCGTAAGGATTCCTCACCACTTGAGTTTCTAAATTTTGGGACTAAAAAACTTCAAATTAAATAATTTAATATATATTATAACCTAAAAAAGTTATTGTCCAAGAAATAATCAAAATATAACTTGATCATGGTACTATCCTAAATAAGATCATATTTCAACATGTAATGGTTATTGTTCAAGAGGATGATAAGATGGATTTCTTACTTGGGTGATAGAAGGTAAATCTTCATATTATTTTTATAAATTTTTGAGACCTTAAATCCTTTAAATTTTTGGCATGTGATTATAAATTTGATCATGCTTATCATCTAACTCAGTTGGTATAATAAATGACTATTAAATATGTGTAATCTCTGAAATGTTGAGACCTAGAAATTGTTAGTTTATGTTGCATGGGATAAAACAATATAATTTTTATTTAAAAAATAAATTTAAATTACATATGTTTATTCCCCTTGAAAAATATACAAGTTCAAAAAAAGTGTCACATCATTTTGAGGTCGTATGCAAAAGTTATTAATGTTTGAAGTTGGCATACTCCAAGCTTTGGGATCTCTCACGAGTTGATTGTTCAACTTTGAAGCTTGGAATGTTAGACTCTGAAGCTTAACAATAATATTGTAAGTTGAAGTGTTTCAATTTTTTGATATTTATTTCAATATAGGTGGATTTCAAGCATGAGGGAGTTTAAATAAAAATCTTTAGAAGGTAGATTACATAAGAGAATAGAGCAGAAGGAACATAAATGGAAACAATGAAATAAGATGTATTTTACCTAAATTCACATCATTTAAGGGGGTTTTTGAGTCTTTGTTATTATTTTCTCATTATTTCCTGGCTTTAGGTAACTATTTTGAAGACTACACAACTGAAAGAGGTTGAGTTCAATAGTTATTTCTTTATTTAGAAGCAAATCTTCAACTGAATATTGAAAATATAATTATGAGTGTATGAGATTATTTTCCTTATAATCCCAAGAGGTGAAAATCTTATAAATTAAAGAACATAGTGGATATGAGGAAGCATGGCTTCACTCTTGTTGTATTTTTCTCACATTGAGTTTCTTTAGGGAATGTCTTGTGTTATCTCTCTTTGTGGTTATTATGTTTGTTTCCTTTACTTGAATATTCACATTCCTTGAAACTAGGATAATAATAAGTAATTAAGATATTTAAATTTTTAGCACTTTGATTGAATAACTTCACATTTGGCATTACATCTCTATGCAAGCATATTGATTGCAGTCATGTATGGAGTAGTAGAATGTTTATAGTGTGGAGGTATTTGTTTATGTTGTATACGATAGTCTTAAGAGTTGGAATACATATTAAAATAACATTTTAGGTTTTTTTTATGGCATAGAACATGAGAAGAACACCTTTATTTTTAAAGGGTTCATGTTGGTGAAACTTAGTGTGGATATCCACCTAGTTTACAGATAAAGTGTCTTGTTTCTTGTAAATATTATGTTTTCACCTTGGTACCATCATTTCTACCCCACTACCCATTTCATTTCCCCCTTGATAAGTAGGTTTGTTTCTAAATCTTTTCCAAACTTATATAATTCCTATTCTCCATCTCTTATCGATATTTCTATAATACAACAGTTTTATTCTATTTATCTTTAGAATGAAAGTTACACTTTTGAGTTATTGTGAGATGATCTCTTGGTTAATACCATATCTTTCTTGGATATCCCTTAGTTATGTTTGGGACCTTAAGTTGTTTATTCACCTTTTTGTGGGTCATTTCAACTCATTTCTCTAATTATCTCATATTTTTCTATCTTTGATTATGGAATGTCACATCTCTTTCATTGATTTTGTTTATAATTAGTCATTTCATGTTTTTCCATATTTGATTGAGTATGGATTATTACTTGTCTTTCATCAATTTTATTTATATTAATCATTTTCTATTTTTTTTATTTTTTATTTATGGATTATTACTTCTCTTTCATTGAATTTGATTACATTATTTTATTTCATAATTCCTTAAGTTTGATTTGGATTGTTACTTTCTTTACTTTAGATATATTTTGGGTTTTATATCATTAGTAGCCTTGGATTTTCAATTACCCAATTTTCACTCCCTTTTATTCTACACATTCCTTAGTCTTTTGGTCCTAACCTAACCTTTTTCACCCTAGCTTACCAATTTCCCAAGTGCTTAAATCTTTTTTTTTAGTTTTTCATTTACTTTGGCCCTATTACGATTTTTTATTTTGCTCTCTAGACTTGTATCCCTAGGGTTTTACCAATGCAGTTATTATGCCCTCCATGATCAAGACTATAAATACAACATGTGATCACTTAGTGATAAAGGTAAATCAAGGTATGTATATGGCACTTTAAATTATTTCATTTATCATGATTCTCAATTTAGCATTTCATTTTCAGGTTAGTTTTGTTATTTTGTTTCTATTTTATTTCCTAAAGCACCATCCCATATTACACTCTTATGACATGTGATGAGTTTTAGGTGGGGCATATGTATAGAAATAATATTTTTAAAATTTTATCATTTAATGTAACTTTCTCTCTTATATCAACCTATCAATTTTTAATCTTCCTAAGTGTGTGGCTTAAAGGTTGCATCAAAAAATAGGTGGGTAGACTGTTAGTGATTTATGTGATATATTATTGATTATTTATCATTCTTACATCCATTCTAGCTTCCTTAGATTTGATTCTCTAAACCATCCCCTTCCATATTGTATCCTCTATCTATATTAGCTCCTATAATTTTCATACTACATCGGCTAATTCAATATAGTTTTAACTATCATTTAGTCCTTCCAAACTACATTGATCAAATCAATGCAATTTCAAACATTACAGCATAATCTTTGTAACTAAGCCAGCCTAACTGACCTAGTTTGAGGTTAGCCAACCCATTTAAAACTAAATTAAAGTTGTTTGAGAACATAAACTTAATATTATATAGGGATTAGGATCATTCACCATATAAATACAAGTTATCATTTTAATCACATTAATTTTCAATTGTTATTGCTCACACTTCTACCCTAAGTCTACATTTTGGAGGAGATATTGCTTAGATATTATCTTGAAATAAATATTGTCTTGTGGAGTCTTGGATGTAATACGAGGAGTCATTTTAGCCTATAGCTTCATTAAAACTTTGATATCCTTACAACCAAAATAATCTCTTTCAAAGCACCATTGGCCAAAGGGGAAAATTAAGGCTTAACAGGTCTTGTTCAAGGTAATCATATTCTAACCCTAACTCTTTCATTTGATATATAGAAGTTTCATAATTTTTTGGTTAATGAATGTATATCTCATTGTTTAAACTTTCTCTACACTTTTACTTAATGTGGTTATAGGATTGTTTGAAATTTCCACTTATCCACCTTAGATAACCTAGGCTTCCATTTGCCTTTCATGGTTCCTTTCCCATTTTTATATGTTTCTAACCCTTCTCCTTACTCACATTGCTTGATTGTGATATTAGATTACTTTAAAAAAATAAGAGACCTAGCTAGATTTATTTCATTGTGTTGATTTACTAGAGGATTTGGAACCTTTTCTATTGACATTATTTTTTAGGTGTTCCTCTTGCTAGGTTTATAGATCCATTTGTTATATCTTGATTCATTAATTTTCAATGGGATCTCTTTGATTTACTTTCTCTGAGTCTAGATCTTTAGATAGGATAATTTTACGTCAATCCTAGCTCATTGCATACAAAAATTACTCAAAATATTTATCTATAAATAAACATCAATCCTAAGGTTATTCCTATCTATCTCTCACTTGTTAACTAATTGTAAATTAGTTTCAAATTAAGAGATCTATTTTCACATCCTTAAGGAACTATCATAAAACATCCAAAATTGAAAACCCATCAAAGTAATAATCTTTATAACTATTTTGAACCCCTAAATCAAGGGTTGCATATTGTCAAGTGATGAAAGCCAAAGCTATGCATTGCTTTCTAGTAGAATACTATTAAACACACATACACATAGGTGGGATAAGTATGTGTGGATTAATCCCTCTTCAAAATATTTGAATGTACATAATGTGGGCCATGGTTAGGGGTATCCAACCCATCTTTTTAACCCATTTCTATAGGTCAAGCAAGTGTCAAAAGTGGAGCTAGGGTTTTAACTTAAAGGAGGACAAAGTTTGAATCTATGAAATGTTCTGAGGGAAATAATTTACTCAAAAAAACATATGGACATACAAACATAGTGATTTGTGTCAAAACAAATGAAATAAAATTATAGAGATAGTCCTTGTAGATAGTGGACACATCTAGTCATTATAGGTGTCTGAACCTTACCAGCAACATCCTAATGGATTTTGATACTATATTTCCTAAGCTAAGTGATCATATATCCATTTAAAACTATTTCTAATGATAATACATAAATAGAGAGCATTACATTACATTATATGAGCTAAGTACCTTATCTTATTATCATTTATATAAATAGATATATTTTTACATTCAGATATGTGTAGTTTGTGTTATATCTTATCTAGTTTGAATATTCAATAGTTTGTCTTATTTATATCACATAATTATAAAATAATATAAAACACTTATAATTCATTTCTAGATTGATTGTGTTTCTAGAGAGGTGACTTACATGCCACTCTCATTACTTGTCTATAAATGGTTGGAGATGTAGGCAATGTAATTGTCAAGGGTAATAGTATGTTTATACTTGATACAATATCAAATATTAATTTTGTATGTACTTGTTATGTTATGAGTTACATAATATTATGGGGTTATTTTAAAATTATAAGCATATGAAGAATGATAATTTGAGTATAAAACACTCATATGTTTTATATTATTTTCCTTATGTAATTTTGAAATTTCAATCACTGGAAGAAACAAATAGTGATTTTTCTTTCATGTATTTGAAAGTTTTTTAATTAGTTTATCATGTTATTTTTCAATCTCAATAATTATGCATGTGATTATATCAGTAATTTATTAAACCTTTGAATATTTTAAATTTAATGAGTTTTGAGGATTCAAAAATTAATACCTTTTAGTATTCCTTTTGGCTTTATCATGGAACCTTTTTAATGTGTCATTACTAGTAAAATACCATCATTATCCAATTAAATAAATTTAGTCAAATGCAACATGTATTGAAATAAATAACTTCATATTCAAATAGATCATGTTAAAAGAAGCCAAAAAAATGCATATTAGTAAGTCCCAACCTCCTAAAGGCAATGTTTTACACAAAATTTGAATTCATGAAATTTAAAAATAAATGGTTCCCACTTAAAGAAACTAGAATTTTGGCACTAGATTACATGTTCCTCATGGGCATAAAAACTATTCTACAGTTGAAGAAATTTCATTCTAAAGAAGTCAAATAAATCAATTACTATTTACACCTTAAGTGTGTAGCAAGTGAAATTCTTCATTTCAGCATATCTTTTACATCCAGTCTCTATTTTGATTCTCTTCGATGCATTAGATAGATATTGTCAAGTAGATCATCTTTATTTCATACATCAGAGTCCCAAAATGTATATATTTTGTGCACTAGAGTTCCAAAATTTGGATCATGTAGGGACAAAGATCCAATTGGGGAAAAATTTTCCATTTCTACATAACTTTCACATGCAAACTCCTCTTTAGGTTTGGTTTGATTCTTTGAAAATATATTTTCCTAAATATAATCTTTGCTTCAAACATCGGGGGATAAAACTTCATATTTTTTGCAAAAAATTAAACTAGAGATATATAAATCTTAAAGAGGGAGGACTGGAACTTACAAGGACATTCATATGGACCTCATGTCTATGTAAAACATGTGTACATGACAAGGCCATCTAGACATGCCTCGTGGATGTGTCAAACATGTTGTGTGTGCCAAGACCATCCTGATAGACATCATAGATGTACTAAATGAATCATGCATGAAAATGTCATTTAGATGGACCTCATGGGTTTATTTGATGCATCACACACACCAAGTCCATCTAGATGGTCCTCATGGTCATGCTAAATTTTTTGGGCAAGCAAAGAAAAAAATTAGCATCTTGTTTTGGTCATAATGTTTGCATCTGGACTTAGTTTTGGTTCTCATTTTAAGCCTTGGAAAGGTATTGAAATGGTTTATCTAATAATTTAAAATAATTATTATTCTAATGAATTTTTTATTGAAAAATAAGAATAAAAATTTTTGATAGTGCATCATAAGTACACTAGGCATGGATTCTTAGTTTGGCCATATATTTTGCATCCATAATCCATTTTGGTTTCTATTTGAAATGTTGGAAAGGTATTGAAATGAAAAATATAATGATGTAAATAATTTAATCTTTAGATACATTTTTATGTTCTCAATTCTAATTTTTTCTCCAATGCACCTTTGCAAGACCTGGTTTCATTTACTAGGTGTGGCACATACTATTTCTAGACTCTCTCACTCAATAGACAAGGATTGGTGGGCCTACATTGTGATTTATTTGAGTCATTATTAAAAATATGTGTAAAATAAAATGAGACAAAAATGAGAATATTAAATATCATTTGATCCTCCCATGTTTTATAAATATGAGAGATGACAATTGTAAAAGGGTTCTTTCTTTCAAGCTCTTCGGGAAGAGCTAGCCACAACTTTGTGTGTGAGCTACGTAGTTTTCTAGTTTTAAGCAATCGAATGTAAGCAAGAAGGTGATATAAATATTTATATTTTTATGTGTTCATGTTATTTATTTATAAATTATGTATTTTAATTTATAGATAAATAATCTATCGAAATCTTACACCTTTCTTGGTTGTGTGCAACTCATAGTGTTTCCAAACTTTGTGTTGTAAAACCTATGTATAGGCTTTATACCAAGTGTACCCTATCTAAATTTTGAAGAGACTTTTTACTTCCAAGATATCCATTTGTGTTTATTACATATGTTATTCATAGTTATGTTTATTGTGATAGGAATAATTTCTAACCACTTCACTCAATTCTGAGTTATTCTAGCGATTCTCTGTGTTCATTCCACTATGGGTTTCTCATCTCCATCTTCCTCCATTCTTCTCATCTTCTAATATTTCTCATTTTTATTTCCTTTTTGTTATTTTTGGTTAAAATTACACTAAAACCTAAAATACCCACACCATATAAGGAAGTTTCCCCTCTCAAGAGTAGAGGAAAATCACCATCTCTATGGTGATTTCTCTGATTGTTGGTGAATTTGTGTCTATTCTTGTTGGATGAGTCACAAAACCAAAGTGACCAAAATTTATACTAATAATTTTTTTTGTGATTCCAATGGGGATTAAAAGGTACCCTTTATCTCTAAAACTTGAATGGAATCCTCCCCTTGAAAAATAAGATTGGTGACTATGTTGAAATGATGCCTGGAAATGATGGAATGCAACCCATGCTTCCAATTTTTTATATTTTTCTATCACTACCATGGTCTGATTTTGGTTGAAAACATTAAGAAATTATGGATAAAATCAAAATATGCATACCCTAGACATGTTGGGTGGCAAAAATAAGAGTAAATAAACAATACAAATATTTTAAAACAACCCAAAATAGGGGTTGATAAAATCTTTGTAAATGATGATATAGTGAGAAATGTCTTCCTCTTCATCTTGGCCTTAAAATAAAATCTAATTCATGAAATTTTTGATGATTCAAAAAGATAATATTGTTTGAAATATGTATATGGATCTATATAATCAAGAAAATATAATTTTCCCAATTCAAAATTTTCCCATGGTGGGACAAGTACAAAAAAAACAAGTTCTTAATGTTGGGTATGAAAGTGAAGGTTCGAATTCCACTATGGTAAACACTCCAATAGAGGAATTGGATTATTTTATTCGGTGCCTCCCAAAAAAATATATTGAAAAATAAAATTTAGCCTCCATCCATGAGCATAAGATGATTCATGAAATTAGTGGGATTCATATTGATGAAGAAGAGGCATGTGATCATTTTGAGCACAAGCACATAGTAGATTTTGAAAAATAAATAAAATTTTATCAACAAGAATTTACTAGTCATGTTCAGTTCCATGAGGTTTTGGTCCTAATAGCACCTTTGGAGATGTTTAAATAATATTCAGTTCAACCATTCATGGTTTAAGAACCACAAGAACAATAAAAAAGTGAAGTTGTTTGAGGTATGTCTCATGTTGTTTGTGTTTTTCAGTTAAAATCAAAACATATGCCTTACGTTCATGATAAAAATGTAAGTGTCATGCATCTTTTTGTAAATATAAGTAATCTTCACATCCTGGTTGTACATGGTCGAACGTTTGAATCAGTATTTTTATTTTTGCCCATGCCTCATATCTTTCCCATGGACATAATTATAAATATGTTGTTATCTTTACTCATGTCTTTGCAAGTGTTATCCTCATTATTTCAAAAAAATTCCCATAAAGGCTCATACTTTTCCCAACCCATAAATGGTTGTGTTTAGCCTTGTAATTTTCTCATTTCCTTTGTAAATAATTTCCCTTTCTACATAGTTTTGGCTTATGTTTTTCCCTTTCATTTTTATATTGCATGTGTGTTTGTGTTCAACAAATGTATCTTGTGTGTTTTGGGTTTTACCCTTGCATCTGTTTTATATTATTGCAAGACATAAACCCTTGATAGGACACTTTAAGCCCTTGATCCATTATAGGTTAAAAAAATCTTCCAAAGGTATTTAAATAAATTAACTTATGTTTTTAAACACAAAGTAAAAAAATTCCTTGTATATATTTCCAAATTTATAACATGCCTATAATTTTAACTCAAGCAAATAGGTGGAGTTTTGAAGATATTGATCTGGCTCAACAACATGTGTTCATTCCCATATGATTGGGATAGGTGAACTAGCTACCAGTTGGATACATATATATATATATATATATATATATATATATATATATATATATATATATATATATATAAGATTGAAAAGGAATTGGTCACCAAATAATCAAGAGTTATCTTAAATTCCTCCAAGGAATGTGGTACCATAGTTAGAGCTAATATTCTACCCAAAATTTGAAATCATGAAATTTTTAAAATTTTGGTTCCCACTTGAATAAACTATAATTTTGGTACTAGATCATTTGGGCCTCATGGGCATACCTAGTATTATGTATGTTTTACTTGAAGAAATTTCATTATGGAGAAGTCAATGAAATCAATTACAATTTTCACCTCAAGTGTGCATCAAGTGCAATTATCCATTTCAACATATCTTTCACATCTAGTCTTTGTTTTGATTCTCATTTGATACATTGTATATATATTGATGATTAGATCATATTTGTTTCATACATCAGTGTCCTAAATGTATATATTTTCCACATCAAAGATCAATAAATTTAGATCCATTAGGGACAAAGGGTCAATCTTGTGAAAATTATCTATTTTGACATAACTTTCACATCTAGACTCCTTTTGGGGTTTCATTTGATTCTTTAGGAATATATTGTCCTAAGGATCATCTTTGCTTCAGAAATCAATGGCCTAAACTTCATAGCTTTAAAAAAAAAACAATTCATAAATCTAAAACTATCAAGGATGGATGACCAGAACTAGAAGGTCCAACTAAATGGACCTCATGTTTATGTTGTACACATATGTGCACCAAGTCCATCTAGACAGACCTCATGGATACACTATATGTATCATGTGTGGCAAGACTGTCTCTATGGATCTCATGGCCACATCGGATGTACCAAGCATTTTAAGGCCATTCTAAGACATTTCACATGCCAAGGCCATCTAGATGGTCCTCATGTATGTGTAAGATGTTTTGGTCATACTAGGCAAGCAAAGGAAAAATTCAACATCTTGTTTTGGCCATAACTTTTACGTCTAGAATCCATTTCATCTCTCATTTGAAGCATTGGAAATGTATTGAAATGATATATAAAATTACATCAATTTTTTTATCTTTTGATGAAAATTTTGGTTTTAAAACAAAGAGGGATAAAAAAAATCTCATATGGCATCACAGGTGTATTAGGCATAGATTCTTCATTTGGCCATATCTTTCACATATGGAATCCATTTTGGTTCCTATTTGATGAGTTAGAAAGGTTTTGAAATGATAAATATAATTATTTAAATCATTTAATCTTCAAATACCTTTTATTGTGTTAAATTCTAATTTTTCCACAAATTCCCCTTTGCAAAACTTGGTTTCTTATACTAGGGTGTGTCACATACTATTTCTAGACTCTCTCACTCATGGACAAGGTTTAGTGGGCCTACATTGTGATTTATTTGAGTCACTATTAAATAATACATATAAAATAGAATATGAGAAAAATAAGAATATGAAATGTTACAGTGAGAATACGAAAGGTCGTTTCATCCTCCTATGTGTTATAAATAGGAGAGATGAAAATTGTAAAATGGATCTTCTTTCTTTCAAGCTCTTGGGGAAGAGCTAGCTATAAATTTGTGTGTGAGATATGTGATGTTCCCATTTTAAGCAATAGAATGCAATCAAGTAGGTGATATAAATCTTTGGATTTAAGGGTTTTGATGTTCTTTGTTTATGAATTATGTATTTTCATTTGTAGATAAATAATCTATTGAAATCCTACACCTTTCTTGGTTGTGTGAAACTCATAGTGTTTTTAGACTTTGTGTTGTTAACCTTGTGTATGGGATTTGTAAAAATTATACCCAATATAAATTTTAAGGATACTTTGTGCTTCTAATCAATTCATCTATGTTCATTACATCTATAGTTCATAGTTTTATTTTGTGTGAGAGGAAGAATTACTAACCACTTCATTAAAATCTAAATTATTCTAGTAGCTCTCTACATTCATTTTTCTATGGGTTTCTCATCTCCATTATCCATTCTTCTCATCTTTCACCATTTCTCAATTTTTTTCCTTTTTATGCTTTTCAGTTAAAAGTAGACAAAATATCAAAGTACCCACATTTTATGAGGGAACTACCCCTCTCAAATGCAAAAGAAAATAACCATCTCTATGATGATTTATCTAATTATTAGAGAATTTGTGTCACTTCCTATTGGGTGAGTCACAAAACCAAAGTGACTAAAATTTATACCAATAGAAATGAAAAAATTGTAATAAGTGAACCAAGCACATATAGGAAATATTATTTTCCTACAAGTAAAAACTAAAGTGTATGATAAGGTGAAAAATAAAATTATCTATTCTCCCAAGATAAAGAATCATAATATATTATAATAATATATAAAAATAATAAAATTTATATCTTAGAGTGTGAATTTCCATACTATAGACAATTAAATTTAATCATTAAGTGCTTGACAATGTTTAATCTTAACATCTTTACCATTACTTGGTACATTCACATTTTTTTAACTTGCAATATCTATTTAAGGATTCCTTATTATATTTACTACCTTAAAATCACTAAAATCATCATTCATACATCCACATGATACTTACAAGTTTCTATCAGCCATATTCTAAGTTTGTGTCCTTTTAAGACAAGATCGCACTAGGAAGATAAGGACGCATTGTGTCATTGTGATCTTGTCCCCTATGCACCAATGGTAACTTTTCAAATTTGAGACATTTTATATACCCCTCACATCCTTTTAAAAATTTTGGTTAACTAAAATATTCCAAATATTCTTCTATATAAGCACATCAAGGCTTCTACAAACACATCTAGCAATCACTTGACAATTCCACTACACAATGAGAAAAAGAGCATTGTTCCTTCCAATTCCAATTATACTTTATTATAAAATTCATAGGACAAGTCTGAAGTCATTTTATTTTATGTCAAAGTCACTCATTTTCAAAAATTCATTTCAATCCTTTTAGTTGCATTTATATAGTAAATATCAAGATTCACACATTCACCCTAAGAGGGAGAACTACATTGACCTAAGAGCTTTTTAGCTATGTAGACAATTATCAAATTATATAGATTTTTTTGAGGATAGCTTGGCTATTCCCCTTGCTTGATTTCACTCTTTATATTTGATATAAATTTGATTTATTTTGTAGGAGCTAGGATTTTCATTTGTAAGTATTCTACGTAGTATATCGACATAAACAAACAATCAATAAACCTTCTCAGATAGGCACACATACTCAGATCAAAAAATAAATCACATAGTCAACCAGGTTGAAGTCATAGGCAATAAACAAGGCTGCAATACAGCCCTATCCTTGTAGTGTGACCTTTTCCCAACATAGTTTTAAATTATATTTTTGTCTATGACATAGTTTAGGGGTTACTATAATCAATTTTCATTAATAGTCTATCGACATAGTCAGCAAGAATTCAGTTTGTGCTAGGTTTTCATATTTATTTGTTAATTTATTATTTTTAGCTTAACTATAAATTATTTTATTTCACATTTAGATCTATGTATTTTATATATCTAAATTAGATTTTAATAATTTATTTGTTCTTATAATTTCATTGTTAAATTAAAAAGAACATTAAACATTCTGGTGAACCCATATTTTATTAGACATTACTTGTTGTTTACTTGAATTTTATCCTAGGATTTCATATAAAAAAATTAAATTCTTGACATTGAAAGAAAATGCTTTTCAACCTTGGTTATAATTATGAAACCACAAATAAATATTATTCGACCTTGGATTTAATCTAACACTGAATAAATTATCTTATCACCTCGAATAACATCTGACATTGAAGTTATTTATTTCAACCTTGGGTTCAAATTTATTTATCTCTATACACAAATATTTTTATTTTTATTTTCTCTTTATTTCCTATTTGCTTGCTATTTAGTTTTATAAATTATGTTATGATAATTTTAAAACTACTCAGTGATTATAATTATAGACTAAGTGATGATCTATTTTATGAACACAATGGTGTGATGGGTAATACCTCAATACTCACGTCATTTTATATTAATAAACATGGATTTTAGTTTTCTCATACCTCACAATTTATTATAAATGTCTAGGGTCCCTTGTTTATACCATGAGAAGCCAATTTTAGTTGTTTGATTTGTGGTACACTTGATAGGAGTGTACCACCCATGGAATTTGCTCTCTCCATACCCTCAGAGTTGGGATAGTGGGATATAAGCATAGTTTAGCCTATGTATTTAGTGATCAAAATATTGGGCTAACATGAATTTACAAACAAGTAAGTGTATATTTGAGAGCCCACACAAGCATTCAAAAACTTGCCTAGATTATCCTATATACCTTATTTATACTTGTATTGTATTCATAACCATCAAATTTGTTGATTTATAATGGTTTCAGTGAATGAATTTTTATTTCATATGTTTCATAGGGTTATGAAATTCATTATTGCATATTTTATTCCCTTTTAGCATGTTATTCATTATGTTCAAACATGAATAAAATATAAATCAAATCAATAGGATAACATGTATAATATAGACCCTTGATCAATTTTCAATTCTTATTATTTTAATATTACATCCTATAATAATTCTCCCAAAATATTACCATCATAAAAAGAGAGTATTGTCACCATTTAGGGGCAATATTTCATTAAAATTTCAAATAATATTGAAAGAAGAGTTCTTGGATATGTTGAGGTCAACATACCCCCATTTATGAAAAATGGGGACTTCAAATTTTGAAAATTTGTGCTTTGAATTAAAAATTACACTTGATCATAATTCTTTATTTGAAGATCATCCACACCTAGTTCTCATTTAGCTTAACTGACATGTCTCCATTTGAACCTTGTCTTATTTTTTCTAATGTTACTAATGGTTGCTTCATGTGGTTTCAAGATGCAAGTTTAATGGAGTCTCAAGTGTGTGAATATTATTTAGGGTTTTGAACCATAATGTTAATTTGACCCCATTCATTAAACCCTAGTCTTTTGATTGATTAGTTGAATTCATATTATAATCATTGAAAACCCTTAATCTAATTATGTTAGCTTAAGTCTTTTTGAAATTGAAGTCAAATGTATGCACGTTCATTTTATTTAAAATTATGTGAGAACACTTTATTTTTGCTTAAAAATCAGTTTATATTTTATCCTAAGGATTTAATCATGTTTATTAACATGACCCAAAACTTAGTCTAAAAATTTTATGCTAAGTCCTTTATGTCCCGAGACCCCTTAGTTATTTTTATTATTTACATAGACTAATTAAATGCAAGGTCCATTTTATTGTATTTCATACTCAGTCTAAAATCTTATCCTAAGGTTCTTAATCATGTTAATTAATGTGACCAAAACCTTAGGTTAAAGAATTTATCCTAATTTCTATATGTTCCTCAAGCCTTACTTATTTTATTATGTCCATGAGAAAGGAGCAAACCTGAGAACAATAAATGTCACACTCATGAGGACTCGCACAAAGTCAATAAGTCAAGCACCTAGATCAACAGAGTATATTTGATCAAGAAAATAATATCCAATAGTGTGAGATATGGTATATGTAGTATCCCTTGACAATCCAAACCTCAGTCTGTAGATTAGAGGCTCAAGGAATATCATCAAATACTTTTCATACAACCTTTAGTCTTGCTAGTTTTATGTTTCAGTCTAATTTGTTCTTGATTGGCTATAATTTGAATGCTTGTGAATGTAGTTTAAATGCTTCCAAATGATACTCAACAACTATCAAGTAAACTAGAATGATATGCCATATATTTTGTATTTTCAATGCATATAAATGACATGCCAACTACACCTACAGCTAGAAGATATTGTGTCAAACAATTTACAGCAAAACTCCTTAAGTCTCCCATATGAAATTGCAATGGAATGGTAATAGGAAATGAAGTGCAAACTTGTTTATTACATATGAGTTCCCATTCTTCTCTTTCAAATGAATATGATTGGAAACTACCATGCCAACTTGATATGTGTATAATAGCATTACATATGCAATCTCAAGACCATATTATGACTATAATTACAGTGCCAAGGTGTTGATTAAGTCAGAAAAATTGCCTATATGTAAATATGAATCTGATTGCAATATAATACTAACATGAATAACTTGATGTGAGAGAGCTACCAACATGAAATTGATCAATTCTCTCTAAAGAGGTTGTCTCTAGCTCCTAAAATGCAACACCATGACTCTTTGGTTCCAAACGATGCTTATTGAATTTTGTTGGTATTTAATTTACCTTCCTTCACAAAATTGTCCCTCCTCCTTGAGCACCCAGCATATGCCAAAACCCCTAATTTATATAAGATCAGCAAGCTTGTAATTTTTCCCTCTATCAAGGCTTCCTTCTGGATGCAAATCATCCTTTCAAATGACCTAGAATACCTCCACAAATCTCCCAATACTACAGTAAACACTATTCACATGTACTATAGCACGAGTACTATAGAAAGACACTAAACCCTTTTAATCTTTCATATTTATTCACCAATTAAAGCATGGATTGGACTCCTGACTGAAGCCCACACTCTAGAAATAATTCAGCTAGTATCTCACAGCCTCAAAATCACATTACCAATTGAGAGTTTTCATTCTCAATGGCCAACTGAAACAACTACAGAAGCCCTTGACTCCACAAGAGAAATTACCAAATATCAATATCAAATCTTGATGCCCTAAGAATGAGCTCTTAAGTTCCTTTTATTCTTTTCTTGTGAGAGCTCAAACACTTTCCTGGCCAATGTGGGATAAAATATATATTCCCACTTTTAATTTTCACTTAATGCATTTTACAAAATTACAGTGACTTTATTATTATAAAGTTACATTATAAATTTATAATAACATTTAAATATTTTAGTTATTCCTTAGTCACTTTAAAAATCACCTAAATGAGGGTCATGTCCCCATTGCTCATTATAATTTTACTTTATATTAAATTATTAATAAATTATTACTTTATTAATAATTAAAATAACATAACTCCATAAATACTCATTATTTCTTGATTCTGTATGAACCCAGGGCTTAACCATTGCATCCATTACACATCCAACTGCCTTACTAAAAATAGTAAGGGTCCCTCTCTATTAACCACTGATTTACTATAAATAGTAAACCCCTCATTATCTGATCAAACCAATGGTGTAAAGGATTGGCACTACAAATGAACCCTGTTCAGGTGCCCTGCTATAAATAGAAACGTTGATTGTCTTGAAATAGTCACTTACTATAAATATTAAGTGTGCCAAATTGAGTCCAACAAAGGCTAGATCTGAAATCTCACTGATCACTAGAGGTGAAGCCATACCGAATACTACCAAATAAGACCCTCTAATAAAATCGTATTAGCCTACAAGAGTCAGGAATATGCTAAACCTTCTATGAACTGATGCTCATGAAAATGAGAACATTACAATATAAAGGTCAAAATCCCTATGATCAATAATGGAGATGATAAGTGTCATATTTGTGGCTCACATTAAAGCTTGAGTACTATCCTGAAGATCGATAGTATGTGGCTAAGCGTACACATTTTGATCCATGGTGAGCATTAAGTAAAAACTTAAAAGAAGCCCCAAGAAGAGTGAGAAGGTGAAAAGTGTCACCATCATGGAGACTATGTTAGGAAATCAATAGTACATAGAGCAAAGGATAGAACCTAGAGGATCAAGATTGATGGTGCATGTTGATCCGTGCAACTAAGATCCAATGATATGAGATGAAAGTTAAACCCAGGATGAATATAAAGATGCCATGTGGTGAAAAGGCATTGGTCTGGGAGGAAAATGACATTTGAAAGCACAAAAAAGGCCTATAAAAGTGATAAATGGTAAAATTTAAGGTGCCAAGTATAAAGGTCAACTAATAGCATTCAACCTCCCAAATCTAAATCAATGGTGCAAGACAAGGGGGACTTTTCAATAGGACCAAATTTAATGAGATGTTGACACATGTCTTAAGGGATGATGGTCATATTTTGAAAATAAATAAATGTAGTGACATGGTTATGCCACATCAGCATACACTTTTGGCTAAAATATCTCATGGACCCAAAAATGCAAAGGTATAAATACAAGATCTAAATGTAATTTAAGTCATGAAGCTCACAATTCAAACTCCACTACCACCATTAAAGCTTATGCAAAACTACTTGAACTTCCAAAAAAATCCCTAGCACATATAAAATCCCTAATTTGACCCTGTTTTCATTATAATTAAGCCAAAGAGAATTGAATTATCACTTGTGTAAAGATAATTCAACCCATAACTAAATTGTAGTCCACTAGTGAGCAATTTGATAAAACTTACAACAATGGCAGCTCAAAAAGGTGTTTCAAAGGAATAAATCAAGATTTATTTAAGCACAAATGCTGAGGGGTGGGTGTTTAGGAACACAAAATTCATTTCCAATGCTTTGAACATCGAATACAAAAAATGGTCAAATTTGTTCTAGACCATTGAAAATCAACCAGTCATTACCCGGGAAGAGGAAAAAATCTCTCACCCAAGAGACTGTATGATGATATAGTTGCAATCTAAATGATGGTCCTTCATTATGTATAAATAAAACTTGATCTACTCTATTGTATTGACATTATTGATCCTATTTTTAAAGATGGTAAAATTGATAAAGGCATGTTAATCAATTAGCACAATCATAGAAAAGTTGCATATATTTCAATTATGGCATTTGAATCCTATTATAAACTACCCCCACCCTAAATTTACCAAACCTCAATCAACGCCTAGGCTAAATAACATGATTTTAAAAACACCTTGGCCATGTGCTTATACTCTAGGAACCAGGTCTTTTCAAACTTCAATATGAACATCCCCATTAATTAGTTTAGACCAAGGGTAAGGATAATTATGATAATGTTAAATAAATTATGTGGAAATACAACCATAGTTTATGTTGATCCAATATGGGTACCCCTAGTCTATTTTATGTTTGAAAAGGAAACTACTCCCCCTCTAGGTGAAATAATAAGCATCTCATTGAGAAGGAATATTTTTGAAATCAGGAACAAGAAGAAAACTTAGTTTTTTATGATGTCATACCTCTTAGATGCTCTCTATGCAACAACCAGGATCCCAAAGCAAAGGGAATGGTCACCCATTAGAACCCAAACTATTTCATAGTATTATTCAAAGCTACATATATTCAAATATAGAGACCACATTCAATTCATTTGTGATTGTGTTTATCCAGCCCTAAGTGAGACTATAAATGTGATTCTAATGGTGAGGGTCAGCCCATTGAATAAAAATTATGTTGAATCAACAGGTGATATATGTCTATATCTAGACTAGACTATTATAAGGGCTGAGGGAACACAAATTTCTCCTCTCAAGCTACCTATTCATGTCTTTGACAAGCTAGTTGATCAAGAAAGTACAAATAAGATATTCCATGGCATAGATGGTCTACAAGACTAGAATAAAGGGACTGCTCCACAACCTCCCAATAACATTTGGTAAGACCATCTTCAAGAAGTGGAAGAACATTGAGGCAACATCTAAGCACATAACATCTTTCAATCTATATTTGGATGAGCTTAGATAGTAGGATCTTTATCTAAGGGTTAAAGAACATTTGAATATCAAGGGAATGATAAATCTACCTTATGATCATCAGCCTAGTGCTTTTGACCCTGTTTACACCAAAGCATCTTCATACTCTGAGGTCACTAAAAGGTTGAAGGAACACAACCTTAGACCTGAATCTATACTTGAGAAGAATCAAAAGGTTGATGATAGATGGCAGAAAGGGCCCAAATAATATCATTTACTAAGTAGTACACCTACTAGACCTCCACCATGTCAACCATAATTAGATCCTAAACCTGTATTCTAGATTGAGCATAAGCCTAAGGAGAAAAGACCAAATCAGATTGATTCATCTTTATCTCAATTAGAGGAATAAGGAGCACCTTTAGATGAGATTCACACTGTAACCCTTGACCCCAATGAGTCTGTAGAAGATGCATTGAAAATGATATCCAATAATTATGAATCAGATGATGAAGAAGCCCAAGTTGAATAAACCAAGGAAGATAAAAGGAAGGAAGTATTGGAATTAGTTCCTATTGACATCTCCAAGAGGAAGGTTGATCTAGCCACTTTTTCCAAAGCTAAGAGACCCAAAGTGACTTTCACTCCTCCTTTGAGTGAAGTCAATCTATTTAGTGAAGAAAACATCATTTATGGTCTAGCTATTCTAGAGTGGTTCATCCATAGACCTAGATTATAGAGAGTGCCTACTATACATCATCCTTGGGCCATGGTGAAGGATACAAACATCCCCTTGCAACAAGAAATGAGGCATGGATTATGGCTTTACAAAAGTAAGAGGAGAGAAGATTGGCTTCTCCATGTTAATAAAGTGAAGTACAAGTATATATCCTTGCTCCTTAAGTGACTCAATATTTAGTTAGACTCAAGTTTGACCCAAATACTTCTGGCTTGATAAGGGTGATAGATAAAAATATCATGAAAAGCAGTTAAGAAATAACATACCAAAAAGTAAAACCTTTGGCTAGTTTGACTCAAGTAGGAAGATAGAAACCTAGAGAATATCTAATTTTTGAAGAGGATGTCTTGGAGCTAGGTGAAGCACAGATAGAACAATTAAATCTTGCCATCAATGGCTTGAAACAATAAAGGAATAACTTGTAGGAGAAGTCTATCCTATCTATACCAGAAGCTATGATCAATATGTTTGAAGTTGCTTTGTATTATATGTTTAATTCTTTAAAATTAATAAGGTTCACTTAGGGTGTGGTGAGCCAATAGAGAATTGTGTTCATGAGCCAAATCCACCAATGGTAGATTTCAAGTAATAAAGTAAAGGATCTGATCAATATTTTGATAGACGATCAAATTCTTGGTTTCAAAATAGTCAGCTTAGCTCATTTGAATATGGAAATGGTAGTATTGGTAGACAAGATCAAAATCTTGAGTAAATGGTCTAAGAGCCTAGAAGATATTTTTGAGGATGCCAAGTAGTTGCAAAGTAGGATGAAGCATATATTGGAGAGTATAATCAAGGATCCCACTACACTCATCCTAATTGTTCTAATAATTAATGATGAGTTCAAGCATAAATCCACCCAAGTCATGCATGAAGTAAAAAATCAGATCCAAAGAAAGATAGGAGCTGACAACATGAAGATCATGGACATGATATTTACTATATAAGAGAAGATGGTATAGGATAGGAGCATCAAGGAAGCATTATAAAGGGATGATAAATATCTCATAAGCTAGGTAGACCAAGAATATGAAATATTTATGGAACCTATCATCAATCTAAAGCTAATTAATGATCAACATGAAATTTAAGGAAGATTTTATAGCAAAAATAAGGGACTACAGTAGAAAAAGGCTCTCAAAGTTAAATTTTTTGATTAAAGCATATTCTTGTGGTAACTAGATGTATATATTTTGAAAAGGGGAATATTATTTTTTTAAAGCATGTGCATCTTTGTAAAGCACATTGCTTATAGGTTAATCCATTTAGGAGATTCATAGTTCTAGAAGGTTATAAAATGATAATTATCCTTAACACTTGTATAATTATCATTTGACAAGATTGACTGACATACCTTCTTAGTTTTCGACATAAGGGGTATTGTTAATTGTAAAAACAAAGAGGAAGTTTTGAGAAAGAAAACTTTGTGCTAATTTTAGAACAATTAATGCAAGTAAAGAATTCTGAAAAGATTGTCTCATTTATTTTGTTATTATTATTATCACTGATCTCTCACTTGTCTAGTTTAAATTTTAGATTTGAAAGGTTCTTATGAATTCTAGATGTGCACTTTTAAATGCAGAGGTATTAATTTGTGTTAATGCTAGATTGATTTAAAGTTCTTAGGTTCATTTCATTTTCTTTTCTCTTATTGTAGATGTGCTAATGTTATTTGCTTATATGGGTAAATATTTAAAGTGAATTTGGTTCTTATTTGCATTATTTTCACTTCCTTATATGTTAACCTGATGTGTGGTAGGATTTGAGCTTATGCTATTTCATGCTATACATTGGTCTAAGTGCATATTTAGATGATATTTGAACTTTTTCATAATATCTATGTTAAGGATCAGGAACATCAATATGTTTCTTCTCTACCCTACCCTTCCTTTTGCTTATTTTTTTGTAAAATCACTTTAGATCAGTTTCCACTATAAATATTCACATTAGTTTATATTTTAGATCTTACTTTGAGCATAATTAACTTCACTTAGTTTAGCATACTTTCATTTTCACAAAGTTTGCTATTAGGCCACAGTTGCTCCCAACAACCAAACATTATAATTTTTTTGAAATAGTTTACTTGTTTTGCCATTATTCCACCAAAAATATCTAGAATATCACAACCTACAACTCATGCATTAAATTCTCTAAATTCAAAAATGATTAGTGTTTCTTAACACTCTATACCACTTGTGATAAACTTTTAGGCATCAATGGGAGAACACATTTTATTGGTGCTAAAAGGAGGGCCTTTAGTTAAACTTTGTGAATTTGTACTGTATTTGCTAATTTTAGTGAATTTTAGTTAAATATCAATGAATTATTTGCATATTTGTGTTATTCTAACCTAAATTGTGTAAAGGTCACTAATATTCATGGTTTCAGACCAATATTTAGGCTCATTAAGCTGAAGATTGTTATTCCTTGAGGATTCATGTTAAATTCTGGCAATGGTGGCTTAAGCTTTGTAAATTTTCATTTTCAAGGTTAGTAATAGAAATTTTGTCCAAATATTGATTGATTCTTTGAAAATATGAGTTTATTTGGACTTGGATGTGTAAAGATCATTCATATTCATTAGTTTAGACACATCTTTGAACTAATTTGGTTAAAGATAGTTGTTCTTTGTTTAAATTTTAACAAAAATTGCTTAATGTGAAAGTCTAATCATTGTTCTTTGAAAATATAAGGTTTATGCATCACATTTTGAATAAGATTCAAGGTTTACAAGCTATAGCTACGTAGAATCAGGACTAGGTCAAGGTCAAAATTAAGATTACCTCTCCTTTCACTAGAAGTTCATAACAAAGCTAGGACATACAAAGGTAAGTGAAAGGTTTATAAATATTGGCCTACTTCACCTATTCGTGGTGCTCCTATGTTCAATACTTATCAAGGTATGGCTTGGTTAGGTGGATCTTCCATTAATGTGCCTAGAATAGTACATGACTTGCCTAAGAACCCTAAGAGATATTTACCACCATTCAATCCTAGTGGTGTTATCACAAATGAAGAACATATTAAATCTTTCAAAGATGCTTTAAGTTTTTTGAATGTAGTTCATGAAGATGTAGCATGTAGATTGTTTCCATTTACTTTCAAAGATGTTGCATATGAGTGGTTTTTCAACCTTTCTGAGAATTATATCACTAGTTGAAATGACTTTAATAGAATATTTATTGATCAATTTGGTAAGATCATTAGTTCTTGTATTATTTATCAATAATTCACCACTATAAAGAGAGATTTAAGTGAGACCATTAGAGCCTTTAATTCTATATTTTAGAAGATGTTTAGTATAACCATTGCACCTTATAGACCTAATGAGGCCTTACCTTTAGAGATTTACAAGGATGCTTTAGACCCCATGACTTCTATGTTTCTTAAGAGGTTGGTTGGACTTATAAATACTTTGGCCTTAACTTATGTTTTAGATTATGATAAAAGTAGGTTTTGAAGGGACCCCAAAACCCTTTAACATAATCAAAAAAGATAAAGCATTAACACCCACCAGGAAAAGCATTCCTAAAACCTACTAAAGAGCATCATCAAAATCAGGTTTTACAGGGACCTAAAACCATAAACATAGTCCAATAAAAGTACCCAAGTTTTACAAGGACCTGGAACCTCAAATAAATTTTAAGACCAAAAACCAAGAAACAGGACCAAAAATAAGAACCAGTTACAACAACCAGCAATAAGGACCTGAACAGGAACAAAACCAACAAAGAAGACCCTAAGCTTCTATTGCAATTCCATGATCATCTTGACAGCCTCCTTTCCAATCGTAGCAGTATCCTGGATGGAATTAGAAGCCGAAGTAGTAGCATCTTGTAAGGCTTTCTTCCTCGAACTCTACCTTGTCCTCTTACTTGGACCCTCCGAGGATATTATTTCTTCATTTTCTCTTTTACCAAGGCTAGCTGTAGCAGCACAAATGCTTGATGTTACTTGCTCCATCTTTGTTCCACTTTCCTTAATGAGCATTCTAAGATTATGCTCATAATCTTTAATTTTTTTGGGATATCTCACATTTGCACCTCCAATTGGTTGATTATGGCCTGATCAACATCCTGATTGTGTTACATTATTTCCACTTTCTTCTTCAGCCCCATTATTTCATTATAAATCCAAGAATCAACTTAGAGAATAGAGTCGGCCTTGAACTTGGCAGAATGTAGGAAGGAAAGCTTGGTTTCCCTCTATGGAGAGTCACAAATGTCTTTTTCAATCTCATGTGGAAGAGAATCAACCTTTTCAATTTGTTCCTCCCTATCCATCAGTTCCTCCTTTCTAGTCTCAACAGGGTTATCATGCTGAACAGGGTCCTCCTTTTCTTGTCCCCCAGTCTTCGTAGTAGGAGTAGAAGCCAAAACCATGTGATCCTCCTCTCTCATAGAAATTGGATCATCAATTAATTTATATTTGTCTTTAACACCTCCCTCAGACATAGTCTGATTACCCTCATTGTCAGAATTGCTATGTTCTGAGTTTCCCTCAGTTGTATCCTCTTCATTCCCTTTCTCAATTTTTCCTTTAGTTTCTGGATATTTGTCCAAATTGGATTTGAAATCCCCAACATCCATCCCTTCCTCTTCCTCTGGGACATACTTCTCAGAACTTTCTATACTCTCCAACTCAAAATCCTCTTTTACAATTTGTTTTTGAGAACTAGAGGGTTTTGGTTTTGCCTTTTCTATCCCTTTAACATTCTCATCCTTCTTACACTTTTTGGACTGAGAACCCTTATGTTTTTCAGAAGAAGGAGTTGAAGCTATGGATTTATTTTTACAAAAACCCTCTATGAGAAGTATCAGACCTTCATGTAAAATGGGGCGAGACTCCTTTCTATGGGCATACAAGCTTTGAAGCAACGAAAAATGCAGATAGAAAGGGAAAGAAATTATATCCTTGTGCTTGAAGTGGTTGAGAAAAACAAAATGAAATTCGTGAACTCTTTTATTCCTACCATTAAGGATAAATTACTCACAAATACAGCATAGCACATCTCACCAAATTCCTTTTATTTGTTCCACATCAAAGAAGTCTCCATTCTTTTCCAGTTGCTTCTCCTTTGCATCCATCTTCAAAAAAAATTTGTAGGCCGCATTGGAGATATTGGTCTGGGCCTTAACTTATGTTAAAGCTATAATAATCAATGATTAAATGCAACCTCAAGGTCAACTGGCATATGCCATTCCAAATGTCAATCCTAATTTCCCTATATTTAATGTCATCCAAAATGTAAATCAAAATGTGCAGGCTTTAAATCAAACACTAATCTTAAACCAATTACTTTTGACTCATGCTCACCTTGGCCAAAGGTTAGGATTCTTGAATAACAATGTTACAAGTGGATTTCATCCACAAGATTAGAGAGCTTTGGTTCCAGTAGCTAACAATAGTACTCAAGTTTATAATTCAAAGTTGCCAAAGAATTAGAATGAGTTCATTATCAAAATGGTTCAAAATTTGAGTATTGACTTCCTTTAATTATAAAAACAAGTAGGAAATACTAGGGAAAACTCCAGTAGAAATTATGTTTATAAAAGGTTCAATAGACCTAATAACTAGTTTCACAATGGTAACAATAATAATAATAATAATAATAATAAGTCATCATCAAATAAAAACAATCTTGAAATTAATATTTGTGATGTTCTAACTAAATATTGTAGGGTTCACAATACTTCAAAGCATAGTGAGTTAGATTGTATTGAATTTTATAATGGTTTTGGATTGTTTCATAATGAATTAGACACACATGAAGGTGGACCTAACAGATACAATTCTATAGGTACATTTGTATCTTCTATGTCATCCAAATCTACAGATACAACCCTGATGGTGGAGACATTTGACTTCCCATTCCAAGAAGAGAATGATCCTAAGGATACTCTTAAAGAGGTTCATGCCTTTTAGTAGTACCTAAAGAAGACCTATCATTTGAGGAATAGAGAGCAGAAATAACCTTTGACCACTTCAAATCCACCAAATAACATTGACAGTGCTCTAAATCATACATCTAAAAATAATCCTAAGCATCCAAATGGAAGTACCTCTAAACATAATATTGATTCATCTAGTAATTATACTAGGGGTGTATACAATATAGTTGAGGACATGAATAAGATTAAGGCTAACATCACTCTGCATGAAGAAACTCAAATTAATTAATAGAGAGACTTGTTGGAATCTCTATCCAAAAAACTTGATAAATCACCAAAGACTATAAATGCTAATGTTTATATATACAAGAACAAGGTAGATGTTCCACCTGTCTTGTTTATAGTCAAAAAATTCGGTAAGAATTTACATAACTCTTTGTTATATTTAGGTACTTCTACTAACATTTGCTTAAAGGTATTTATGACAAACTTGGTTTGATTCCAATTCAATCTGATAGGGTTGTTAATCAATTAGATAAATCTAGGGTGAAATTAATTGGTTAAGTTTTAAATGTTCATATGCAGCCTGAAGCAAACCCAAGGATACAAAAATGTATTGGCATTAAAGTGGTGTATATCCCTAATGCTTATGGAATGCTACTAAGTAGAGAAGACAAAGTATTTGAAAGGGGGAGTTCCAAATTAGATCCGAATTGAAAGAGAACCCAAGATGAAACATATGATCAACATGGCCAATTCTGAGTTAGGAGTTTACAATCTTGATGCTTCTAAAGTATGTGACTATAATGATGTTCATACTATGCCTGGGATATGGAAATTATATTTTGATGGTGCTAGATGTAATTCTAGATTTGGGTTAGGAAATGTTTTAATTATTCCTTTGGGAAAGAATTTATTACTTATTACAAGCTTCAGTTTTCATGTACTAATAATTTGGAAGAGTATGAGGCTACTCTAATCTTAGGACTACAATTTTCCATCAAGCATAAAGTCAAAGAACTGCTAGTATACGGTGACTCTAAGCTAATAGTTAATCAAGTTACAAGTAAGTACTAGTGCAAATTGTCATTTCTTAAGAAGTATAAATTTAGATTTTAAGACCTGATAAAGTACTTTGATGCCTTTAATATTGTCTTAATTCTCAGGGAGTAAAATAAGATTATTGATGACATGGCCTCAACTGTAACTAATCTTATGCCTAACCAAGACTCTAAACTAGGAAACCTTAGTGTTGAGTTGGTTTCATGTCCCTCAATTCCTGATAATGTTAACCATTTTCAAGTATTCAATGATGACCAATAGATTTTAGACTTCATGAACATTTCAAGAGTATTTGAGGCTCACATCATTGATGAGGCCAATGAAAATTCTTTAGATGGAGATAACATTGATGACAAAATTATGCAATTCAGTGACAATAAAATTCCCAAGGGCATGATTTCCATAGAAATATTATTTGGCACAAACAAACTAGATGAGACTATCTTGTTCCTAGCGTGAATGGGAAATATTATAATGTAGTTGAGCTAGGAACTCAAGTTCAACCCCTAATAGTTGATATTGGTACATCCTGCACTAATGAAGAGGTAATAAAAATCAAATAATTGTTGTCTAAATATGAATATGTTATAGCATGGTCATATGAGGACTTAAGGACATTTTATCCTAGAGTCATAGCCCATGCCATTCCTTTAAAGGAATATTGAAAGGCTTTTAGGCAAAAGCAAAGGCTTATCAACCATGTAATAGAACCTTTGATATACAAGGAGTTCAAGAAGTTGTTAGATGTAAATATAGTGTTTCCCATTAGACACTCTACTTGGGTAGATAACTTGGTACCAATCAGGAAGAATAATGGAGAAATCAGATTTTGCATAGACTTTTTAAATCTAAATAGAGCTTCTAAAAAGGACAATTATCATTTGCCTTCTATTGATCAAGTTATCCAAATTGCTAGTGGTTTAGCTATGATTTCTTTTCTTCATGGTTTTTCAGGTTATAACCAAGTTCTTGTGAAAAAGGAATATAGATTAAATACTACATTCACTACTAAGTGGGGCACTTTTACCTACAAAAGGATGCCCTTTGGGCTAATAAATGTAAGTGCAACTTTTCAAATATCAATGGATCATGCTTTCTAGGGACTGATAGGTATGGGCATCATCATTTACATGGATGACTTGACTGTGTTCTTTAAAAATAGGTAAGACCATATCATGCACTTGCATCAGGTATTTAAATGATGTAGGAGGTATGGAATTTATCTCAACCCCAAGAAAGTATTTTATGTGTTATTGAGGGAAAATTATTAGGACATGTTATAACCAAAGAGGGGATTTATATAGACCCTAATAAATTAGATGCTATATCCAAGATAGAACCCCCTAATAGTAGAATAAAATTGAAATCCTTCTTTGGGAAAATCAATGTTGTGAGAAAATTTATTTGTGGTTTTATAGAGATTGTGAGACTATTAAATGACATGTTAAAGAAAGATGCTAAGATAACTTTGAATAAAGAGACAAGAAAAGCCTTTAAAGACATAAAATAATTGATAGTGCAGGCACCCATATTGATAAGTCCTAATTTTTCAAAGGATTTTTATCTTTATTCATTTTCTTCTGACCATATAATAGTTATTTTTCTAACTCAAAGATAGATGGATGTGACCATCTTATTGATTTCATGAACACTAATTTTAAAAATTTTGAGTTAAAATATTATATAATTGACAAGCAAGCATGTGCTTTAGTTAAGGTAGTAAATAAATTTAGGCATAATATTCTTAGGAATAAGGTGCATGCAATACTACCAGATCCTTCCACTAAGATTATTCCTAGCCAATGTGAATTAGGGGAAAGAAGAGGTAAATAGATTTCTATACTTCAAAAATATGATCTATAAATTAAGACTACCAGATTGGTAAGGTGTCAAGGACTAATTCAGTTAATTACCAATACTAATCCCAAGTTAAGTGTCATGTAGGTATAGTAATAAAATTTTCAACCCAATGATTGGTATGATTCCATTATCCATCTACTAATAAATGGTACTTGCCCTATAGGATTGAATCAGGAGCAAAGGAGAAGTTTAAGGCTCAAGGTAGTACATTTCCTAATCAAAGATAGAGTACTTTTTAGTAAGAATTATGAACGACAATACCTAAGATGTGTCTATAAAGAGGAAGTATCTGAGATCTTGAGTACTTTTCATGAGAATCTTAGAAGTGAGCACCCATCTAGAAGGACAATAATGCATAATATCTTTAGGGTTGGCTATTATTGGCCTATAATCTTAAAGATTCTCACAAGCACGTGAGAGAATATCATCAGTGTCAAGTCTTCAACACTAAAGATCACAAAGCAACTATTCCATTGAATCTAGTTATGATTGATAAACCCTTTGCTCAATGGGGATTATATTTTGTGAGGGCCATCAACCCCATTTATTCATACAGACATAAATATGTCCTCACTTCTACTAGTTACTACACCAAATGGACAAAAGTAATGACAACTAAGAAATGCAAGATAGAAAATGTGATAAAGTTATTGGAGGAGAACATATGTACTAGATTTAGAACACCAATGTCTTTAGTTTGTGATAATGGATATACCTTTATATCCATTGAGATGAATAAGTAGGCATATGACAATAACATTGTTCTCAAGTTTTCATCAAATCATTACTCCCAAGGTAATGGAGTTTCTGAATCAACTAAAAAAAATTGATTAAGGCTATCAGGAAGTCTACTATTGACAAACCAAGAACATGGCACAAGTTTCTCAACCTTTGGGTTGACAAAACAAGAGTCAAGCAAGCTCTGAAGGCATCACTATTTCAACTTGTATATGGTCAAGACCCTATATTCCTCATCACACTTGAGCTTTTAACCTTCAAATTCATGAAGGAGTATATGGAAGAAGAAAAATAATTTCCAAGTTCTAGGTTACTTGACATTATTCAAATGGGAGATGCAAGAGAGGAAGATTTTGCCAATTTTAGTAGACATCAAACCACATTAAAGAGATTATTTGACAAATGTTCCAAAATTAAGGTGTTCAGGTAAAGAGATTTAATTATTATTTGGGACAAATCATCTGAACCAAAGGTAAATCATGGAAAATCCACTCCCTTTTGGATTGGTCCCTATCAAATTTTTGAGATACTAGGAGACAACACCTTAAATCTCAAGGACTTACAGGGAGCAGAGTTTACTTTGCCAATAAATGGGAAATATCTCAAGCACCACTTCTCTAATTCCCCACCTCAAGTCTACATGGAGTAACTTGTAAGACTAGTTAGGGTTAATGTAGGTAGGATTAGATTAGTTTCTTTCCTATTTTTTTCCTTCATGTTCCTTATTTGTAAATATTTGTTTTTTTATTGTTTCTTTTGCTTTCTATTTGTTTTGCTTCTTGTTTATTTCTTTTCTCTACCTTGTTCCTTAATTTAAATAAGTCTTTTAAGATATTCCTTAGCTCAATATTTATCTAATTTCTCAAAAGGAACTTCACAAATCAAGAATGCAAGTATGACTTCTCCAAATGGTTAATCATGGATCCTAGAATTATGAGCTTGATGTTATAGTTCTAAGAAATTGGTAAGGATTGGTATCTAGATTAATTGCTCCCTAAAATCTTAAACCTTGTACTGATCTTAGTATGATTCTAATGAGGATTGCATATGTAGGATGAAATTTTGAATTATTAAGATAAAGTCATGTTTGCACTTAAAGATTATTAATTCTTGGGGACAAAGTTTACAACCAAGGATGAATGTCTAAATATCAAGCATTTGACCCAACCCCAAAACCTAGATAATCTAGTTCCCAACCTTTGCTAAAGAGCAAAAATATTTGAAAAAATAAAAATAATAGCTTTATTAAAAATCTAAAAGCTTTATGAGCAAAGGTGATTCGGGTAACCTCCATTAGGGCTATGGATGCCTAGATGGCAGTGGAATAAGGCCTAAGGTGGAGCCAAAGGTATCTCTATCAAGGCTATGGATGCTTATCTAGTAGTAAAGTAGTGTCCAAGCCTTCCCCATTCTAAAAATCATGATTTTTAATAGATATTTAAAATGTTATAAGTCAAATGTTAACGATAAATTTCATGAAATCTAAAAGTTTTTATCTAAATCCCATGGAAATCAGTAAATGGAATCAAATAACACACCTATCATGGCTAAGTTTTGATGTTTGATCCTAATTCTACATGTGTAAGTCTATTTTAATTGTGAGTTGATCTTAATAATTGTACTTGATCAAATGGAATAAGTAGCCTGGTTATTATTCTAGACCAGAGTATCTAAATTATAACATATTGATAAATTTCCCCTAGAATTCACCATTTTTTTAGGCCAACATACCCCCATTTCTAAAAAATGGGGACCCTTAATTCAAATTTTTCAAATTTGTGCTTTGAATTATAAATGTCACTTGATCAGAGTTATTTATTTGAAGATCATCCACACCTAGCTCTCATTTAGCTTAACTGGCATGTCTCCATTTGATCCTTATCTTATTTTGTCTAATATTGCTAATGGTTTTTTCATGTGGTTTCAAGATACAAGATTAATGGAGTCTCATGTATGTGAACACTATTCAGGGTTTTGAACCTTAATGTTAATTTGACCCCATTCATTGAACCTTGGCCTTTTAATCGATTAGTTTAATTCATATTAGATTATTTAAAACCTTTAATCTAATTATATTATCTTAAGTTCTTTTAAAATTGAATTCAAATTTATGCAGGTTCATTTTATTCAAAATTGCATGGGATCACTTTATATTTGCTTAAGACTCAGTTTATATTTTATCCTAAGTTTTTTATCATGTTTATTAAAATGACCAAAACCTTAGTCTAAAAATTTCATCCTAAGTCCTTTATGTCCCGAGACCCCTTAGTTCTTTTTATTATTCACATGGATTAATTGAATGTAAGGTCCCTTTTATTATATTTCATACTTAATCTAAAATCTTGTCCTAAGTTTCTTAATTACATTTATTAACATGACCAAAACCTTCGGTTAAAGACTTTATCCTAAGTTTTATATGTTCCCATAGCCTTACTTATTTTAATTTGTCTTTAGGAATGTAGAAAACCTAAGAACAATAAATGTCACACTCACAGGGACTCATACAAAGTCAATAAGTCAAGCACCCAGATCAATAGAGTGCATTTGATTGGGAAAAGAAGATCTAATGGTGCAAGGCAAGATCAAAATCCCTAAAAAAAGCATGAATATGACAAGTGCCACAATCACATCTCACAGTTAAAGCTTGAGTGTTATCCCAAAGATCGATGGTACATGACTGAGCATACATATTTTGATCAACTGTGAGCATTAAGTCAAAACCTCAAAGAATCCTCAGGAAAAGTGAGAAGGTTAAAAGTGTCGCCATCATGAAGACTATGTCAGGAAATTAAATTTGAACCATACAACCAAGATCTAATGATACGAGATGAAATTTAAACCTAGGATGAATGTGGAGCTACCACGTGGTGCAAAGGCATTGGCCCTAGAGGAAAATGATAGCTGGAAGCATAGAGAAGGCATGTGGAAGTGATAAATGGAAAAATATTGGGTGCCAAGTACAAAGGTCAACCAATAGCATTCAACCTCATGGATCTAAATCAGCAGTGTAAGACAAGGGGGACTTTTCAATGGCCTGAGACCCAATGAGATGTTGACATGTGTCTTAAGGGACAAAAGTCACATTTAAAAAATAAATAAATGTAGTGACATGGCTATACCACATCAGCATACACATCAAGTTAAAAGATCTTATGGACCCAAAAATGCAAAGGTATAAATATGAGATATAAATATAATCTAAGTCATGAAACTCACAAATCAAACTCTATTACCGCTATTAAATCTCTATGCAAAACTACTTGAACTTCAAAATTAATCCCTAGCATGTGTAAAAACCCTAATTTGACCCTATTTTCATTGTAATCAAGCCAAGGAGAATTGAATTGTCACCTGGGTAAAGATAATTCAACCCAAAACTAAATTGTAGTCCACCAGTGAGAAATTTGATAAAACTCATATCAATGACAGCTCGAAAGGGTGTTTCAAAGGAAAACATAAGGCATTATTTGACCATATATGCTAAGGGTTGGGTGTTTAAGGACACAATTAATTTCCAATGCTTTGAAAATTGGAGACAATAATTGGTCAAATTTGTTCTAGACCATTGAAAATCAACTAGCCATTACTTAGGAATAGGAGAAAAATCTCTCATCTAAGAGACTATATGATGATATAGTTACAATCCAAATGGCATGCCTTCATTATGTAGTAGTGAAACCTGACGTACTCCATTATATTGACATTCTTTATTTTATTTTTAAAGATGTTAAAATCAATAAATGCATGTTAATCAATGAGCACAATCATAGAATAGTTTCATATATTTATGTTCTTGCATTTGAATCGTATTACAAACTACCCCCACCCCAAATTAACCTAACCTAAATCAATACCTAAGCTAAATAACATGATTTGAAAGACACCCTAGCCATGTGGTTATACTTTGGGAACCAAGTCTTTTCAGACTTTAGTAAGAACATCCCCATTAGTTAGTTCAGACTAAGGGTAAGGATGATTATGACAATGTTAAATAAATTATGTGTAAATAGAACCACAACCTATGTTGATCTATTATTGGTACCCATAGTCTATTTTATGGTTGAAAAGGAAAATTTTCCCCCTCTAGGTGAAATAATAATCATCTTATTGAGTAGGCATATTTTTGCAATCATGAACAAGAAGAAAACCCATTTTTTATGATGTCATACCTCTTAGATGCTCTCTGTGCAACAACCAATATCTCAAACCAAAGGGAATGGTCAACCATTAGAACCCAAATTGTTTCATATTATTATTCAAATTTACACATATTCAAATATAGAGACCACATTCAATTCATTTGTGAATATGTTTATCCAGTCTTAAGTGAGGCTATAATTAGGATTCCAATGGTGAGGATCAGCCCATTGATCAAAAAGTCTATTAAATTAATAGGGGATATATGGATATATATAGAATATACTATTCTAGAGGTTAAGGGAACACAAATTATTAATCTTAGGCTACCTATTCATGTCCTTGATAAGCTATCCAAGCAAGAAGTTGCATATCATCTAGTCCATGGCATAGATGGTCTCTGCAAGACCAAAAGAAAGGGACTACTCCACAACCTCCCAATAAAAATTGGCAAGACCATCTTCACATAATGGGTGAACATTAAGGTAGCATCCAAGCATAGAACATCTTTCAATCTATGGTTGAATGAGCTTAGATAGTGGGACCCTTTTCTAAGGATTAAAGAACATTTAAAGATCAAGGGAATGTTAAATGTACCTTATTATCATCAACCCAATGCTTTTAAACTTATTTACACCAAAGCATCTTCATACTTTGAGGTCACTATAAGGTTGAAGGAACACAGCCTTAGACCTTAATCTAGACTTGAGAGGAATCAAAAGGTTGATGATAGATGGTAGTTAGGGCCCAGATAATATCATTTGCTAAGAAGTACACTTGTTAAACCTCTACCATCTCAACCATAAGTAGAACCCAAATCTATAATCTAGATTGAGCATAGGTCTAAGGAGAAAATAATAGATGAGATTTCTTCCTCTTCAGCTTAGGTAGAGGAACAAGGATTACATTTATAAGAGGTTCACATGGTAGCCTTGGACCCCAATGATTCTACAGAGGATGCATTGAAAATACTATCCAGTACTTATGAATTAGATGATGAAGAAGCCTAGGTTGAAAAAACCAAGGAAGAGAAAGGGAAGGAATTATTGGACTTAGTTCCTATTGACATCCCCAAGAGGAAGACTGACCTGGCCATTGTTCCTAGAGCTAAGAGACCCAAAGTGACTTTCACTCCTTTGATTGAATTCAAACTATTCAATGAAGAAAACATCATTTTTGGTCTAGTTATTCCATAATGGTTCATATATGGACCTAGATTATAGAGAGTGCCTATTATGCATCATCCTTAGGCCATGGTGAAGGCTACAAACATCCCCTTGCAACAAGAAATGAAGCCATGGATTATGGATTTACAAGAGGAAGATGAGAGAAAATTGGATACTCCAAGTCAATCAAGTGAAGCAAAAATAGATATCCTTGCTCCTCAAGTGACTCAATATTTAGTTGGAATCAATTTTGACCCAAATACTATTAGCTTGATGAGAGTGACAAAAAAAAAATATCATGACAGGCAATGAATAAATAACATACCAAAAAAGTAGAACCTTTGGCTAGTTTGACTCAAGGAAGAGGACAAAAACTCTAATAAGATTCAATTTTTGAAGAGGATATCTTAGATCTAGCTAAATCATAGATAAATTAATTGAAGGTTGTCATCAAGGGATTAAAACAACAAAGGAATAACTTTCAAGAGTAGTCTATCTTATCTTTCCCAGAAGCTATGATAAATATGTTTCAAGTTGTTTTGTATGATATATTTAATTCTTTAAAATCAATAAGGTCTAGGTAGGGTGTGGTGAGCCAGTAGAGCACTATGGCCATGATCCAAATCCACCAATGGTAGAGTTATAGCAACAAATTAAAGGATTTGATCAATATTTTGATAGAAGATCAAATCCCTATTTTCAAAATAATCAGCTTGGATCATTTGAATATGGCCATGGCAATATTGGTAGACAAGATCAAAAGATTTTGCAAATGGTCCAAGAGCCTAGAAGATATTTTTGAGGATGGCAAGTAATTATAAATCAAGATGAAGCATATATTGGGGATCATAATCAAGTATCCCAATACATTCAGCCTAATTTGTCTAATAATTGATGATGATTTCAAGCATAGATCCACCCAAGTCATGCGTGAAGTAAAAAATTAGAGTCAAGGAAAGATAGGGTCTAACAACATGAAGATCATGGACATGATATTTATTGTAGAAAAGAAGATTACAAAGGCTAGGAGCATCAAGGAAGCTTTAGAAAGGCATGATAAAGATATTAGAAGCTTGATAGATCAAGAAGATAAACTCTTCATGGAACCTATCATCAACCTAAAGCTAATTGATGACCAACATGAAAAATCAATGAAGATTCTACAGTAGAAACAAGGGACTACAAAAATAAAAGGCTCTCAAAGTTAAATTTTTTGATTAAAGCATATTCTTTTGGCAACTAAATGTATATATTTTTAAAAAGGGAATATTCTTTTGTAAAATCATGTGCATCTTTGTAAATCACATTACTTATAGGCTAATCCATTTAGGAGATTCATAGTTCTAGAAGGTTACAAATGGATAACTATCCTTAACACTTGTACAACTATCAGTTGAAAATAGTGATTGACATACCTCCTTAGTTTTCTATATAAGGGGTATTGTCAATTATAAAAAAAAGAGAGGGATTTTTTAGCAAGAAAACTTTGTGTTAATTTTGGAGTAATTAATGCAAGCAGATAATTTTGAAAAGATTGTTTCATTTGTTTGTGTGATTTTTAATATGGTTGTTCTCTGACTTGTCTAGTTTAAATTTTAGATTTAAATGATTTTTATGAATTATGGATGTGCACTTTAAAATTTAGAGCTCTCAATTTATGATAATGTTAGATTGATTGAAATTTCTTAGGTTTATTTTATTTTCTTTGCTCTTTTTGTAGATGTGCTAATGTTATTTGCTTGCAAGGGTACATATTTAAAGTGAATCTAGTTTTTAATTACATTATTTTCACATATATGTTTACCTAATGTGTGGTAGGATTTGAGATTATGTTATTTCATTCTATACTTGGTTCTAAGTACATATTCAGATGATATTTTAACTTTGTCATAATATATGTGTTAAGGATCAATAACATCAATATGTTTTTTCTTTATCCTACCCTTCCTTTTGCTTATTTTTTTATCAATTCACTTTAGCTCAGTTTTCATTGTAAATATACACATTATCTTAGATTTTATATCTTAATTTGACCATAATTCACTTCACTTAGTTTAGCATACTTTCATTTTCACAAAGTTAGCTATTAGGCCACGGTTGCTCCCAACATCCAAATAAAATAAATTTTGTGAAATAGATCACTTGTTCTATCATTATTCCACCAAAGATATCTATAATATCACAACCTGTAACTCATGCATTAAATTCTTTAAATTTAGAAATGAGTAGTGTTTATTAAATACTCTAGACCACTTGTGATACACTTTCAGACATCAACAAGTTACAAATAAGATTCTATATTTTATCGATAAAGCCAACCTATGCCATCTTATAAAGTCATACATGTTGATAATACCTATTATTATAACATATAATTTGATTTATTTCATATTACAACTAGATGCCAAAGAGCATGTGCAAAACCTTTTGTCTTTCCTTCCCCTCACCCTAAACTCATTTATATCCATCAATATATTCACATTATTCATCCAAGGCTCATTATATTCTCATGTTCATGTTGATCAAACTAGAAGAGTATGGCCACCTTTACCTCCCTTACCCAATCCTACTAAAAAATATTCCTCCTCCTCCACCTCCTTGAAAATAAGTTTATCAACCCAAGGGATATTATCTTATTGACCTATTGTCTAATACTCTATACAAGACTTATATTCTAGATCTATTAAATAAATCACAAACTTACAAGGATATATTATGTACAATGTTACAAGATACCACTCTTTCTATGGATACATGATCAACTTCATTTAGTTTTACCATGAATACCTTTAGGGATATTTACAATGTTATTACTTTTGATAAATAAGATGTACCTTCCAAGCATATCATTGAGTAAAAACTTCCATTATTTATTCAAATTCATATACATGGAAAAATATTTGAATGTGCATTGGTTGACAATGGTTCAAGGATAAATATATTTAGCTATGACTTCTTACATAAACTAGGCATCAATAAGGATAATATTCAAATATCTGAACAACTTATACATGGCTTTGATAACACTCCAAAACAAATATTGGGAACTATCACATTAGATTTACTATTAGGCCCTAAAATTATGTCTACTATTTTTCAATTCATACCTAATTAGTTACAATATAATTTCCACTTGGGTCAGCCTTGTATTTATGCAATAGAAGTCATACCTTCTACAATACATAGATGCATCAAAAACTTTCATGGTATACATGAGTATACAATTGTAGCTAATGATGTACCTTTTAGATATTTCAAAATGGCTCAATCATAATCTAATAAGGTCTCCATTATACCACCTAAGCAATAAATTCCAATGGTACAAATGCATGATTATGAAGTGGGTGAATTAAGAAATGTTAATGATACCCCACAAGTTACTCACATTCCTAAGCAAATAGATGAACCTATCAAGGAAGCTACACAAAAAGTGAAAATTTATACACAAATATAAGATCATATCAAAGAATAGAAACAACAACCATAAATTCTTTAAAAATTAGAAGAACCTCTTATTGAACTACCACCATTGGTCAAATCTAAAGATTCATTTTGTTAGATTGAGGACTATGATGAAGATACACAGTAACTAATAGATGATCAATTTTTCAAGTTAAACTCAAATTCAATTGATGAATATAGTTATCTAATTATTTATTTACATTTATTGGTGTGATAAAATATAGAGATATTTCTTGTATACAAAATAAGAGAAAAGCACCCATTTTCAGCCAATAGGATCTACAAAATACTTCAAATAGTTACAATACTATATCATAATTAGTTGATTCAAAAACTTCACTTATTATAATGATCACATCACTTAAGGAAATGCCATAGTGTGGCCTTTTCCCTCATGCTCTAATAGTAAATTTCAAAATATGATATGTTTCATATTACCCTTAACACACTTTTATCAAGGTCAATTAATGGAAATATTCCAAAAATTATTCTATATAATCACATCAAGGCTTCTCCAAACACATCTAGCAATCACTTGGAAATTATACTACACATTGAGCAAAAGAGAATTATTCCTTCCAATTCCCATCCTACTTTATTCTAACAGTCATATGCCAAGTATGCATTCATTTTATTACAAGTCAAGGGTACTCATTATTAAGAATTTAAGTCAATATATCTAGTTGCATTCGTATATCAAATATTAAGATTCACACACTCGCCCTAGGAGGTATAACTACATTAGTCTGAGGGCCTTTTGGGCTATGTAGGCAACACTCATATTATGTGAGGTTTTCTGAGGTTAGATCAATTATTTTTATTGTTAGATTCCTCATTTTATATTTTTATCTCTATTTAATTTATTATGTATGAACTAGAGTTTTTATTTTGAAAGTCTTCTATAAGGAAAATCGACACAATAGACAATATTTAAACCCTCTCAAATAAGTGCATGCACACATATTAAAAAATTAGTCATATAGTCAACTAGGACATGGTCATAGTCAATAGATAAATGCATAGTGCAATCATGTCCTCTTAGTGTAGCCTTGTCCCAACACAGTTTGAAAATATGCTTTTAGCTATGACCTAGTTACAAAGTTACTACAGTCATTTTTTATCAACGGTCTACCTGCATAATCAATAAAATTTTAGTTCGATCAAGGTTTGTATATTCATTCATTATTTTAATATTTTTAGTTCATTTCAAATTCTATGAATTATTATATTTCACATTTAGATATTTATATTAATTAGATCTAATTCATATTTTAATAGTGTATTTTTTCTTAGCATTTCATTGTTAAATAAAAAATAACATTTACCAACATCTCCGTTCAAGGCAAACTCATTATTTGTGTAAGGCCTGATTTTTACTTTGTTTATATATTTCCCTTATACAATATTCTCACATTATGAGATAAATTTATGGTCCACTAAAATTGAGGCATAAAGTGTTATTATTGTTTTTTACTATCATATGAACAATATTTAATTACATATACATGTGTTTTGACTAGTTGAGATAGCATATATACATTATTTTATTTGGTATATAGACACTATGATGTTTGACTAGTTGAGATAGCATATTTACATCATTTAATTTGGTAAATAAACACTATGATGATTAATATGTTGAGATATCATGCTAAATTATTTGATTTAGTATATGATTACTATGATTGTATTATTATTTTACATAACAATCTCTTATTTCATGTAATAGATTTAATAGTGTTGAGATTCTTGATTGATTTTTTGTATACTTTATGTTATTGTTTACATTGGTTGAGATATTTTTATGAGGTATTTTCTTCAATTATTATTGGGATTGGACATTTTGATGTGTTAAATGAGTGTGTAGTGATGTGAATAACCAACAGATAGATACTATAACTCTACTAAGCATGTGCAAATTATTGTTCACTTAAGTTGTTATAATATTGCAATTAACCTTGCATATATAAATCTATGTGATATAACAAACATATTTATGAATTATCTAGTGTTTCAATACAAATCTTTATTCCAACCCTTCCAACATTACCCATAGATGCTCTAGGTAGCTATAGAAGTCCAAGTGGATGAATGAGGTGACTCGTGGATGCATTTCAACTTATAAATTTTGAATTTATAAATTAGGGTTCATTTAATGTAGAAAAAAAAACATTTATTGATGGATGGGGTAAGATATTTTGGGGAATTTGAAAACTTTGTGGTTGTCTAAGTATCCTTTTTAATTCCTTGGATAGATATTTAACTAAGGATGATGTAATAAGAGTAACTAGATTTTTAAAGGGGCATGGTGTCCATTTGATATGTAAGGAGAAACAATGGTGAGCAATACTTTTGGTTAAGTCTCGAGGAAGGAGAGAGACAAGTGTAAATATTATATAGGATAATCATTTGAAGTAAATTTACAAAATAAGTAAGAGCTCATGACTTTTGAGCACTTATTATTTTTTGGTAATCCTTTTAGCTCTTTATTTTGCTCAAGGACTAGCTATAGTGCACTTTGCATTTTTACTAGGAGGAAAGCTATCAAGCGATAGTTGTTTGAGTCAAGTGGAGGACCTAAATTAGGGTTATTATCATGGAATTATCTCATGAATTATGCTAAATTTTATGTTGAATACATACTTAAGAATTTTTATTTTAGTTGTGAAGCCATTTTTGGCATGCAACATGCTTATCTTCACTTGAAAAAAAATTGGCCTTGAGTCATAATCATTTTCACTCTTTTTATGTGTTTTTTAAAAGGGTTTTTCCACGCTTAAGTTTTTATTCTATTTTATTTTTGAATAAAAATGGCAAGGTTATGTTGCCAAAACTAGGCCAACCTATTTGTATATGTGGAGGTTTATAGGGTTGGGCTTATGAATATATTTTTAGTTAGTTGAAGAATACTAGAGCTATAAGTGGGTCTTTTAGGGCAAGATGGTAATATTACTTCTTGATTATTTTCATAGGGATTGAAATGGGGATTGATGGATGATCTATTAAAACTATTCCCACTATATTGGAAATTTTGGGCTCTTTTTATGGAATAATAATTGAGATTTTTAGCATGGTTACATTTTTTTTTACAATTACATTTCCATAATTTCCTCGGTGGTAAATATTATTGGATTACTTGTTGGTTTTTTAAATACTTTACTTGTATTTTGGCATGTGAGAGAGAAAGAATGCAAACCCTTATACCTAAGTTTAAATGTGTCTCTTTGAGATCTCTCTTACACCATCTTCTCAAGTTTGTTTTCTTATCCTTATGTATACCTTATTTTCTCTTTACCCTTTTATTTGGAATATGATTTTTTATATTTTTGGCTTGGGGGGCTGATTATAATCCATTACTTTATGGTGTCAAGACAGTTGGAAGGTAAACACTTCCTTTTGTAGTCGTTTAAAGACTTCTTTTAGAGCATGCATTACATAAAGCTTTTAGAGTCTTTATGAGTTGTTGGGAACACATATGAAATATTGAATTATGTTTTTTTATGCCTTGTAAAAGTATCTTTAATATTGAAAGTGTTTTAAAGATGTGATAATTTCTATTTCTTGGAAGGTGTGGGGTTGTTGTAAATATTAAAACCCCTTTGTTGAAAAACACTATTATTTCAATTTTATATTGAAAATATAAATAATTTGTATTGTTTATTGCATTTGAAATTTGTTAGAATTTCTTAAAATCAATTTAATCCTTATGGGGATGTTTTAAAAATAAAAAATATATACTATTAAAACCACATCAAATTTATGTTAAAATAATTTATTTATGAATTTCATAGCTTTTTATTCTACATCAATTTATGATTTATTTTTAGAAGGCGTGATTTTTAAGTTATGATTTTTAAAGGTTGAATCCATGATTTTAATGCACAACATACTATAAAATCCTACAATTAATATTCCCAATGTATCAATCAAAAAAAATCCAATCCTAGTTTTACTTGATAAAATGAAAAATTATAAATATTCTCAATTTTTACATAATTTTTATAAGTTGTTCCATTTTTTATATTGACTTAAAAAATACTTGGTTGGATTTTTCAGAAACCCTAATCCAAACTATAGCTTAAAATAAAACAAAATTTTAAGAATTAAAGGCTTTTTCACACAACCAAACAAAAATAAAATAAAACAATCAAAAAATAAAATTGTGCAAAAAAATCGAGAACCCATTAGTGGAGGTCTGCAAATATTTTTCTTATTAAAAAAAGGAAAAGTGGGGCCATGACCTAGCATTATATTGAGGGCCATATCAAAGCTATTAATGGTTGTAGGGAGATTTTTTGGGCCCTTGAAAAAAAATAGAAAAACACCATAGCCATGGGGCCATGAGGTTGCCATTGAGCTTGATCTTGAAGGAGCTTTAGCAATTTTGAATTTGAGGCTACTAAGGACTTTTAAAATTATTTTAGGCCCATTTTTAACCTACAAACCCATTATTAAAAATTAATTAAATTGAAATTAAAAAATTCAGGGCCATGAGTTGGCCATTAATGGTTTTTGAAATATTTTTTGCCTTGAATCCTTTTTCATCAATATGACACCTAGAGTCATGTCAGAAGTGTTGTGAAGAGTCTGGGAGCCATATAACCTAAACAAAAACACTTTTCTCTCATTAGTAAAACAAAAATAGACTAAATTTAATTAAACTATAAAAGCATCTAAAAGCATGGAAACTCCATTTATAGAGGTCATCAAGGGGCTCAAGTGTGAAGAGTTACTATTAAGGAAAAGTATTCTATCAAATATTCAAATCCTCTTCTTTATACATATTTTTGTAAACTTAGTTATGTTCCAAAAGATGGAGATGGGATGTTCCACTCTAATGAAGCTAACTAGAGATATTTTGGGCATGTTTTTTCCTCATATGAGGTCTAGGTGATATTTATTGGCCCTTTTAGATAAGGAACTCAACTTGATATTAGAACCCAAATTTTAACTCAGGGTATGAGTTGAGCCATCTCATTAACCATAATCATTTAAGGTCCTACTAAAAACCCATATTACATCAAAGTGGTTTTTTTACCCTAATCAATGCTTAATACTATCATGTATTATTTGAGTCCAGATTGAGACCTTGGGATCGTGGGATCCACTAATCCTGTTTAGGTAATTATAGGTCATTTGGATCATAATGGTTTGGGTGGTATAATTAAGGTTGGCATAGGCATTTTGATGACCATGTGACATATTTTTACTTGTCTACAACACCCATTTATTTATAGTGCATTCTTTTATGCATAGTGGGTCACACATCTTAGATCCCTATTTTAAGTTAGTCAAAAAAGTATATGCTATTTTTTTGGTTTTATTAATGAAATTTTTATGGAATGTCATGGTAGAAGAGCACATTTTAAACACATAAAGCTCTCAATTATGTTATATAGTTCAATTTCTTTCAAATTGAGCTAATGTTTAACTTTTTATTGTGTGGTATGTCTCCTAGAGGAATCCCTTGCAATGCATGGTAAGATGTTGTGTAGGATAGCCACCAGCGCATTAGGTCTCAATGTATTTTGAAACATAAATTATTCAAGTCAGGAAATAAATACTTAGTGTTGTTATGGGAGGTTTCCTATAGTCATAGAGTTATTTAATCGGTAATATCCACAACCTCTTGGAAGAACTGAGGTCCTCACAAAAATATAAGGAGAGGTTACAAGGCCCTTCACATAAACATGCAGAGGGAGATAAATTGAATTATCTATTTGAAGATAGATAAAAAAAGGTTTAACCTCTTAGAATATGGATAGGTGATGATGTTCTATATCTCTTAAGACTTAATCCACCAACCTTTTTTGGTTCCATAGTTGGATTTAACTCTAAGGATTGGATTTTGAGCCTGGATAATTATTTTGGTCTCCACACCTATGAGACCAACATCAAGAATTATTTTAGAATTCACCTACCCAAGGGCATAATTGGGGTTTAGTAAATCCATGAGAAATAGAATCTCCATATGTGTTGAGAAGTTGAGTTGGATAAAAAGGACAAGTTTTCTATTAGCTCACTAGTAACTTATTGTGTGTTAGACTTGGAAACTTCATCGCCACTCTAGACCTATGTATCATACCTTTGTGGACTTATAAGATATTTTTGGGTATGGATTGGATTAGTTATCATAAATATAACATTTATTATCATAAAAATACCATAGAGTGATTCTATGACCTTGGTATCAAGATAGTTATTTTAGTGGTCCAAAGACTTATCTTCCTTTGTATGATCTTTGCAATGCAGCCCAAATTGAGTATGTCAAAAATATTTCAAATATTTTCTATCAATGTGAGTGATAGATCAAATAAATTATTATATAAGGTTACATTGGATGATCACCCCATATTTTTCAAGTTTATCAATTTATTTTTATTTAAGTTTCCTATACTGCTCCACCAAGAGAGATTAACTTTAATATTGACATGATCCTTTGGGTTAAGACAATTTTTACAATGTCATACCAAATTATGAAAACTAAGTTGTGTGAGCTCAAGATTTAGTTAGATTATTTTTTATATAATGGAATTATTCATCCTAGTGTTTTCCCATGGGGTTCACCTATTAGTTTATGAAAAAGGACATATCCCTTTCATTGTGTATTAATTACAATCCATCAAAAAAATCAATACTGAAGAATTATTGACCTTTTTTACAAGGATAAATGACTTATTTGACCAGATGTGGGGATCTAAGGTGCTCTCCAACATTGATATAAGGTTGTGTTTTCATCAGTTGAGATTCATAAATCTAGATGTTCAAACTTATTTTTAGAATTTTTATTGGCATTATGAGTTCACAATTATACATTTTGGTTTGACTAATGCCCCAACAATGTTCATGAGCCTCATTAATGGATTTTTTAGGGCCTTTTATGACCACTTTGTGTTGATTTTATTTGATAATATTTTGATTTACTCATGAAATGTGGAGGAACATGAGGACCACTTATGCTAAGTTTTATATATTTTATGTGAGAATAAATTTTATGACAACTTGGGAAAGTGTGTTTTTCTAGATGGAGTTATAATACCATGGTCACATCATTTATAGGTAGGGGGTCTCAATAAACCCCTCAAATATTTATGCTATATTCAAGTGTAAAACACCCACTAGTATCATTGAGGTACATAATTTCATGGATTTAGCACATTAATAATATCATTTGGTTTAATTTTTTCATGAATTGTTAATCCCATCACTTCCTTTTGATGGAAAAGAAGATGTTTGTTTATTCTCATGAGTGTTTTAAAACCTTCAAAACATTAAAAGATGGTTTATCTAGTATATTAATCTTAGTGGCACATGATCTAATTGGAGAGTTCTTATGTGGACTGATGTAACCTTAGATGGGTTAGAAGTAGTTATTATGCAAGATAACCATGTGATTATTATGAATATTGAATATCAAGGATTATATTGAGTTTCCTTACAATGATTCAATCAACCAAAGTACAAGAATGAGTGTTGGGATCTTCTCCTCTAGTCTAACATGACTTTTCCTAGTCACGTGCCTAAGAGAATAAGAGTTCTAGTGAGCTAGCATGCCAAAATATCATGCAATAAAGGTTCTTGCATGCTCACCCGAAGCATGTAGCCTAAGACTAGTTCCCATTGGTTTTGTTGCATGAAGATGTATTTATTTAGTTTCTTATGTTAGGGTGTTCAAATAGGAACTTATTTCTGAATACATACTTGATTCCATGACTAAATATTGATTCTTCATTCATTCCTTACTTAACTAATCAAAAAAAAGATGGGCAAAAACTAAGAATAAAAGAGTGATGATTCCATAATTAAGAATAAAAGAGTAATGATTCCATTATATTCATAATCAGATTATGTAAGGTAGTTTATCAACACAAGATCTTCCTCACATTTCATACATAAGTCACATCTAGAATTATGATAGCTCAAGATTATAATTACCAACCAACCTACTAAGTAAACTAGGGGGTATTTATACATGGTTCTACCCCAACCATTCAGTTAAAGAAATAATTACATTGTGATGAATTACCAATTATCATTAACATCAATGAGTCGTGGGAAACTGTTACACTAAATTTCTAATGACCTAGGCCTAACCGCCTCTATATGCTCTCTCTATGTTGTATCTTTGTTATCTTACACCTATCTTCTTGTAGACTAGTGTTAGATTCATGTTGGACTATTCTTCTCTGATCTTCAAATTAAATGTTCCTTATCTATCTCTAATTTTTGTTCCCTTGTCAAAATATTTCACTATTATCCAAGTCCTAAATTCTTAATTCTTCTATGTTTCATGCATCCTTGTTCTTCATAACTTTCCCCTCATAAAACATGGCATTCCACACCATGTCTCTTCCATGCCTATTCTTCCTTATACATCATTATCTTCAAAAATTACGTAGGATAAATAGATAGGTCCCAATATTACCCCATATTAATCCAATAGTTGTCTTGCACCATGCATTATCCTTAGGTCCCTCTAATATAAAAAATTTAGATCTCATATGCTCAGCCTAGCGTTTTACTTCCTCCTAATGATTCAACATATTTTAGATCTTAGAATTAATCTCTCCTAATTATTTTCTTCATGTGTCATCTTCTATTCCTTAATGTATGTTCCCTCTATGTGTTGTGCCAAGTTATCCATTTTCACATTAGACTCACCAAGTACTTCTTTTCTAATCAAAATCGGTTATCTTTTTGTGCCCTCAAACTCTTCCACTTCATGGATTGTAGGTAAACGCTCACTTAGTTGGTCCTTCTTTGGATGCATCACCCTCCAAGGATATCGAAGGTTAAGGCATGGCCATCTGATCCTCCCAAAAGAATACATGTTCACAATTTCAAATTCCCTCAAATTTCCTTTTTCAATGTCCTATAATGGTATACCTCGACACCTGTAACCTAAAACTCTTTCAACCACATTTTTCTAATCATAATTTCACCAGTCTCTGTATCATGATAATTGCCTTGATTCATAATTATGATTTTTTTTAGAATTAGATAAATGTTCCTTATAATAGATTTAAAATTATTTACTTAGATCTATAAATTCAAGAAATTTTAATAGTAAAGTATTAAAATGAAGACTTTTTAGCCTTTTATAGCTTTTAAGATTACCCTAGATTTACTTCCCTGTGACTCCACCCATCATTTAACTCATTAATTCCTTTAATGGTATGCCACAACATCCATTTGGCATGCTTGTCATTATAATTTTTACTTTTTCACTTTTAACGCATGTGTACCATCCCACATTTTTCTCGTAGTGCATGACAGCTATAAAGAGAATTTAAAATTTTCTATTTCTAAAGCAAGAACCTAATTTTTACATCTTGATCCCTTCATAGTGGTTATGCATCACATCTTTCATATATTCTCATCATTATGTGCTTTAAATTTTACACCCCTTTTCTATGTGCATTTCCTTCTACCATTTCCATTATGTTCTCTAGCTTTACTCCATTTACACTTACCCCACACTAAATTATGGTTGTGTTCCTCCACAAAATGACAAATAAAATAAGAGAGAACCAAGTTATAATCTAAACCTAATTAAAAGGAACGTAAACAATGCCACACTTTATTCATAAACAAACCAAAATCATAAACTAATCTAGTGGCAGAAGCCTTATTAACAAAAATAAAGTATCATTTAGAATGGTAGGGTTGAAGCCAACTACCATTGAAATGGCCTGGAAGGAACTAAGTATCTAACCACTTTAAATTACATGCACCTGTGGGACTAATGTTATGAATGATGAACTAACCATCCTAATGGACATGAATTTTACTAGAGTGGTGTACAAACTTGGAGTCATAGACCAACACATGCATATTAGGAGAAAAGTCTTATTATTGAGATCCCTATCATGCCAAGCTTTTTATTTATATTTCTCCACTCCTTGACTCTAATGTGTGAGAAAATGTGTTTCATCCAGTTGTAATAAATCATCTATGCATGTTTTCATATAATTATCATCATCCAATCAACTAATGCACATAATGCATAAATAAGGTACAAGGAACTCAATTAGGATAACTACTTTAGCACAAAATACAAGGTTAAAATGAGTGCTCTTATTCAACCATTTATATGTGGTCTGATATACTAATAATACCATAGAAACTCTATCATCCTAGTTAATGAAACTAATATTATAAATATTTATCGATGTATGACCCAATATCTTATTGAAATCTTCAACTATACCATTGGCTTGAGGTTGATATGGTGTAGTCTTGTGGTGTGTAATCAACAAAAAGGATGCATATTGTCTCAATAAAGAAATGAGTTTCACAATTACTATTTAAACTAAAAGGACATCCATAATTTATGATGATATTTTACCAAACAAACTTAGTGGTAGTTACATCAGTACAATCCCAGGTGGGCGTTTCTTCATCCCAAAGGGTGAGGTAGTTAGTGGTAGTAATGATATAGCATGTGTTATTATGCCTTGTCATAAGAGTAATGGACCCAATAAAATCAATAGCCCATTTCTCAAAGGGTTCATGAGAAAGGATCAGATGAAGGGGCATAACATCCCTCTGGTTCAATTTACCTATGCATTTACAAATATCACATTCATGTGTGTAAGCTTTGGAATCCTCAAATAAATTGGTCCACCATAACCCTACTAATATAACCTTACACACTGTAGCATCACTAGCATAGTATCCTTTGGTGACACGTTGATGAACCTCCTTAAGAACTTTAGCATATTCATGTTGCATCATGCATCTTCATAATACATCATCCCATCCAATTTTATAGAGGTCACCTCTAATTAGCTAGAAAAGAGTAGCATATAGCTAATCACTTTTTCTCTTAAGTGTTAAGGTGGGTTGGTGTTAAACCTATGTTAAATAAAGTTATGATATATTCCAATTCCTCAAGTATGTGCCCAAATAGGGATCTTGAGCCCCTATAAATTTTTGAACTATTTGGGGCCCTTTAGATGACTTGAAAAAGTTATACATAAATTAATTCATCTTATATGGCATGCACTTGTTCACCAGATTCAATGCATGACAAGTGATTTAGTCCACAATTAGTCTTACATGGTTTCATCATCACATAATATTAAAATTTTTGAAAGATAAAAATCCATCGATAAATGCATATGTAAAACATTACCTTATTCATGAGGTACTTAATTTCTTCCTAATCTATAAATAAAGTGAATGGGGTGGACAACAAATATTGGTAAAACTTCTAGATCATGTATACCATGGAAAAGGCTTTGCATTATGAAGATGGGTAATTTTATTCAGCTAAAGTGAGCTTTCAACTGATAAAGTAGATGGAATTATCAAGACTACCCTCACCAATTTGTGTAAGGATAGTTCCCACTACCATACCTAAAGCATCAACATGTACCTGAAATGGCTTTGTCTAGTCCAAAAACTAGAGAATGGGCATAGTGATTAGTTTTTCCTTGAGTGCTACAAATGCATGTTGGTGAGCATTTGTCCATAATAATTAACCATTATATTTAAGGAATTCCTATAGTGGTGTTGTGATATTATCATATCCCTAAATGAATTTTTTATAGTACTCCATGTGTCCTAGGAAGGTGTGGACCTTGTGATGGGTGGTCCGCATTGGAAGGAAAATAATGACTATAATCTTAGCCAGATCTACTAGTAGTCCATTATAATGAATAATGTGACCCAAAAAAATTCCAAAAGGAGTATCAAAGACACACTTCTTTAAGTTTAAATAAATCTAAAGTTGACAATAATTCTCAATCAGGAGGCAAACATTAGCATAATGATCATGTACTAACCCTTATATGTTCCAGTTATCCAAGTATACTTGAAGGAACTTATGAATAAATCATTAAAATATTCTACTATAATACATGAGAACATGGTCAAAGTATTCTTCAAATCAAAAATTATCATATTATAAGTGAATGAAACCCATTTAGTTACAAAGTTGTTCTTTGTTTTATCTTACTCTATGATCTAGACTTGATGATGACTAGAAAACCATAGGTGAAGGTGTAAATCTTGCATGTAATAACTCCTAAAATTTCTTATGTGAAATGTGTTGGAAAAGGATCATTTACACAAGCAACATTGAGTACCCTATACTCTACATGAATGTGAATGTAATCATCTTCCTTGATAATTATCACCATGGGACTCACCCATTCAAATTATTCAATAGGATTGATAACTCCAACACACAATATACTATCAATCTCCTATTTAACTCGAGCACATAGATTAGGATTCATTCAATATGGTATTTTTCTTACTAGTTGAGCACATTCAACTAATTTAATGTGCATATTTCCTAATGAAGGATACACTCCCTTCATCTCTATATAATTACATGGGAAAACATCTTGATATTATTATAATATTTCAAAAATCTTGGTGACATCAGTATCAAACCAATAATTCCCCACAGTGGCCATATTAGGTGTGTCTTCCTTTCCAATATTAAAATAAGCCATTTGGAGTGGCTCATAATATATTTGGTGCTCAGTCTATATGGTGTATATGAAATTTCAACCCCCATATATGTAAATCTAAGTGTTCAATGGATAGATCTTATGGGTAAGAATTGGTACCTTCATCAATTTGGTACACAACCTTCTACTTGCCCTTGCATATTTGTTCTCTTAGAGAATGGTCTAATTGAGACTTAATTTTTAATGAGGGTGGGTGAAAAGTATTAGGGTCTTAAAATATGGACAAGTTATCCTCATGTGTGCCATGTATATGTTGTATGTGGTCTTCAACTAGCACTGGATCACCTACAATAACTCGATGGATCACTTGTAGGGATAGGTGTAAATCCATGCAAGGGGATGAATAAGAGAGTCCTAAAACCATATTACTTCTAATATTACTCTAGGAATATGTGTCTAGGAATCCTTCTTGATTAATATACCAAGCTCTATCCCAAGTGTGTAGAGTATCATAAAATACATGAACCCATAAATACTTAGGCAAAAATGTGTCATCAACATTCCAAAGGTTTTCACATGCCACAATATGATTTTTTGGACCATTAACACCATAAAAACATAAAGTGTCACAAACATAATTATCACTATGGAAACAATAGTGCATGGTAATATGCACTTGGTCCTAGGTGAGAACATTGTGATAATGAGTTTCCCACCATCGATTAGTTGTCCCTTGAAGAACATGAATAAGTAATCAAAATTGTTCATCTTCAAACACAAAAAAATTCCAACTACTATACATATTCCCAGGCCTCCATTTGACCATGAAACCTGGGTGCTTGATTTATCTATAAGGGTGTTTCCACCATCAAACATCCACCAATGAGGCAAAAAAAATTATGGAACTTAAGTAACTTATGTATAATATCCTCTTGACTACTAATTGAGCCAAAAACTTGTCCAGTAAAATCATATTCTCCATGAGCCCAGTGTTTGTAGGCATTGTTAGTAGTGTCAAAAATGGATTGTGTATCCGCCCACTATAATACACTAACTAGACTAGGATAAAAATGCTTAGTTCCTTGACTTGTTAAATTATAAATATGATTGAGATCCTCCTCAATGTTAACTGGTTCAACAAAAAGAGGTCTTTGAGCATTACTACAATAATCATGATGCATTGATCATCATTTTCAAAACTGATGTAGTGATTTTTGAAACTCAATTTAGTGTTGTTTACATAGCACCATGGACAACCCAAAAGATTGAAAAAATTATCAACTTCAGTGAACTTAATCACTTAAAATTCAACCTTGAAAGTGACACCCAAAATGTCAATGGTGGCATCCTTAAGAACTCCTATGGAAAGTGCACGAGTTTTATTAGCCATGAAAAATATGCGTGGAGAAGGATAAAAATGAGGGATTACCATATTTCTCGAAGCATCCTTATTTATTATATTTACCCCCATGCTAGTGTCAACTAGTATATCCCAAATGATCCAACCATCAATATCTAAATTCACTAGGATTTCTTTATTGTACTTCATACTAGGTTAGACACAAGCCTCTTTTCATTGTGAATGGTTCAATCTATGATCCTTCATAAGCTTTGGTATTTGATGACTTAATTATTTCCTTAAAATGGGAATGATGTCTTCATCAAGAATTCATTTTTAAAATTCATGAAACTTATCACACATCAATGTTTTGAGGAGCTAGGCTTTCTACATTTTAATGTGCATTATAGCATCTCTATCCTTAAGGAACTCTATTTCACCTTGAAGTTCATGCACCAAAGTCATTGTGTCCTAAAATAATTCTTTTTACTAATGAGCATCTCGATAGTGATTCTCATAAGGATCAACCTATTGAACCTTATTAGGGGGTGGATTTGAAATTGACTAGGAAGGAATTCCATTTCATATAGTAATATTTATGTTAATACCAATCAGAGTGGTAAGATGCAGTCTCAATTGAGCAATTAGATTTTTTTTAATATATATGATCCCAATGCCTTTCTCATTCCAATATTTTGTGATGGAATCATATAACTATGTGCATTATTCTATATGATGCTCATTCTTACACAAAATGCACATGTTGGAAAGACTGTGTAGTCACACTAGTAATGCTCTGAAGAGTTATAATTATAGCAAGTTCTAAGTGGAAAATGACCACCTCCATGACCATGACCTCTATAGCACTAGACTCAACCATTTTCTTGGTTATTTACTACATAGGTTTGGCAAGTACCTCACATGCACTCCACATGAATCTTACTTATAAGTTAATAATCATTCATATCATGTGTGTATACATTGCATATTTTATAGTTTGATGATACTTTAGCTTGAGTGGTACACCAAAATAAGGGGAAATATCTCCCATCATGGTCTACTTGTAAATCTCATAAGGTTTCTTTATAATTGTACAAATACTCTTCCTAGGATAATTATTTATGTTATGACCTTTTACTTCATAGTTAACATACCATAAATCACTATGAGTGTCTTGTGCACTATTCACATTGAGCTTATCTAACTAAGATGTTATAGCAATAATCTAGGCTTACATAAAGGGATTAATCCCTATATATACTTCTAATAGATTCAACATAGAGATTAGCTTCCAATGCCTTGTTCAGGTCAATGAAGGTCTTCTATGATAAGTTACATCAAAAAAGAAGTAACAAGCCTCTTACAAACCACTGGGCATGTTATGTTGTGTTTATCTCAAATTATAACTTGGAAATAAGAATTTTAAAATGTGCATCATTCTCATGCACACTCTTCATGAGTTTTTGTTTAATATCCTTAAAGGCAGATATACTATGTTGTTAAAACTCTAGAATGTCAAATTCTTAATGAAAATTTGCCTTCAACTGCTCATAATTTACCACTGCTTATTTTAGATCAAACTTATAGTACCATTTATGCATGTGGACCAAAAGGGTAGTGGAAAACTAAATTATCTTTCATTCGATATAATTAATGCCTCATGCCTAGCAAATGAGTTTAAACTTATGAAAAAATTCCACTACATTTTCAACACCATGATATTTGGGAAGATTAATCATCATCTCATAGTAGATTTTAGGTAAAATGGATGTTAGCAATAGATCTTATTTTGATGCCCCTCTAGTTCCTCTTAGACCCTATAGGGTAGGTCCACCAATACCTCTTGTTCTACCTTTGAATCCTCCAACTGAACACCATCAATACCACCTCCTATGTTTCCTATGTCAATATAAGCACCTAATATGTTGGGCAGAAAATCAAGTTGATTAATTGTTGATGGGAATGTACTCTACCTACCAGCTATATTTTGTCCACCAGGCATTCCAAATTGAGCCATAAGGTTGACTTATAATGGAAAATAAATTAATGAGAAACTATTATCTTTATTTTATACTTTAAAACTTTCTTTGATAGGTTCAGACTCTGACTCCACACCATCTATATCCCAATTTATTACAAGATTTCATTCAACTCAAATGCATGAGCATGCATTATGGGTGGGGAATTGGGCCCATATATATTTGGTTATACAATCACCAATTCTTAAATTGTTTCTTTCATGCATATCTATTTTGGCATAGGGTAAAATCTTATAATTAAAGAGTCCTCATGCATTTCTACCTCCCTGTAAATCCTTACAGCACTTCTAGAATCTTCTTGCTCCCTCCTGGGATCACTTCCAACCATAGACCTTCACCTAGACTCACCATACTTTTACTTACACAACTCCCACTAATTGACTACCATGTTAAACTAATAATCTCATGTCAATATATTCCCCTTCATTTCCTCACTATTTGCACTACTCATGCGAAGGAGACTTTAGCCATCCATGTGGAAGTTTTCAAGTCCTAAGTCAATTATGAATTTTTTTAATTTCTAAAAAAAATTCCCTAATATACCTTCTACATAGTTCTTAGAGGAATTTAAACTGGGTTTCTTCTAGACAAGAGTATGTAGAGATCATGTATTCCAAAATATAGCTATTAAGTTTTCCTCAACACCAAATGTCTACCACATGCATCTAGGGCACTCCCAACCTTACCAAGGCTAACTGAGGCTCTACTAACTAGGATACCAATCATCCATAATTCTTTGAATGGTCTTGCACGTATGTCAAAAGCCAAACATGTAAGTGAATGGCCACTTCTATAAATAAAGATTCATAGAGTGAGTCATAAAGGTGTTGTTCTACCCATGTGTGCATATAAACTCCCAATTAAAGATACTAGAGTGAAAAATTCTCTTCTATGGTAGTAACCTAACACTCAACATTTTCTAGAGACAACCATTTGAGCATTTTCCCACCATCATGTGAACAATTACAATGGGTCCCGATAATGGAAACAAAATGTTGGGCTCCATTCTTCTAGTCTAGCATGAATTTTCTTAGTCATGTGCCAATAATAACAAGAGGTCAAATGAGCTATTGTTCTAGTATATCACACAATAAAAGTTCTCACATGTTTACCTGAAGCATGCAACCTAAGATCGGTACCTATTGGTTTCATCATGCGATGGTGTATTCATTCAATTTCTTATGTTAGGGTGCTCAAACAAGTACTTAATTCTAAATACATACTTGGTTCAATGACTAAATCTTGACATTCATTCATTCTCTACTTAACTAATCAGAGAAAAATATGGGCACAAACTGAGAATAAAAGATTAATTGTTCCATTATATTCATAATCAGATTACATATGGTAGTTCATCAACACAAGAGCTTCTTATCATTGCATACATAAATCACATCGATAATTATGATATCTCAAGATTATAATTACCAACTAACCCACTAATTAAAACTAGGGGGTATTTATACATGGTTCTACCCTAACCATTCTTTTATATAAATAATTACATAGTGATGACTCACCAATGACTATTAACAACAATGAGTCATGAGAAGTTGTTATATTGAATTCCTAATGAATCAAGCCTAACTACCATTTTATACTCTCTCTATGTTGGATCTTCATTTCTATGCGCTTATCTTCTCATAGATTGTTGCTAGATTTGTGTTTGACTATTCTTCTCTAATGTTTGAGTGAACCATTCCATAATCGTCTCTACTTTTCATGCCTTTGCCCAAGTATTTTACTATTGCTTGAGTCTTACATTCTCAGTTCCTCCATGTTTCATGTATCTTTATTATTCATAACTTACCCCTCATGTGTCATGGTTTTTTGTGTCATGTATCTTCTACACTTACACTTCCTTCCATGTCACTATCTTTAAAAAGTACTTAGGATAAATAGATATAAAATTTAGGGCCCAACAATGAGCCCTTTTAGATAGTGTATGGGAGTATCCCTAGATGCATATGTGATTTGAGAAGTATAGCTGAGATGAGTAGGAGAAGTGAATAAATTAAATACTATGCTCAAATTATGCATGATGTGCATTAATAAGTCAAGAGAATACTTTAAAATAGTGTTGGGAAATACAAGAAGCATGTTGATATTCAAAGGAAAGAAGTGATTTTTAAATTTGGGGACTTGGTGTTGGCATATTTGAATAACAAAATGTTTTCGAAGGGTGAGTATAAAAAACTCAAGTGAAAGAAGATCAGACCTTACAATATTGTGAGGAAGTTCTCAGTTGATGTGTATGAGATTGAGTTTCCAAATGGAGTGGGTATTTCATCTATCAAAATTCAATGTGGCATATTTATACCCATATATTGGGGGAGAAACAAGTGACTATATGGAATTTTCAATCTAGGATTAAAGAGAGCAATTACCATGAGTGTCTAAAAAGAAGATGGAATCTATTCTAAATATTTAGGTTGGCAAGAAGATAAGAGGTAGAGAATTTTAAGAGTACTTGGTCAAGTGAAAGAATAGAGCAGCTCAAAACTCAACTTCGATGAATGTATCCAAAGTTTCCAAACATGGAAAAACTATAGAGCAACTCAAAGAAATTTCATGAGTGGAAGTTCATGGTCCTTTTCATTTATCATGGGTATCTGATGCAAGAGCATCCATGGCAGAGAGGATATCTTACATCACCCAACAATAGAGTGATGTTTATTTTCTACTATTTACTTTATCATTTTGTTTTAGTGTAGTTTATTTTCTTGATTTTTTATGATCCTTTTCTACACTAGTGGAGTGATCTTGTCTCATTTTAACACTTATCTATAAAATTTAGTTGGTTACCTCAAAATGCGTGAATACCAAACTCTAATTTGGTCTTGGTTGTTAGGTTGTGGAGCTAAAAGCTTCACTGATGCAAATAGAGGAGGTTGTAGGAAGGTTACTAAGTGTCACAGACACTGGCATCGGTCAGGCCAACCGACGTCGGCAGGATTAGACAAGAAGAGCAACTGATGTCGGTCAGGGATCGGCCAGTGTCGGTCACCTCTAGGAAGATAGGGACTGACGTCGATCACCTATGTGGTTTAGAACTACAAGTTTTATGGGCAGTTAGTTAATGAACCAAGTGTTTGCATGTCAAGAGCCAAATTTAGACTAGAAGCTGCGGATCTAATTATTGTAATTAGATGTCTAATTATTGTTTGGATGAGATCTATATAATAGACTCATGCACTGTATTATAAAGTGTTCTAGTTTGAGTTGAGCAAAGTTAGCTCCTTCTATGTGTGAGGTGAGCAAGGGTGTTCCTCTTAGTTCCACAGCAGTACCAAGCATGGGTACTAGGTTTGGAGAATCAGAAGGGTTCTTCAGGTGTGTAGGATCTTGGTCATCAGGGGTGCATGGCTACATTAGGAGATCTACATGGTAAGTAAGATCATTGATCTACAAGTGTATGTGTGTGCATGATCCAGGTTTGCAGGTGTGCAGAACCAGATTGATTTGTAGGTGTGCAAGATCAGGGAGGACAACAACACAATAGGGAGCAGAATCAGGCAGGATCTACTTGGAGTATAGTGTGTACTCAAAAAGAGAGCAAAGAGGAAGGCAAGGTAGTTCCTTCCATAAGTAAGATCATTTGGGTTGCAGGTTGTAGCAGTTCATGGGAGATCTACTTGGAGTACGTTGAGTACTTGTGGAGTGCGTGGAGCACTTGTGGAGTGCATGGAGCACTGGAGTACTGGCAGTAGTGGATACTGATTGGTTGGAGGTGAAGACCAACTCTGTGTTTGAGTTGTGTGTTGGGACCGTAAGAGAGAGAGCTTTGAGGGAAGATTTACTGGTTATTACCTAGAGGTGTGGGAGCCCTAGAGGTGTGTAAGGAAGAAGAACTGTGGCAATCTTCTTTGTTGTATTTCCTTCTGGAAGAGTTTTAATACAAGTTGTGTATTGTCTCTCATATTTTGTGTTGTTTCTAAATTCTAGTTACTTGTTGATTCTGGTTAATTTCCGCATGTTAAGTTGCTTCGTAATCAATTGTGTGCTTCTGTTATTTCCCAACAAGTGGTATCAGAGCTAAGGTTGCAGGGAGCAAGTTTTGTGTTTGGTTACAGGTCACTCTCAGGGGTTTTTGATTGAGTGGGAGTAGAGCAATGGTAGAAGAAAGTAAGCTAAGAATGGAGGAATTGAAAAGCATGAATGGTCATCTACAGTCCTATGGAAAGAAAGAGCAGGTAAAAAAAAATTGTTGGTTTGTGGAAGATCAGCATGAAGGAACTGAAGAAGCAGATGTTGCAGGTGATGTGGCACAAGATGCTCTGGTATATTTCTTGGATAAAGTATAATCTTATTTTATAGATTATGTTGCCTCTTTCCATGCAGTTCAAAATAGAGTATCTTTTCATGGTAAGGTCTTTGGAAACTTTGGAAAGATTTATTTAGGCGCTGGTGTGCCTTGCCAAAGAATTGGAAAAGGGGAAGTGAAGCTGAAATTGCAGGTGGCCAACACATGGGTGTTGAAGGAGGTCATGCAGGTCCCAGACTTAGAGATGTGGCTAATTTCTTCAAGAAAGTTGGGTGATGAGAGATGCACAAGAACTCTCACAGTGGATGCACTTGAATTAGCTGGTGGTAAGAAAGCAGGTACTCTTTATCTACTTGCTTATATTATTGATTCTTCTTTTGTTGTGGAGACGTGGCTTTGTAGGCTTGGTCACATGAGCAAGAAGGAGATGCATGTTCTTAAGAGGAAGTTAGATGTCTTTGATAGGCTTAAGAACTAGAAAGCCTTGGTGTTCTTGGAGGAGATGACAGACAGAGACTAGTGGATGGGGCTGGATACTTCTGAGCAGGGCAATTTAGACATGGATTTTGATTCAAAGGAGCTCGCGAGTAAAAATTCATCACTCATAGGTGAACACAGGTACTGACATCGGTCAGGAGGAACCAGCATCAAATAGACAGGTGCCGATGTTGGTCATGTGCAGACCAAAGCTGGTGATGTCAGGCAGGGTAAGACCGACGTCGGTCAGGGTGACCGACGTTGGCAATAGGTAAGACCGACGTCAGTCAGGAGGACCGATGTTGGCAACAGGGACACCGATGTCGGTAGAGTTTGTCAGGATCTTGCTCCTCAATTAGAGCACATATGATTACTTCTTATATTAGCAACTAAACATAGAATTTAACCAGAATGAATAAGTAACTAGAAATATGAAACAACACAGGAATATGAGAGACAATACACAATTGTATTAATAATCACTCAAAAAAAAATACAATAAAGAAGATGCCACCTCTTCTTCCACCTCAAAGGCTCACCACACCTCAAGACCTTCTTCCCTCTCTCTCTCAGTCCCAACAATCAACTCAAATATAGAATTGATGTTCACCTCTCCAACCAGTCAGTAACAATGATGCCAGTACACCAAGTACACAACCATACTCCAAGTAGATCTCCTACTCTCTGCTGCTATCTGCAAATCACTAGACCTTACTCACCATTGTAGATATCCAAAACAAGCCATGCACACCTGCTGACCAAGATCATACAAACATGAAGAACCCTTCTGATTCTCCAAACCAGTACCCACACTTGGTACTGTGGCACTAGGAGGAACACACCATTGCTCACCTCACACACAGAAGGAGCTTATATTATTGCTCTCTTACTCTCTAGCACTAGTTTACAATACAACCAATGAGCCTCTTAAATAGATCTCATGCAAACAATAATTAGACACCTAATTACAATAATTATATCTGCAGCTCTTAGTCTAAAATTGGCTCTTGACATGCAAACACTTAGTTCATTAGCTAACTACCCATAATACACGCAGCTCAAACCACACAGGTGACCGACATTGGTCCCTGTCTACCTGGGGGGTGCCGACGCTAGCTGACTTCTAATCGACATCGATTGCCTTTTGTCTGTACCCTACCGATGTTAGTTGTCTTGACCGATGCCGGTGACTGTAACACTTAGCAAACACTCTGCAACCTCCTTAACTCCTCCTGTTTGCATCCTGGTGAAGCTTTTAGCTCCACAACCTAACAATCTCCCACTTGGAGATAAATAGTTGCATCTGTACCTGTATCTGTACCCCATCTAATCTATTTTTTGGCTTGTATCCCTCTTCAAGCTCAACCCTGAAGACCAACCATCACACACCCTGTGATGCCTTTCCTATCATCCAAGTAACCTACCACATCCAAACCTACATATCCATGTAGTGAAGTCCTTGACCCTGCATAACATGTTAACCTGCTGCTAGTCCCTCTCAAGTACCTGAGAATCTACCTTCCCCGAATTGGCTCCAAACTCTCTGACAGCTCCCACTGCTTGGGAAAACTCAGGTCTACACTAGACCTCATGTGATTTCAAACTCTGTTCTAAGCTAAGCTTAAACTGTCCAACCCTTGGTGTGCTTTCCGATCCTGCATCCTGCATCTTGAACCCTGCCAACACCGTCTTCACATCAGCTCCCACTGGAGACAAAATCTCCATGTCTCTTATGCCAAAGAATTTTGCTGCTCTAAATTCCTCATGACATGCTACTGAACTATCCTTACCTTTAGCTTAGCAAATCCCTGTATGTCTGAACCTGTAACTAGTATACCATCCACATACAGTAACTGGATAATGTCGCGACTCATCATCCACCTGGTAAGAACAAACACAATAGTTACACTGACATTGACAAAAGCCCTGCTTTGTCATCCACCTGTCAAACCCTGTACCACTGTCCTGCAGCTTCCTCAAGACCATATACCTTGGCCTTCTATCTCATGTATCCATCCACTCTCTTCTTTAACTTGGGAATCCATCTGTCTCTCAGTGCTTTCTTCTAGCTGACAAATCTACCAACAAACACCTGTTTGGTTCTTCTCCAAGGACTCACTCCTCATCCATGCCAAGCTCCCACTGTTTCTGGATTCTACCTGCATTGCCTCTTCACATCTTCCTAGTTCTCGACCATCAGTAAGCAATATAAAGAAGGTGAACAATGAATATGAGGTTTACTTACCCTTTCTGACCTCCATATGGGTGTTTGAGACTTGTTGGCAGTGTGTTGTCCGCCTAATATATGTTCCAATGATCGATCTTGGCCATCTCCCAATCTACTCCCGACCGACGTGGGTTCCCTGCGACTGACCCTATTTGCCGATGTTGGTCCTCTGACCGACATCGGTGTACCTACTACCAACGTCGGTTCCTGAGTGACCAACGCTGGTACCTGTGTTTGCCTGTGAGTGATGACTTTTTACCCGTGAGCTCTCCATGGATCAAAACCCTATTCAAATCAACACAGCCCTACTCAGAATAATTTAGTCCCCTCCACTGATCTCTGTCTGTCATCTCTTCCATGAACACCAAGGCTTTCTAGTTCTTAAGTTTGTCAAAAACATATGTCTTCCACTTAAGAACATGCATTCCCCTCCTACATATGTGACCAAGCCTACAAAGCCACATCTCTGCAACAGAAGGTGAATTAGTAATATAAGTAGATAGATAAAGGATACCTACTTTCTTACCATCGTCTAATTCAAGTGCATCTGCTGTGAGAGTTACTGTGCATCTCTCATCACCTAACTTTCCTAAAGAAATTAGACTCGTCTCCAAGACTAGGACTTGCATGACCTCCTTCAACCCCTGTATGTTATCCGTCTGCAATTTCAGCTTCACTTCCCCTTTGCCAATCATTTGACAAGGCTCTCCAGCTCCTAAATAAATCTCTCCAAAGTCTCCAAAGACATACCCATGAAAATATGCTCTATTTCGAGCTGCATGGAAAGAGGCAAAAGAATCTATAAACCAAGATTCTACTTTATCCAGAGCACCCTGTGTAACAAACCCTGCAACATCTGCTTCTACACGCTGATCTTCTACTGACCAACAATCTTCTTTTCCCTACTCTTTCGTTCCATCAATTAGACCATTCGTGTTATTCAGTTTCTCCATTCGTAGCTTACTTACTTCTGCCATTGCTATACTCCCACTCAATCAGAAACTCCTGTGAGTAACCTGTAATCAACACACACTATCTAGATCTGAAACCACCTGTTAGTAATCCAACTAAAAGCTCTGATACCAACTTGTCAGGATCTTGCTCCTCAATTAGAGCACATATGATTACTTCTTGTATTAGCAACTAAACATGGAATTTAACCAAAATGAATAAGTAACTAGAAATATGAAACAACACAGGAATATGAGAGACAATACACAATTGTATTAATAATCACTCGAAAGAAAATACAATAAAGAAGATGCCACTTCTTCTTCCACCTCAAAGGCTCACCACACTTCAAGACCTTCTTCCCTCTCTCTCTCGGTCCCAACAATCAACTCAAATATAGAATTGATGTTCACCTCTCCAACCAGTCAGTAACAACGCTTCCAGTACACCAAGTACACAACCGTACTCCAAGTAGATCTCCTGCTCTCTACTGCTACCTGCAAATCACTAGACCTTACTCACCATTGTAGATCTCCAAAAGAAGCCATGCACACCTGATGACCAAAATCATACAAACATGAAGAACCCATATGATTCTCCAAACCAGTACCCACACTTGGTATTGTGGCACTAAGAAGAACACACCATTGCTCACCTCACACACAGAAGGAGCTTATATTATTGCTCTCTTACTCTCTATCACTAGTTTACAATACAACCAATGAGTCTCTTAAATAGATCTCATGCAAACAATAATTAGACACCTAATTATAATAATTAGATCCACAGCTCTTAGTCTAAAATTGGCTCTTGGCATGCAAACACTTGGTTCATTAGCTAACTGCCCGTAATACATGCAGCTCAAACCACACAGGTGACCGACGTCGGTCCCTATCTGCCTAGGGGGTACCGACACCGACCGATTTCTAACCGATGTCAGTTACCTTCTATCTGTACCCTGTTAATGTCAGTTATCTTGACTGACGCCAGTGACTATAACACTTAGCAAACACTCTACAACCTCCTTAACTCCTCCTATTTGCATCTTGGTGAAGCTTTTAGCTCCACAACCTAACAGAGTTGGTAGTCAGGATAGGCGCATAAAAATTGACATCGATCAGATGCAGACTATGTAGTGACTAAGGTCGGTCACTGTAATGGATTTTGGGTGGATAGCAAGCTGTCAAGGAGTCTCAAATGCCCATATGGAGGACTGAAGTGGTAAGTAAGCCTCAAATTCATTGTTCCTCTTCTTTATACTCATTGCTTCTTGCAGAGCAGGAAGGATCCAAGAAACAGTGGGAGCTTGGTAGGAATATGATGCAGAACCAAATGGGAGATTTGGTAGTGTTGCCAGTCGGAAGAAAGCACAGAGACGAATGGATTCCTTAGTTGAAGAATAGAGTGAATGGACACGTGAGATAGAAGGCTAGGTCATATGGTCTTGAGAAGCTATAAGATAGTGGTACAGTGCTGACAGGTGGTACCAAGTGGATGACAAAGCAAGGCTTTAGTCAATGTCAGTAGAACCATTGTGTTTGTCTTACCAGGTGGATGATGGTCACAACATTATCCTGTTACTGTATGTGGAGGATGAGCTTGGTTTAGGTTCAGGCATACAGAGTTGTTTGTTGAGCTAAGGGTAAGGTTAGTTCAGTGGCATGTCATGAGGAATTTGGAGCAAGAAAATTCTTTGGCATGAGAGACATGGAAGATCACAGGTTGATTTTGTCTCCAGTGGGAGCTGATGTGAATCAGGTGTTGGCGAGGTTTAGGACGCAGAATCGAAGCACACTAAGGGATGGACAGTTTCATGTCTGAAATCACATGAGGTCTGGTATAGACCTGAGTTTGCCTAAGCAGTGGGTGATGTCAGAGAGTTAGGAGCCAATTCAGGGAAGTAGGTTCTCAGGTATTTGAGAGGGACCAGCAGCAGGGATTCATGCTATGCAGGGTCAGGACTTCACTACATGGGTTTGTAGGTTTGGATGTGGTAGGTTACTCGGATGATAGGAGGTGCACCACAGGTTGTGTGGTGGTTGGTCTTTAGGATTGATCTTGAAGAGGAATACAAGCTAGGAAATAGATTAGATGTAGTACAGGTATAGGTACAGTGCAACTATTTATCTCTAAGTGGGAGATTATTAGGTTGTGGAGCTAAAAGCTTCACTGATGCAAATAGAGGAGGAGGTTGCAGGAAGGTTACTGAGTGTCACATACACCGGCATTGGTCAGGCCAACTGACATCGGCAGGATTAGACAGGAAGAGCAACTGATGTCAGTCAGGGATCGATCGGCGTCGATCACCTCCAGGCAGACAGGGACCGATGTCAGTCGCCTGTGTGGTTTAGAACTGCAAGTTTTATGAGTAGTTAGTTAATGAACCAAGTGTTTGCATGTTAAGAGCCAAATTTAGACTAGAAGTTGCGGATCTAATTATTGTAATTAGATATCTAATTATTGTTTGGATGAGATCTATATAATAGACTCATGGGCTATATTGTAAAGTGTTCTAGTTTGAGTTGAGCAAAGTTAGCTCCTTTTGTGTGTGAGGTGAGCAAGGGTGTTCCTCCTAGTTCCACAGCAGTACTAAGCATGGGTACTGGGTTTGGAGAATCAGAAGGGCTCTTCAGGTGTGTAGGATCTTGGTCATCAAGGGTACATGGCTACATTAGGAGATCTACATGGTAAGTAAGATCATTGATCTGCAGGTGTATGTGTGTGCATGATCCAGGTTTGTAGGTGTGTAGAACTAGATTGATTTGTAGGTGTGCAAGATCAAGGAGGATAGCAACACAACAGAGAGCAGAATCAGGCAGGATCTATTTGGAGTACAGTGTGTACTCAAAAAGAGAGCAAAGAGGAAGGCAAGGTAGTTCCTTCCATAAGTAAGATCATTTGGGTTACAGGTTGTAGCAGTTCATGGGAGATATACTTGGAGTACGTTGAGTACTTGTGGAGTGCGTGGAGCACTTGTGGAGTGCATGGAACACTTGTGGAGTGCGTGGAGCACTGGAGTACTGGTAGTAGTGGATATTGACTGGTTGGAGGTGAACACCAACTTTGTGTTTAAGTTGTGTGTTGGGATCGTAAGAGAGAGAGCTTTGAGGGAAGATTTTCTGTTTATGCCCTAGAGGTGTGGGAGCCCTAGAGGTGTGTAAGGAAGAAGAATTGTGGCAATCTTATTTGTTTTATTTCCTTTTGGAAGAGTTTTAATACAAGTTGTGTATTGTCTCTCATATTCTGTGTTATTTTTGAATTCTAGTTACTTGTTGATTCTGGTTAATTTTCGCATGTTAAGTTGCTTGGTAATCAATTGTGTGCTTCTGTTATTTCCCAACATTGGTTGCTTGCAGTAATAATAAAACTTATCAAACCCATTTAGGTCTTGGAGAGATTCATTATTTTAATGCAATTTTAATCAAGATGTTAACCCCTTATTAGTTCTATGTCAACATAATGCAAAGTTGGTTGTGTTAATCAGACTTCATTGATCTATTAGTTATGTGGTGCTTTTAGTTTATAGCACGTAGTGATAATTAAAATAAAAATTTTGATGAGAATAGTTATAGATCTCATTGGTTTGGTGAATGTTAGTTAGAATTTATTCACTAATTAAGTCTGTGTGTAAATTGAGCATGACTTGTTGTTTTAATTAGATTTCCAAGTGTCAATTAGATCTTGGTTGAGTCCGTTTGAGTTTGGAAGTTGTAATCAGATTTATAAGTGTCGATTAAAATTGTGGTGATTTTGAGTGAAATCCATAGTTTTATGTAGATTAGAAATCCTGATAGGGTCTTTGTTGGGTGAAGTGGAGGCTCATAGTTCTATTTAGAGTTAGAAGTTCAATCAGGATAGGAAAGGACTTGTTATTTTATTGCAATGTTAGCGAGTATTTCAAGCCTAGTTAGGTAGGATACATATTAGGCCATGTCATGATATAATTGATATTTACTTTGCTAATTAGTGGTTGATTTTTTCCTAGGTCTTGGTGGAGATAAACATTTATCCATAATACTAATTGAGGATGGCAATCTCGATTGGGTCATCAGACATCAAGTTGATAGTTGAATTTTTTAGTTAGCTTTTGGATCTTGACTAAATTGGTGAAGTTGTTTTTGAAGCTCAAACTCTATTTTAAAATGTTAAAAACACCATTCAAAGCTCGCCCAGGTTTAAAAAGAGTAAAGTGTGTTTTAATGTGTATTTGGACTATTATAGAGACCTGATTAGGTTTGTTGTAGATGTTATAATGATTTCTTAGGAATTTTGGTGTTTCTTTGGACCCATGTAGGTGGGAAATAGAAAAGGAAATGCCATGGGATGTTGATGAAGATTATGGATCAGACCATTCCCCCCATATATGGGAAAATAGCATTTATTTTAGATTTCTTCTATTGGGATTATTATTGTGAAAACTATTATTGTAATTTTTTTTCTTCTCCCTTTGATTTTGATGAAGTGTTATGATGTTTTATTTTTCATTCAAAATTTACCATTGACAAACTGTATGATTTTTCTTAATTTTATTTAAAATAAATAAAAGGAACATGTTTATGTGTTGAGTTTTGATTTTTATTTTTGATTTGGTTCTCATGTGTAGATGTGATTGCCCAAACTAAGCATTGTATAATAAATAGTTTCCCTTAATTTATTTATCTATCTGCATGTGTACAAAATATTACAATTAACCTTACATATGTAAATATATGTGATCTAAGGGACCTGCTTATGAATTGTCTATTATTTCAACTTAAACACTATTACAAATACTTCCAACCTTACCCATCGATTCTCTAGGAGCTTCTATAAGACCAATTGGATGAATAGAATGACCCATAGATGCCTTACAACTTAAAATTTTCGAATTCAGAGATGAGGGCTCATTTATTGTAATTTAGGAGACATTTTTTGACCTTTTAATGTGTTTAATTAACACTTAGACCTTTAGTGCTAGAAGAGGTAATATATTTTTAGGATTTTGAAGACTTTGGGGTGTCTAAGTACCCTATTTAATTAATTGGATTTATATTTAATTAATTAGTATGTAGGAGGAGTAATTACAGTTGTAAGAGGGGCATGGTGCACATGTGATATATAATGAGAAATAATGAAGTGCAAAAGTTGTGGGGAATGTATTGAGGAAGGAAGAATACAAGTGTAAATATTTTATTGAGTGTGAATTTGAAAGACTTTTCTATAAATAGTAGGATCTCATGACTTGTGTGGACTTAGTCTTTTTGGTTTTCCTCTTACGCTCAAGGAATTTTCATAGTGGGCTTTGGATTTGGACTAGGAGAGAAAGCTAAAAATTTATAGTTTCTTGAGTCAAGTAAATAACTTAAGTAAGGGGATTAGCATGGAATTCTCTTATTTCTTGTGTTTAATTTTATGTTGATTACATTCTTATTTTTATTTTATTTTAAATGATTTTTTTATTTTTATTGTGAAGCCTTTTTGGCTTGCAAAATATTCATATTTTGGACAAATTTGGGCCTTGATACTTATTTATTTTGACTCTTTTAATTGGGTTTTTAGAGGGTTTTATGCCTTCAGGTTGTTATTTTTTATGTTTTTTATTTGAATTAAAATGGCAATGTTATGCTACCCAAATTGGATACACTCATGTGTATGTGTGGGAGGTTTAGAAAGGTGGTCTCATGAGAATATCTTTAGCTTGTGGAACAAGTTTAGGGATAGAAGTGGGTCTCTCATAGAAATATGGTAAAACTACTTCTCCCTTCTTTTAATAAGGCTTGAAATGTGGCTTGTTGGACAAGCTAGTAAAATTGGTCTTAACCTTTTATCTTATAAATTTTGTGTTCTTTATATGAAATAAAAATTGAGGTTTTTGGCAAGGTTACTTTACTTTCCATGAGATTACCTCCTTCTCTCTTAATGGTAAATATTATTGGATTATATTTTTTATTTATGAAAAACATTTCTTGTATTTTGTAATGTGAGCGTAGACACCGAAATCGTGTCTACTCCTTGGTTGTCCTCCCCCCTTGGTCCCTTTCTAACTTCTAACCATCCCTAACCCACCTGTGTCTTATTAATTTAAAAAAATTATCTATTTTGAATTAATAATTCCCTCTCTCTCTCTTCTTGACACCTCACCCCTCCTTGGATACCTCTCTTTGGATCCCTTTATCCCCCCATGCCAAGTATTAAATTCCTAAACCCCATTTCAACCCTTCCCCTAGCCTCTCGCGTCCATTTTAACCTACCTTCGACCATTTTCCCATGACCAGCTGACCTCGACAGATAGAAGAATGGACAAAAGGCTATTTTTAGCCCTTTTTCCTATTCTTTGGCTACTGATGTTGGTCAGTAGTCAGCCGACGTTGGCGGTATTTTCGGCGTCGGTTGCTTTCAAAACTGCATTTTTGCACTCGAAATACGGATCCGTGAATCCTTCAATCTTTCAATATGCTGATATTCCAACTCTTTTCTGATATCTTCTTGGCTCGAACATGAATTCTTGCTCTCCTGGAATCTGACCTCTTTCTCTCCCTCTCTCCCAGATGCACAGCAAGCATCACAGGGTACAGGTACTCTGCATCAGTCACTCCACTCTACAGGTAGTCTTCTACATCAGTAGCATCAGCAATAGGTCTCCTACACTTCTTCAGCATGCAAGAGGTAAGTATTCTGCTTTTATTTCATCTTAGTATTTTAGAATGCTTTGATAATCAGTCCCCATTTGCTACTTCTAAGTGCTATGAACCAAACTCAGCTATCAACCAAACTAGACTTGACTTCTTCTCAGAAAGGTTGAGAGGCCCTCCCCACATCCTTATCCCCTTTTCAGCCACACTCTCTGCCCTGTAAACTCTGCACAGGTCATCAAACAGACCCAGACTCCTTTCAGATCCCTCTGTCAACCATAGACCCATCCAGACCCTGTCTAAGGCCATTTCCTCGACTGACGCTGGCCACCAGGCCCATTGCCCCTATTGATGTTAGCAAGACTAACCGGTGTCGGCAACCTTAGACCAACCGACGACGGCAGACTAATTAGCATCAGCGACTGTGGCAGACTGATAGCAGACAACAGGTATGCATTGTTTGTATTTCTCTAGCTTAGTTTGTCATTATTATCTTTATCTGACATTATTTTTTATCAACAAGTGGACCGACATCCCTTAAGGAAGTCTTTGCACTTTTGGGACCAAGCATATCGCTTGGTAGTCCACCTTACATCCATCTAACAATCTCTTTGTTTAAGTCTCGTTCTTCTGCAGGTGTCATCCTCCACAGCCAAAGAGGAGTCTCTACAACATCTGGATAACGATGCACAGACCTCATCCAAGTATCATCTAACCCTAGACCATTACTTTAGTTTCTTTCATCTTTTGAATGTGGAAAAGCGAAAATTGTTAGAAACATTTTGGCACGCCTAGTGGGACCCTAGGAATTCTCCTTGGGTTCATACTTTTTTCTTCTAAGCATACTTTTCATATAGGTGCATTAGGTCTCTCCTTGCATCTCTCTTCTTCTATCTCTTCTGAAAAGACACCATTAGCAAAGTTAAAAAGAATCCTTCTTTTTCTTTCTTTCTTGCATCTTAGACTAGTCAACTCATACTCTTCAACCTTTTCTCTACTTGTCTGTATTCGAACTCGCATTTCAATTTGGGCTTAAAATCTTTTGCATTTTATCTCTATTTGAATGCATGTTTAGCTCTCACATCTAGTAATTAAAACTACATCATGAATAAAGCATAGTCCACTTATGTTACACATCCAAATCACTTGCACAAAATCAAACATCTAAACACACCTGAGATAAGGTCCGACTAGGATTTCATCACCTAGCGGATACCTTACCTGTCCCAGCAATCCCACTTGGACTTCACTACCAAGGGGAAAGCCCACTCTATTCTCTGGCAGAGGATAATCTCTAGGGGAAGTATATACTGGCTAAGCGAGACCAGCTTATCACTGGGCTCGTGAAGTGAGGGGAGCTTGCTCCTTAGCACCATGCCACATACAAAACCTAACACAGACTCTTGAGCACTGAAACTAACCCGAAACCAACCTTAGACTACCTCTTCTAGGACCCATTCTACAAGCCAACTTCCCAAGCACACTTTAAGGCATAAGCCAACAAGACTCTAAAAATTATTCTTAGGAATTAACGTTAGGGTCTGCTTGTCTTCATCTTCTTTTCTATTTTTATCTGGTTTTTTGAGCTAGTGAGGACATTTTATTCTTTCCAAAAACTTTCAAATTCTTTGAGTTTCTAGAAAAACACAGTAACCGACATCAATTTTCCTATCGACATTGGCCACTGTCTTCACCGGCATCAGTTATTTGACCGGCATCGACAATCTGTTCCATCGACATCAGTTTTTCTACCGACGTCGGTCACTGTCACAATTTTTCTTCTCAAAATAGCAAGCTTAAAACCCAACTTTCTTGCTGTCCAACACCCATTCTAGTTTTTTGAGACTGAAAAACATAGTTTCTAAAACTTGAACCTTTTTGCCTTGAATGGTTTTTACATGTAGTCAAACCAGGACCTTTGTTGACAATGCAAGGCAACAACTGCTTCCACCTTCGCCTTCCATAACCAGTCCTCTAATGGAGTATCATTCAGAGACTGAATGAACTCCTCCTCGACCAACCCCGACTCGACCATATATTGTTCCCAAAGGGGATCAAGACTTCAAAAGGTTCCTTGACCTCAATGTCAAGGCCCTTCAACATTATCTCGTGAGAAGCCAAACGCGTGACTCTTCAGGCAACCCAGTCTATGGGATGCCAACCTCCTTAACTGAAGCGGCAACGATATTGACAGCATCCACTACCCAACCCATGACCACTCCAGCCCTTGCTTTGACCATCAACCCGACCATGTCCTATCTTTAAAGTGTGGCTTCTCCTTTTATCTCTGGGCCCACTTCCATCGGGGTTTCGGCCCCCCATCAACCACAGACTATTCAACAAAATTCTACCCCTTTCCAAAATCTAGTTGTCTCCATCCCACCTACTCTTGCCCCTATCAACACAAGAGTAACTACCTACCCTTCAACCAGTGCTGCCACCCCTCAACCACCTTTGGTGGCCCCTATTCAATTTGTGCCCTCTAACTCCATGGCACAACCACCCCTGACTTCCACATCTATCCCAATGACTAGTTATCAATACGTTGCACCTATACAAGTGCAACCGACTACGTCATATGCCTCTTCTAGCACCTTCCAAGTGCCTTACAACATAGGGGGCACCCCATCTACCAATCCATCAGTTGATCTCATCAAGATGCTGATGGAAAAAATGTCTAATCTTGAGGCTTCCATTTCTGGTTCAAGCAATGTCCTTTCATATGACCAAATTTGCAATGAACCCATCCATCCCTCCATCCCAATCCAGCCGTATCCCAGTCAGTGGGAGCTTCCTAAGTTTACTCACTTTCAGAGTAAGGAAGACCCTCAACAGCATCTACGAGCATTTAGACATGCTTGTTATCTCATAGCACATGATGATGCATTACTGCTACGCACATTCCCCATGTCACTTTCTGGTGCTGCCCTCGATTGGTACAGTGCTCTTACCAGTCACTCTATCTTTTCTTTCACCCAACTAGCCTAACTTTTCCTTGACCAATTTTTGATCAATATCACCAAAAAGGTCTCGATCACGGACCTCTACTCTATCAAACAGTTTGATGACGAATCCATAACTGATTTTGTCGCCCGTTAGAGAGGCTTAATCAACCAGCTCTCCTTCCCTTTACCTCAACCCGAGCTCATTGAGCTCTTCTCTCGAGCATGTGCCACGCACATCTCATCCACCTTGCGGGTCCAAACATTCTACACTTTTGATGAAACTTTCACCATGGCTCGAAATCTTGAACTCCATGCTATTGAAGAAAATAGGGTCAAATTACGTAATACCAATGCAAAAACTGATGACCCTTCTTCTTCCAGACCTTCTTCTTCCCACTCCAAGTCCAAAGGAGTGGCAAACACTGTGGTCGTTAGATCACCATCCTCTACAAAAACTGACCAATCTCAACCTTCAACATCACAAAGCATCACAAAACAATTCCAACAATGCTACATATAGTGTCAATACACTCCAATTGGAGAGTCATACGCTTCCGTGTTGGAAAAAATTGTCAAGCAGGGGGTCTTCAATCTCCCTCCAATCCAACCACCTCAATTCGACCCTTCAAAAGCCATCCCTACATGGTATAGGTAAAATGACTTTTGTCACTATCACCGTGTCCAAGGCCATGACATAAACAACTGCTGAACTTTCAAGAACATTGTCCAAGACATGATAGACAAGGGGGAACTTGTTTTGGATAACCCAAATGCACCACCCACCCAAAACATCGATATCTTCAAACAACCTTTTCCTAACCATCCTCCTATCCAAAACAAGATCCCCCTTGTCTATCATGTCTTGGACAATGTCCAGACCATGGCCGATAGCTTCCAAGAGCATGATATACACATAGTCAACACAGTCTCGCCTCTTGTCCCTGACCAACCTCCATCACAAGTAGAAGAGCCTTCTTCTCCTATTATTTCTCTATCAACCTCTCTTATATTGGAGGATGCTTCGACCATACCAATGCCATTAGCCCCACCTCCATCCTCCCTACTACCAATGGAGGACCCTACCTTGCCTACTCCTCAACCACAAGTAGAAGGCACCATCATCCCTGCCCTCTATCCTCTTGAGGAGTCACATTCTCCAATTTCTTCTCCACTAAGAGAAGAACCTGTCTCTTCACCCACTTCAACCGAGGAAGACCCAGTAATGATTTTCTCTTGACTTTTTCCTAAGATCACTACATCTCACTCACTTTCGTCCACATCTAAACCCAAATCCATGCAGGCGTCCACCATGCCAAAAGAGATTAAATCTCTCGGTGTTCACCCCATATCTAACCTTGCCTCGCACAATAGTAGTCCTTAGACCAAACCAAATAAGGCCACTAAACCACACCGGAGAATTCCTCCCCCACCTTCATCATTGCCCTATATTTTGGGCCCACATCCCTCCACCTTAAAAGGAGTACTTCCTACTCCAACACCTCATAGAGGAAAATTGCCTCCATTATCCCCTTTACCCATTAAACATATATTTCCTCCAAAATGACCAATGCATCTTATGCCTCCAAAACAAAAGTCATCAACCCCTACTGCAACAAAACACGTAGACCCATTGGCGATTTCTTATGCCTTGTTGTTATGACAATTGTTGCAGTCTTCTCGCATTAGTCTTCCACCTCTTAAACCATACCAATCTCTCAGACCAAAACTACCCTGGTTCGATGACACTAAATTTTGTGCGTATCATCACATGCCAGGACATGACACTGAGCATTGTTGTGCCCTCAAGGTTGTCATTCACCAATGCTTGGAGAAAGACACCCTTCTTCTTGACCATATTATCAACAAACCTTCAACATCATCCCATGCTCCCCATACCTCCTCACCTTCACACTCATCGACTCTCAGATCAAGACCATCTTGGTTTGACAACACTAAATTTTGTCACTATCATCGCACACCAGGACATGACACTGAGCGTTGTTGTGCTCTTAAAGCTGTCATTCGTCAACACCAGAAAAAGGATACCCTTCTCATCAAGGATCCTCTTGACTACCCCTTTGCCAAATCTTTGACACCATCACATGCCTCACAAACATCATCACCTAAATCGGGATCTCAACACCAGACTATGGTCCCTCCACCGCCTTTAACCCCATTATTCAAAATCAACACAGTCAACTTGACCACCAGCCCACCAACCCAAAAGGATAAAGGGAAAAGACATGTTTCTATCCCTTGGACATCCCCATCTACCAAGCCTTCACCACAACTAAAACCCAAGATTATTGTCTTGGGCACATCTCGACCAACATCCTCAAAGACAATCCCTGACTCCATGGTGAAACAACCTCACCACACGACCCCTGTGAAGATGTCTTTGTATGATCTCATACAAAACTCTCCACAACATCATCAAACTTTGATTCAAGCCTTACAATCGATGGAGATCCAGCCTGATGACCCCCAACCATTAGCCACTTTAATCAAATCATTACCAACCATTTCCTCTGTCACCATCCGTGATTTTGAGATTCCTACCTCCAACCTGGTAGATCAGGATCTCACCCTCTCAACCTAAATCTATCAAACATTCTCCTTAGCAACTGGAGGAATTTGACCTTACCCTGACTATCGTAACCTCAACCAAACATCAAACAACCAAGTATCAACCAACATCAACTAACCTCGACCAAACCTTGACCAAACATCAACCAACCTTTTAATCATGACCTCGACCAACTTCGACCAAACATTGATCAAATATCAACTGGCCTCGATCAAGCATAAACCAAACTTTTTAATCACGACCTCGACCAAACATCAACCAGCCAAACATCATCCAACCAAACATGTCAACAACACATCAACCAACCAAACCTCGACCAAACATCAAACATCAAACAACCAAGTATCATCCAACATCAACTGACCTTGACCAAACCTTGACCAAACATCAACCAACATCAACTGACCTCAACAAAACTTTGACCAAACATTGACCAAATATCAACCAACCAATCATCAACCACATAACAACCAACCAAGCACCGACCACATATCAATCAACCTAGCCTTGACCAAACATTTACCAACAATGACCAAACATCATCCAACCAAACATGCCAACAACATCATATCAACCAACTTCATATCCAACATTGACCAACACGTGAAAAATTTGGAAAGAAGCAAATGAGGCAAGTTTGCTCTTAATTGGCTTGGACCTTACATCATCATGCATAGGTATAGATCAGGGACTTATCGTCTATCTTCTTTCGAAGACCGACCAGAAACTAAGCCCCTTAATGCCTTGCATTTACGGCCATTCTACTATTAGTCAAGTACTCGTTCACTTGACATTTAACTTGAGCTCATCCCTTGAGCAATCCCTATCCTCTTAATCCTCATTCATTTCAACCCTATTCCCCTAAAAAAAACCCTATGTAACCCTTTTATAAAGTATGCATGCTTTGTCCTAATAAAAGGGAGCCCTCAAACTTCTATAGTCTTGTCTATGACTCAAAATTTTGTCAAAAATAAATTGATGTCAAACAAAATATCAAAAGGTCATAAACTCTAAAGGCATACTGCTCCCTCGAAGGATAGTTGTACAATCATTTTTGTAGCTAATAGACTACTCCCTCAAAGGACAGCTATTCAAAGCCCTCAAACATATAACAAGCAAAAATATAGACCACTCCCTCGAAGGATGGCTATGCTTAAAATCTTGCTACAAACAGCACTCTCTTAGAAGCTTCTCGCATCGATCTGCTTCACAAATGACCACAAAATAAAATGACATCTCTATGTAGACTTCCCGCATTGATCAGTCTGCCAAAAAAAAATCATGGACTTGGCTTGTAGTCGTCTCAGAGTCTCCTATAAAAAGGGGCAAAGTTATCCCTACTAAAAGGGGTTACCCTCTCCTCACATATCACATCACCTACTCAAGGGATTTCGAGCTCATTTTAATGTCAAAGTGATTTGATTACTTCTCTAACACAACCAATGGTCAACGATGTAATGCATGAATGGGGCTTTTATTTCTAAAACCCCCTACCTATGTTATCATTCTGGTCCGTGTCAATGAAAGGGCACAATGCCTTTCACTTCCTTTTTCACTTTGGTCACATTCAACCAAATCATTTGCCAACCAAACCAAATCCAACCCAACATTTTCAGACCAACAACATGACATTATGACATCATACATTATCATAGACCATTCACACTAGTTTCTATGGACAATAATACACATGGAAACTATTGACCACTCAATTTATGTCAAGCATAAACCATTACTTGTTGAAGCATAAATAGACTCGATTCATTTCTGGCATACATCCATCACTAATATGGAAAATTGCTAGGGATGAAAGACCACTCATAAATGTTACAGAATACACCATCACATAATATGGAAAAGGCTGTAACATCATCTTACCCTCATCATTTAACTTTGACCAAACCAATCATCAACCATTTTGCCTCTTAGCCTAAACTACATTGGTCTGAGGCCCTTCCAATAAGGGCTATGTAGGCAGCACTCAGATGACATGACATCTTTTGGGGTTAGCTCAGCCACCTCTATTTGTTCGTCTACCTGATGGACAAACCATATTACCTTTGACCATGACTTGACCTCGACCAAAACAATCCATAACTTTGACCCTTCCTCCCTTTTGGGAGAACTATATCGGCCTGAGGCCCTAACGACAGGGGCTATGTAGGCAGCACTCAGTTGACATGACGTCTTCTGGGGTTAGCTCGACCACATCCATTTGTTCATCTATCTGATGGACAAACCATTTTTCCCTTTGACCATGACTTGACCCCATCCACAACTTTGACTCTTCCTCCCTTTTAAGGAGAACTACATTGGCTTGAGGCCCTTCCAATAGGGGCTATGTAGGTAGTACTCAGTTGACACGGGGTCTTTTGAGGTTAACTCGGCCATTTCCTTTGTCACATGTCATTCCTTCATCTGTCCATCTAATGGACCAACTATCTCAGCCTCACCTCGACCAACAACCTTGCAGATCACGCCTATCTCCTCAAACCACAACCACTTTCAAAACAACATTACCTTGGTTATTTTTGCATGTATGCTACCTCAAAAATGGTTAGCAAAATTATCTGCAACCTACATTTTGACCCTCATAAGTATAGGATCACGAGCAAGTTGATCCACACTACTTGTGACATTTTCGTGTTTCTAGGAGCACTTTTTGAGCCTGAGATACTTGGAACACGATGACCATTGGAGCTACATCTTGGATCAAATAACCCAATCAGCTACGACTAAATGCTGGGGCCCAGTTATTTCAATTTTGGCACTCCTTAACCCTTGACTTGTGATAATTTGACCTGACCATCACGTGAATTGGTATACACGCAATCACAACTATTGCAGCATTCACACTCAAACTTCACCATCTCCATCCACTCTCTATCAAATTAGCACCCGATATTAGGTTACCTTTCCTTGACTCCTGCTTTGAGGGGGAATACCTCATCCCACATATGGTGTAACCTCCTCTTATTTTTGTCTTGCAGTTCATTCGAACAACCAACAAGACAAAATCAACCCTATCCCATACCTGGGGCAACTTACTCCTATTTTTGTCTTGCAGTTTTTCAAGAACAACCAACAAGACAAAAAGGGGCAAATGTAGACACAGAAATCATGTCTACTCCTTGGTCATCCTCCCCCCTTAGTCCCTTTCTAACTTTTAACCATCCCTAACCCACCTATGTCTTATTAATTTAAAATAATTATCTATTTTAAATTAATAATTCCCTCTCTCTCTCTCCTTAACACCTCACCCCTTCTTGGATACCTCTCTTTGGATCCCTTTATCCCCCCATGCCAAGTATTAAATGCCTAAACCCCATTTCAACCCTTCCCCTAGCCTCTCGCATCCATTTTAACCTGCCTTTGATTATTTTCCCACGACCAACTAACCTCAGCAGATGGAAGAATGGACAAAAGGCTATTTTTAGCTCTTTTTCTTATTCTTTGGCTGCCGATGTCGGTCAGTAGTCAGCTGACGTTGGTAGTATTACCGGCATCGGTTGCCTTCAAAATTGCATTTTTGCATCCAGAATGCAGATCTATGAATCCTTCAATCTTTCAATCCGCCGATCTTCCAACTCTTTTCTGATATCTTCTTGGCCTGAACACGAATTCTTGCTCTCTTGGAATCTAACCTCTTTCTCTCCCTCTCTCCTAGATGCACAGCAAGCATCACAGGGTACAAGTACTCTACATCAGTCACTCCACTCTGTAGGTAGTCTTCTACATTAATAGCATCAACAACAGGTCTCCTACACTTCTTCTTCAACAGGCAAGAGGTAAGTATTCTGCTTTTGTTTCATCTCCATATTTCAGAATGCTTTGATAATCAATCCCCATTTGCTACTTCTAAGTGCTATGAACCAGACTCAGCTATCAACCAGACTAGACTTGACTTCTTCTCAGAAAGGCTAAGAGGCCCTCCCCACATCCTTATTCCCTTTTCAGCCACACTCTCTACCCTGCAAACTCTGCACAGGTCATCAAACAGACCCAGACTCCTTTCAGATCCCTTTGTCGACCATAGACCCATCCAAAACCCATCCAAACCCTGTCCAAGGCCATTGCCCCAACTGATGCCAGCCACTAGGCCCATTTCCCCTATCGATGTCGGCAAGACTAACCAACGTCGGCAACCTTAGACCAACTGATGACGGTAGACTAACTGGCGTCGGCAACTGTGGCAGACTGACAGCAGACAGCAGGTACACATTTGTTTTTCTCTAGATTAGTCTGTCATTATTATCTTTATCCGACATTATTTTTTATCAACAAGTAGACTGACATCCCTTAAGGAAGTCTTTGCACTTCTTGGACCAAGCATATCACTTGGCAGTCCACCTTACATCCATCTAACAATCTCTTTGTTTAAGTCTCTTTCTTCTGTAGGTGTCATCCTCCACAGCCAAAGAGGAGTCCCTACAACATCTGGATAATGGTGTGTAGACCTCATCCGGGTATCATCTAACCCTAGACCATTACTTTAGTTTCTTTCATCTTTTGAATGTGGAAAAGCAAAAACTGTTAGAAATAGTGAGATAAAAAGAATGCAAACCCTTATACCTAAGTTTATGGGTGTTTAGTTGAGGTATTTCATACTCCATCTTCTAAATTTTATTTCTCTATCCTTGTGTATAATTTGTTTCCTCTTTACCCTTTTGGTTATCATATGTTTTTGGATATTTATTAGCCTGGTGAATCATTATAGTCCCCTGATTTATGATGTCAAAATGGTTAGGAGGTGACCACATCCTCTCTTGGTAATTTGGAGACTTGTTTTGGAGAACACATTGGATAAAGCTCTTGAAAACTTTACTGGTTGTTGTGAGTACCTATAAAATATTGAATTATGGCTTTCTATGCCTTGTAAAATTATGTTTATTCTTGAGATCATTTGAAAGAGTAAAAATTTATCTTGAATGATTATTGATCTCCTTATCTACAACCTTAATAACTCATCATAAATTAATAAAAAATAATTGAATCAATGAGGGGCTTATGTTATCACTCCATTATTATCAAGACCATAGTATTTATAAAGGTTGGAAAACAACACTCAATGAACTTTATCAAAAAAATAGTTAATGCAATCCCTAAACATACATGAATTTCTATGCTAACATGAAAAATTTATATACAAGAATATTTGGGTTCACTTATAATCCTATAACAGCCAACAACACTTAATCTAAGACTTTGTCAAAAATAAGCATTTATACTATTTGTGCAAGTCTTAAGTTGTGCACAAGTTTATTTGTGTTTTTCTGTGCCCTTTTTGCATGCACACCAATTATTTGTAATGTTTTGCATAACCTTTAATAGTGTGTATGGTTTGGTTCAGTTTATAGTTTTATGTGAAGCTTTTTGTGAGTATGTTTTGAAGGTACCTATGTGGCTTAGTATTAGATAAAAATATTCACATATAATTGAGAGTTGAATGATTGTAAATTTTAGTTCACAAACTTTTAATTTCTTATGAAACATGTTAGATGTTGTCACTTATGTGAATCCAATCTTATATGCATATGTTCTTGTGATGTGTTATGGGTAAAGACACATTCCAATTTCTAACCATTTGAATTTAATTCCTTGAATCATGGAAGGTTGTTATGGTTTCATTTAATATCACTTTGTGATGTATTATATCATGATGCCTTGTGTTGTGATGTGTTAAGGTGCATTAGAATAATATTGAATATTTAATTTTTGTGTCACATAATGATGTGTTACAAATATTTGGTGATGTTAGTGGGTTTCTAAAAATTATTTTAAGTAGGTGGATTTTGTTCCTATATAAATTTGCCCTTACACTTGAGCCAATAACTCAATGAGATTATCAATATAGAACACATCATAAATTTGAGGATGGAGTGTAATGCATCTCATTCTAGATTGTTATGTTACCATTATTATGTGTGTTGGCATGATTTTATGTTGCAGTGCTTTGTCAGATTAAATTTTTGACTCACCCAATTGGATGTGACATGAAAACTTATAACATTAGATAAACCATGAGTTTTTTGTGATTTTTATCCATGTTTGAGAGGGGCATCTCCCTCGTATGGTAGGTATTTTTTGGTTTTTTGTAATTTTAACTAGAAAGTATGAAAGGCATCAAAAATGGGAGAAAGGATAAATATAGGAATGGAGAGAGAGTAGAGAGAAATGAAAGGGAGAATGGGGTATCATCAATGGGATAAACATAGAAAATTGCATAGATGACCCAGATGAAATGGAAATAGGTTGGATAATTAAATAATGGAAACATGTATATTTGGAAAGACAATAAAGATAGACTTTAAAAAAATGAATGAAGTGCATCACTAAATGGGATTCAAGACATAAGGTTATATATAAATCCTCTATATTTCTTATTGGAAATGAACACAAAGTTTCTATTTACTCCTTTCAAGCAGTTTTTATAGTGTCAAATAGTTTGGGTTGAAATATTCCTATCAATAGGTAAATAAAAACACAAAACAATTGATGAGATATAATCAATATTACTTAAAATCTCAAAGTCTTCCTTCAAACTAGATTAAGTGTATGTAGTACAACGTCTATTCTCTAGGGTTTCCACTGTAAAGTTTTTAAAGCCAAGATTTTACACTTAATCAAGAAAATGTAGGTTTTAATGCATTTATTTATTTATAAAAAATAGAAATTTCAAAAACAAGAAGTAATAAAAACCAATCAATCAACTAATTCATCTTACACATTTTCTTACATTGTATTCACAAAATTGCTTGAAAATGAACAACTTTGTATAAAGACACATCAACCCTTTCCCATGAGCCAAGAGGAAGAAATTATGAACCCATTTACAATATCAATCCTCCTTTTTATAGGCACTTGCTCTTTAGGTAGTTATATACATACCTTTTAATCTTGATTTGACCCTGAGTTAACACTTTTTTGTGACTTTACCAAACTAGACTTAACTTAGGCCAACTCCAATTTGTCACTTTTGGTGACTTTTCAATTTTCACATTAGAGTGTTAATTAATTCCAAATATAAATAATTAATACTTCTTATAAAATCATTTGATACTTAATTTTACCTTAACAATAACACTCTCATAGTATTCAAGCAATCAATCAATCATTTTTCTTGTTTATAACATTTGTTGGGTTTCTTAGATGAATCCAATTGATATAGAGATGGTTGAGAGAGGTAAGCTATGCATGAGTCCTTAAATGGAATGATTTAAAATATAGATTTAGGATCAATATTAGGATTGACATTATTTATACTATTCAACTTAGGCTTATGTGCTCTAATAACATGTATAAAATGTTCAACTTGGTTCAAACTGACCTTACCAGCATCTATCAAATAGTCACCCATTGACTTAGGATTTTTATTGTATATAGCCATGAGAAAGTTAATTTCACCCTTGTATTATTGAATACAAAATAAATGATTTGTCAAAAACATCTCTTAATTTATGAGTATCAATTTCAAACAAGGAATGTCAAAAAATTCAAGATCTTCATGTAAAGCTAGTTAGGTGCCATTTCCAATATAACCTCCATTAAATGATTGTTAGTTAGATCCATCATGAGGTTCAACACATTCTGACCTAAATATTCCTATAACATCTTGGATTATTTAAATACATTATTTTCACCATAATCTAAATGGACATTTATCACTTTTACCACCGCTTCATTATATCCCTTTAATAATCTCAAAAAGACAAGACCACTAAACATTATTGGCTTGTATAGCATAAATGTTATCTCTAAAATATTCTAAGATCATTGTATTTGATGAAACCATGTATCTTTGAGGAATTACTTACAAAAACCTTAAATCCTCATCAATAATACCACTTTGTGAATACCATATAATCATGGCAATCCATGAGACCAAGTTTGCAATCCAAACAATTCAAATAACTCACATGCCCTTTATATGCTTCAACATTTTGAATTGTTTTTATTTGAAGTAATTGGAATATTATATTATCATCTTAATTACTATATGATAGAAACTAAAATTTTTTGGTATCTATTATGATATTCACCAGCAAAACACATGAATTTCCATAAATCTTCATTTCCATTCATTAAACCTGGCACTCGTTGATAAATCTCTGTCAAAAATTCCAAAATAAAGATGAAACATTTAGACTGAGCTTGTATAACCTGATTCCAAGCTCTATTATCATCATCTATATAATTATATCCATTCACTAAATAATATGACCCAAAAACTTAATCAGTCATTCATTTATTTTTCCTTATCTCCTTCAATCAAATGAGAAGGAAAACTTGAAAATAGCTTATGAAAATAAGCATTATACATATACACTATCTTCTTCATCATTTTGTATTGTTACATTCTTCCAAAAATTCATTTATCTAATGGTGACCACCTTTAGTCAACTATAAGGACTATTCTCTTTCAACTACATTGATAGATGTCATATAATCAAGGGCTACCAATGACATTCTATATTATGCATGTTAATTTATTGAGTGTATCTTTTCAAGAATAATCAAGGGGTCAAGAATAAGTTCCATGTCATTATTAATCCATATGTTGTAATGGGCCTATATAAATAGTCTTTGTGATAAAAATTTTGGGGCCTTTCCATTCCTTTTTGGTTCATCATAAAGTGTATTTCGAGGAAACACAAGACACCAAAGAGCAACCCATTTCTTATGTTTCTCATAGCTTCAAGTGAATTCATTGAATGTAATATAACATGTCCTTTATCACTTGAAGAAAATAAGAATCCATGACAACTATTGATATTTATATAATTTACACGACCATTTGATTCAAAAGTTGTAAGTAGCTTCCCATTAATTAAATAGAGATAAACATTGAGACCACCACAATACAAGTTGTTTGTGTTATGATACAACCATCTTGGATAGTGTACTTCTATTTAGATGATAAAAAGAGCATATAAATCTACCTTACCATAAGGTATGCATAATATAGCTTGAATCTTTTGATCCACTAACAACAAGATCAAGTTTAATGGTAACAACTACATAAGTGACAACATCATCATGTCTAGAAATAATATGACGAGACTCATCTCATAATATATGATCTATTTGCATCTAATATTGAGTTAACATATAGGACTTTCTTGTTGAATATTCTAGTATATTGTATCACTTACCATACCATACTTTTTGTATCATGACTTGTTGGTAGAAAATACATAAATGTGCAGGCCTAGGTGGGCAGCAAGCAAATAACACAACAATAAAATAAAATATTGAAATAGGGGATAGGTAGAGATAGTCTAAAACACACAAAATTCATATATATTAATTCTAAAAACTCTTTTACAAACACAGTTACAGTTGTTTACAAAATGACTCTTACAAATTGATATTTTGTTCTTCTGACTGTTATCAATAAACATTCCTCTTACTCTACCTACTTTACTCCTTCTATTGTTCCCCTTATTCTTCCTCTCTATTTTTATATTTTGCATAGTCATTTTATTTCTCTAAACACAATGTCTATTTATAATACAATATTTTCTAGGCTCTTTTATGCCTGTTGCAGCATTATATTTTTCTACCATGTCTTCTACACAATCTACTATTATGCATCTGACTAATATTGCATCTATTTTATATTACACACTTCCTTTTGTTTTGTCTTCTATTTATTTTTTCCACTTTTAACTGATGGGCTTATAGTTGTCTCACCTACCAACAAATTCCCCATCCCCCCCTAAAACTGAAATGGCTCTAAAATATTTAAATTTTAAACTGTTGTAATAAATTTTGTTAGGTGATTTTAGCTATTGAGTGGAGCAAGGGAGGTATTTAAGAAAAGATTAAAATAATATTTTAACACTCCCCCTTATTATTGACCTTCCTACCATGGTCTACGTAGCTTTTCTAAACCTTTATAACTTATCTTCATCTACTCAAATGCTTCTACACCTCTTCTGTGCATGTCCAAAGCTTCATACTGAAGTTCATAGCTCTGGTGATGGATTTTGTAGTTGGACTGATAGAGTTTAAAGTTATGTTATAGATTGATTATGAACCTAGATTGGTAGATTTTGAAGCTATACTACGAGCTGAGTTCAAAGCTGAACTGGTAGAGTAAAAAATTGGGTTATGGACTCAACTAGTAGAGTATGTAGCTTCTCTATGGGATTTTGGAACTGACCTGATGAAATTTAGAGCTGACATATAGGAGTTTGGATCTCAGTTTTAGGAGTCTAGAGCTTGACTATAGGAGTCAAAATTTGGACTATTGGAGTCTAGAGCTAGATTGTAGGAGTCCATAACTTTGTTGTAGGACTTTAGAGCCAACATAAAACTTTATAGGCCTAATGTTGTTGCATTAATAACCCCTAACCTTCCTCTTAAGTGAATGAAATTGTCTTTAGGCAATGGATTAGAAAAAATATCATCTAGATACTGATTTGAATTGCAAAAACTAAGCTCTATCACATGATCATCAGCTAACTCTCGAATGAATTGATACCTGATTACAATGTGCTTATTCTTACCATGAAAGATAAGGTTATTTGATAATTATATGGATGATGCATTGTCACAATATACCATATAAGCTCATTATTATTTCTCATTCAAATCTAAAAGTATCCTTCTCAACCATATAGCTTGGCATGTTGTTGCATTGGTTGTTATGTATTCTACTTCAGCTATAGAAAATGATATTGTGGGTTGTTTCTTTGAAGCCCAAGATATGGCTCCTAACCCAAGATAATATATATACCCCTAAGTACTCTTTCAATTATCAAGGCTATTGGCCCAATCACTATTCATATAACCCACAAGCAGAAACTCATCTGCTACTATATACAAAACTTCATAATCTCTTATTCCATTTATGTACCTCAATATCCTCTTGCCCACTTGATAATGTGTCTCTTTTGGTGTCTCTATGAATTTATATATGAGGTTGATTACATACATAATGTCTGATGTAGTTACATTTAAATACATTAGGCTTCTTACTAAGCTCTTGTAGTGTGTGGGGTCTATATTGTTGTTGCAATCATCCTTACACTATTGACTATGGAGTCCATTTCAACCCTAAGGTAAAAATAAAGTTACCAAAACATTTTTAACATGAAATATTTACATTTTACAATGGTGGGATGAATTTTAACCACTTCCCTATTTGTGGCACATTTTTTGGGAAGTGGGTATGATTTAAAGGTGTTGAGAGAATTAGGGGATTATGTGGTTGAAACCTCCCTTATTTTTTGCCTTATTTTGTGAGGATATGGTTATATCTATGGCTATGGCACATTTTTCAAGGGATTTTTAAAATTATAAATAGGGGTGAGGGGTAACACATTATTCATTGCATTTTGCATCTCATTTTCAGCTATGTAATTCTCTCTTCAGTCTATGTGATCGGTTTTGAGGTTCGCTTAGCATCTTAGGAATTCTGGTGTGAATTCAAGTCAGAAAAATTTATCTTTGTAAGAGGTCATTTTTTAGAGTTATCTTTTACTCTTGTTTATAATATTATTGAGATCTTCTTGGTGTATGTAGTCCACATTGGGTGAAACATGTTATATCGATGTTATGTGTTTATTTGCTTAGATATAAATTTTATTTCATGTCTCTATTGCTATGATTCTAAGGAATGAATTATGTGTTATATTTTATTGTATAATTAATCACTTATTCCTAACAATTGGTATCAGAGCTAACTTTAGTGGTTTTTCTAAAGTGGTGAATCATAAGGAAATATATTATCTTGAGTGGGAGTTATGGTAGATAATGGAAGATCCAGAGTTAAAAAATTCAATGGGTAGAATTTTTGATTATGGAATATGTAGATTGAGGATTACTTCTTTTACAAGGATATTCATCTCCCTTTGATGGGGAAAATAGGCCAACCTTCAAGTATGAATCAAGCAGATTGGATTTTACTTGATAAGAAAGCACTGGGAGCCATACGGTTGTGCCTTGCATCTTCAATTGCCTTCAATATTTTAGAGGAGATGAGCACATTTGGTCTGATGAAGAAATTAGGGGAGTTATATAAAAAACCCTTTGCTTCTAATAAAATATTTTTGATGAAAAGGTTATTTAATACGAAAATGTCTAAAAATGGTTATGTAACTAATCATTTGAATGATTTTAATATGCTTGTGAGTATGTCAATTTCTATTGTTATTAAATTTGAAGATGAAGTTAAAGCTTTATTTATTTTGTGTTCCTTACCTGATAGTTGGGATAGCCTGGTTATGGCTATGAGTAATTTCATATGTGCTAAGGGAAGTTTAAAGTTTGAGGATGTTATAGGTGTGATTTTTAGTGAGGAAATGTGAAGGAAGAGCACTAGAAAATCATCTTCAGGGAATGCTTTGATGGTGGAGACTATATGGAGACAAAAGGATAGAACTAAAAGAAATTGTGGAAATTCAAAGGGTCAAGGAAGATCTAAATCTAGAGCCAAGATGGTGTGCTCGCACTATGGGAAAAGTAGACACATAAAGAAATAATGTTGGGAACTTTGGGATAAGAAGACCAAACATGAGTAGACCAATGAGGTAAATATGATAATAGGTACTGTTAGTTAAGATTCTTTAATTCTTCCCTTGGATAATGTTGTTGAATCTTGGGTATTAGATTCAAGGGATTCTTTTCATGCCACCCCACATAGGCATCATTTTATTTATTATGTTTAAGGAGATATTGGACATGTTTATCTTGGTGATAATGAACCATGTAGTATAGTATGGAAAGGTTGTGTTCATGTGAATATGCAGAATGGGAACACATGGCTACTAAAGGATGTCAGACATGTTCTATAGTTAAGGTGGAATTTAATATCAGTGGTGCAACTGGATAGTGAGGGTTGTTTGGTGATGTTTAAAGTAGAATCTTTGAAAGTTACTAATGGTTCTCTTGTTGTTACAAAAGGTAATAAATTTGGCACTTTGTATTTGACTAATAGTGTTGATCAGTGTAATTTAGTTTCTATAGATAGAGATGCAACTTTGTGGCACTATAGGCTCGGTCATATGAGCCAAAAGGGCATGGAGATATTGAAAGACAAGTTGTCCAAATTGAAATAGGTTGATTTAGACTTTTGTGATGACTGTGTGTATGGAAATTAGAAGTGAGTTAAATTCTTGAGGGTTGGACATATGAAGAAGGAAAATAAGTTGGAGTTGGTTCACTTAGATATATGGGGGTCAGCTTAGGTATCTTTTATTGGTGGCTCAAATTATTATGTTACATTTATTGAGAATGCAACTAGGAAAGTTTGGGTTTATTGAATTAAGAATAAATATGATGTATATTTAAAACATTCAAAAAATGAAAATATTTAGTTGAGAATGAAACAGGTCTCAAGTTAAAATGACTCGGGTCAGACAATGGAGGTGAGTATTGTATCAAAGCATTTGATGATTATTGTTCACAAAATGGAATTCGTAGGCAAAGGATGATTATAGGGACACTATAGGAAAATGAGGTGTCAAAGAGGATGAAAAGAAAATCATGGAATGTGCTAGGAGCATGAGGTTGCAAGTAAGGTTGCCCCTAATGTTTTAGGTAGAAGTAGCTAGCATCATGGTATATCTGATTAACAAAGGACCTTCAATGCCTTTGGATGGAGGCATATCTGAGGAAGCTTGGTCTAATAAGAAAGCTAATTATTCTTGTCTTAGGGTCTTTGGATGTGAGGCATTAGTTCATGTTCCCAAGAAATATAAGACCAAGTTAGTGGCTAAGTCTGAGAGATGCATATTTATTGGTTATGGTGGGGATGACTTTGGTTTCTAGGTTTGGAGTCTTAAAGACAAGAAAATATTCTAATCTATAGATGTTGTCTTTAAATAAAAATTCATGTATAAAGATCAATTGTAGGAATAGGAATAAAAATATTACACAATGTTGGATGATATTATGAATGGTAAGGTGTCCAAGGAGACAATTTAAGAACCTCATACATAAGAACCCTAAACTCCTATATTAAAAAGGTCTTCTAGGGTAAGAAAATATCTTGAATTTTTTCCCCAATATTTGATTTATTTTTTACTTACTGATAGTGGAGAACTAGAATATTTTGAGGAAGCAATGTAAGTGAATAGGGAGAAGTGGGAAAAATCCATGGAAGAGAAACATAGTTCTCTCATAGGGAACTAGACATGGGATTTGGTGAAGCTACCCAATGACAAGAGAGCATTGCAGAACAAGTGGGTATACAAAATCAAAGAAGAAGATGGAAGAAGGAAAAGGTACAAGGCCAAATTGGTGATCAAGGGGTTTGCATAGAAGAAAGGTATTAATTTTGATGAGATGTTTTATCCTATTATTAAGATGACTTCTATTATAATTGTGATTGGTATAGTTTTAGTAAAGGATTTTCACTTAGAACAATTAGATGTGAAGACTGGATTCCTTCATGGTGATTTGGAGGAGGAATTATATATGGAAAATCCATAGGGTTATGAGGTCAAAGGAAAGAATAAATTGGTGTGCAAACTAAAGAAGAGCTTGTATATCTTGAAACAAGATCCATGGTAATGGTATAAAAAGATTGATAATTTTATGTTGGAATAGGGTTACTCTAGTTGTCATTATGACCATTGTGTGTATGTCAAAATATTTGAGGATGGTAATTATATTATCATATGCTTGTATGTAAATGACATGTTGGTTATGGGAAATAACATGCAACAGATTCAAATACTCAAGAAGCAGCTTGGTAATTCCTTTTCTATGAAGGATTTAGGTGTAGTGAAGCAAATCCTTGGTATGAAGATAACTTAACATATGAAGGAGAGGAAGCTGATATTATCCTAGGAAGAGTACGTGAATATAGTTTTGGTGAGGTTTAGTATGTAGGATGTTAATCCAATTGGGACTCCTTTGGTAGGCCATTTCACATTATCAAAGGAGAAGTGTCCCAAGATATAATAAAATCTAAATATGTCCAAGGTAACTTACTCATAATGGTTGGTAGCCTGATGTATGTTATGGTTTGTACTAGGCTAGATATTACCCATGCAATGGGAGTAGTAAGTACATGAGTAATCCAAGTTATGAGCATTGGCAAGAAGTGAAGTGGATTCTTCAATATTTGAGAGGAACCATGGGTACAACATTATGCTTTGGTGGATCATACACCACTTTACATGGTTATGTGGAATCAGATATGGTTGGGTATGTTGATAACAAGAGGAGTATGATAGGTTATGTATTTATTATTGAGGATATAGTGGTTATTTGGATTTCCCAAATACAGAAGGTTGTGGCTTTATCAACCATAGAGGCTGAGTATGTTACTATTATAGAGGCTAAAAAAAAGATGATTCGGTTACAATAGTTAATTATTTGGGGCATAAGTAAGAAGTTGGGAGATTACATAGTGATAGTTAGAGTGTTATACACTTAGCCAAGAACTCCACTTTCCACTCGAGGATGAAGCACATACAATTGTGATATCATTTCATCATGACAGCTTTGGAGGAAAACATGGTGAAGCTAGAAAAGATACATACGAACAGGAATCATGTAGTTATGATGACTAAGGTAGTCATACTGGAGAAGTTGAGGTTTTTTTATACTTTATTTGGTCTTCATGAAGATCATGGAGCGTTAAATTTTGTTCAAGGGGAAATGAACTCTAAGTGGGAGATTGTTGAATATGGAGTCCATTTCAACCCTAAGGTAAAAATAAAGCTAGCAAAACATATTTAACATGAAATATTTACCTTTTATAATTACACTTCCCCTATTTTTGGCACATTTTTTGGGAAGTGGGTATGATTTAAAGGTGTTGAGATAATCAAGGGATTATGTGGTTGAAACCTCCCTTAACTTTTTCCTCATTTTGTGGGGATATGGTTATCTCTATAGTTATGGTGCATTTTTTAAGGGATTTTGAAAAGTATAAATAGGGGTGAGGGGTAACACATTACTCATTAAATTTTTTATCTCATTTTGAGCTCTATAATTCTCTCTTAGATCAGTGTGATCAGGTTTGAGGTGTAGCTTAGCATCTCAAGAATTTTGGTGTGAATTCAAGTTGGAGAAAGTTATCTCTGTAAAAGGTTCTTATTGAGAGTTGTCTTTTATGCTTGTTTATAATATAATTGAGAGCTTATTGGTAGATGTATCTCATATTGGGTGAACCATTTTATATCGGTGTTATGTGTTTATTTTCTTATATCTGAATTTTCTTTCATATGTCTCTATTGCTATGATCTAAGGAATGAATTTCATGCTATATTTTATTGCATAATTAACCACTTATTCCTAACATACATAAATTTAGGCTTGTCTCAATTGGTGTGGATACTAGCTTTTTATCCAACATCTTAAACCTCTCTAAAATATCCTTTACATACTTATATTGGCATATGAATAAGCCTTCATCCATTTTATTGAATTCTATCCCAAGAAAGTATTTCAATAAGCCTAAATTAGTCATATCAAACTCATTATTCATGGATATTTTAAACTCTTCTATTGAATGATTTATATTTCTAATGAATATTAGATCATCCACATAGAAAACTACAATCAAATATCACCTTTACTTGCTTCTATGTAGAGTGTGGGCTCACTTGCACTTTTGTTAAAGTCATTTCTCAATAAGGAAGAGTTTATACAGTTGTACCATGCTCTTGGGGCTTGCTTGATTGTATACAATGCTTTTCTTAGCTTATACACCTTGTTCTCATGATGGATAATCTCATATCTAGGTGGCTATCCCACATAAGCCTCTTCATCTAGCACTCCATTCAAGAAGGCTGGATTGGCATCCATTTAATGCACCTTCCACTTGTGTTGAGCAGCAATGGTTATGATTGTCCTCATTATTTCTAGCCTTGTTATGGTTGTAAACATCTTATTGTAATCATGTTTGGGCCTTTGCTTTTATCCCTCACCACTAGTCTTTCATTATGCCTCTCTATCTTGACTTTAGGAGTGGTTTTTGTCTTGTACACCCACTTGACTCCTATAACCTATTTTCCTTTTGGTAGGTCAAATAAATATGAAGTATAATTTTTCTCTATCACATGCATCTCTTCATCCATTGCCTCACACCACTTCTTTTCCTTGAATAATTCTTCAAAGTAAATAGGATAAATTGATAAAAAGAGAGCTTAGTTCATAGTTTCATCTTTTTTTCTCATACCTTGACTTCTCATAGACTTCTTTCAAACTTTTTGTCCTTGTTAAGCATTAACCTGAGTTGGAGGAGGATGATGTTGACTCATGAACAACTCCTTGACCTCCTTAATGGATGATTCCATTAGATGATTCATCCCTTTTTTAAATAAAGGTCCAACTTGGTGCATGGGTGGTTGTACCACTTATTGTTTTAGTTTTAATAAAGGGTCCACTCGCCCTTCTTTGCACTTTTTCTTCGTCTTGTCTCTCTTCCCAAGATTCATGCCCAATGAATTGAACATATTAGTTAATTATGAGCTCTTTGGTGATGGGATTTTACAAACAATAATCCTTTTATTGGTCACTATACCCTATGAAAATACACTTATCACCTTTGTCATCCCATTTTATCCTTTTTTACTTGGGCACATGTACGTATGCCACATAATTGAACACTCTAAGGTGTTAAACACTTGGATTTTGGATGTTCCATGCTTATTGAGGGATAATATCCATAATTATATTTATTAAACAAATATTTAACAAGTAAATGATTGTTTTTATAGACTTAACTGAAAAATCATTAGGCAAACTCTTTGCCTTCAGCATGTTCCTTGCCATTTTTTGGATGGTCATGTTCTTCCTCTCATCCACACCATTTTTTTATGATGTATACTTGGTTGTAAATTGATTATTTATCCCATGATCCTTTCAAAAATTCATGAACTCATTAGATATATAGCCTCCCCTCTATTCATCCTCAAAATCTTGATGTAGTGGCCACTTTGCTTCTCCACCATGGCCTTGAATTTATTAAAGGTCTCAAATGCATCTGATTTATTCTTTAATAAATACACCCATATATTCTAGATGAAGTCATATATGAATATCATGAATTAGAAATTCTTGGATAGAGAGGGGGTCTTTATTGGACCACACAACTTTGAATTTATCATCTCTAAAGGAAATCTAACTCTCCATGGCTTACCCAAAGGAAATGCATTCTTATGTTGCTTCCCTAAGATGAAACATTCACACACATTATTTGGTTATTATATAATGTGAATCCCTTTCATGAAGTGCTTCTTGTGAAGAGGGTTTAACCCTCCAAAGATCAAATTCCCATACCTAATATTCCAAAGAGTAGACTCATCTACTCTAACTATTTTGAATGTCGATGCTAACTCACTTTACATTTTTAATGAAAACATTTGATTTCTTGTCATATTGACTATTATAATCTACCTATTTATCCATTCATATCAAATATGATGCATTCTCTATTCTCAAATCTGACCTTGTGCCCCTTTTGGACAAGTTACCCAATGCTAATTAGGTTGTGCTTTAACTTGGGCACATAGTAAACATCTTGAATCTTCCTTTTGTCACCTTACTTGGTGTAGATAAAAATGATTCCTTTTCCCATGACAAGAATGTTGTCATTATTTCCCATATTTACCTATGATTTGATTGACTCATCAATGCGTTTAAACATTTCTTTGTTCCCATTCATGTGGTTGCTACAACCACTATCCAAGTACCATGTTTATTTGCCACTTCGATCAGCAATGTTGAATGTATGAACAATCTTCCACCTTTCTCATTATTATTAGGTTCATCCTTTTATGTATGGGAGAAATTTAAATTATTCCTATTCATGTCATACTCTTGTTTACAATTGTTTCTACCTCAAATTTGCTTTTCAGACTTAAGAAAAAGAAACTAAAAGAAAGTAATGGACAAGGCTTGGAAGTACCTGGACTAAAGATTGCGCACCGTAAATCCAGACGTTTGTGGTCACTCCTCTTTGGCTGTGGAGGAATGACACCTGCAAGAAAAAGGGAAACTAGGACAAGAAAAATGTTAGACAGATAGGCAGTGGGTTGCCAAGCAAAGGCTTGTTCCCAGAAGTGTAAAAACTTCCTTAAGGGAGGTCAACCCACTGTTTTGATGAGATAAGTGACTGATAAAAGACAGAATGCCAGAATACAGAAGTGACAAAGAAAGTAGAAAGGAAAGAAGAAAGCAAAATGATTACCTGAATGAAGGAGTTGGGCTGAAGACAGTCGCCGAGGTCGGAAATGTCGCCGGCGTCGGTTAGCTGATCTGCCGGCGTCGGCTATCCTGTCGGCGTCGGTTGGGGAAGTGACCGGCGTCGGTCGGGGTTGTGGCCTGTAGTCGGGTCTGGGTTGCTTTCTGGACTGTGGATGGGTCTGAGACTGAAAGGGGACAAGTTTGGGTGGATTGGGGAGTGGTCTGGTTCGGGTTGGGTGCCTGGTGCAAGGTTTTTTTGGCAGAGGGATGGGGAAGAGGAAGAGACACAGAGGACAGGAAAGAGGAGGACTCACAGAGGACAGGGCCTGAGAAGGCTTTGTAGCCTCTCAGGGGGAGGGACAAAGGAAGAGACACAGAGGACAATAGAAGATAGATGATTAAACTAAAGAAATGAAATAAAAACCCAGACTAGCTTACCTTTAGCTTGCTGAATGAAGAGAGAAGAAGATGTTGCTGGAGCCACGGAAGAGTTGCTGCAAGGAGAAGATACTGATCCAGGGCCTTTTTCACCTGTTGTTGCTGCTGCACGAGGTTAAGACAGAGGAGAGATGAGAGCCAAAGCGCCGAGAGAAGCTGTTTGCGAGCTCAAGAGTCCAGGGGCTGCAACGGATGCAGAAGGGGATAATGAAGGCTGCCGACACCGACAGTTTTGCTGACATCGGCCGAAGGGTTGCCGACGTCGGCGGTTGCAGGATGGGCACAGAGGCTAAAAATAGCCTCTGCCCATTCTTGCACGCCGCCGGGCGAGGGGTCATGGGCAGAACGGTCACAAGGATGCCAAAATGGACGAGGGGGGATATAATGGTGAGATTTGGGCTAATAAATGCTAGGGGGAAGGTGGAGGGATTCAAGGGAGGATCCAAGGAGGCAAGGGTAGGGTGGAAAGGGGGCCTTATTAAATTAAAAATAGATGTTAATTTCTAATTAATAAGACTTAGGTGGGTTAGGGACCAAGGAGGACTAGGAGGGAGAAAGGACCAAGGGGGACTAGGAGGGAGAAAGGACCAAGGGGGAGAACCAAGGTGCAGACACGTTTGCGGTGTCTACATTTGCCCCTTTTTGTCTTGTTGGTTGTTCTAGATGAACTGCAAGACAAAAACAGGAGTTGGTTGCCCCAAAAAAAGGATGAGGTGTTCCCCCCTCAAAGCGATAGTCGAGAGAAGGGAACCGAAGGTCGAGTGTCGATTTGACAGAGAAATGGATAGAAGAGAGTGAGTGAAAACGCTGCCATAGTCATGATTGCGCGTAGTCCACTTCACGAGAGGGTCAGGTCAAATTGTCGCATGGTCAAGGGTCAAGGAGTGCCAAAATTGAAGTAATCGGGCCCCAGCATTTAGTTGTCTGCTGATTGGGTCACTCAATCTAAGCTAAAGCTCCAAATGGTCGTCGTGTCCCAGGTATCTAGGGCTCAGGAAGTGCTCCCAGAAACACGAAAAAGCCACAAGTAGTAGGGATCAACTAGCTCGCGATCCTACACTTGTGAAGGGTCAAAAATAGTCTGCGGACAATTCTGCTAACCAGCCGTGGAATAGCACACACGCAAAAACAACCAAGGCAACATGCTGTCTTGGAAGAAGGTCAAAGGAAGATACGCATAATCTCCAATGGTCATTGGTCAAGAGGATGGATGGATGAAAGGATGCGGCTGAGCTAACCCCAGAAGACCCCATGTCAACTGAGTGCTGCCTACATAGCCCTGGTGACAGGGCCTCAGGCCGATGTAGTTCTCCCTAAAAGGGAGGGAGGGTCAGAGGGATTGATTGGTCTTGGTCAAAGTCGAAGAGTGGTCATGGTCAAAGGTCTTGGTCAAAGGTGACGAATTTGGGCGTGATAAGAGTCAAAGAAGAGAAGGTTTGTCCATCAAAGAGACGAACAAACGGGGGTGGTCGAGCTAACCTCAGAGGATGTGGTATCTGAGTGCTGCCTACATAGCCCTGGTCATAGGGCCTCAGACCAATGTAGTTCGGACAAAGAGGGTCAAAATGGTCGATGATGGGATTGGTCATGTGTTGAAATGATGAGGATAAGATGAGGATAAAAGGATGCTACAGATGGTGTATTCTGTAGAAGTGGTCGAGAGTCTTTCATCCCTAGCAAGTTTCCATAGTCGCGATGGATGTATGCTAAAAATGAATGAAGGGTCTATTTATGCTTCAGCAAGTATTGGTTTATGCTTAACATAAATTGGGTCTGGTCGGTAGTTTCCATGCGTATTGGTGTCCATAGAAACTATGTGAAAAGGACAAGGATGATGCCTGATGTCATGTTGAAAATGTCGAGGCTGGAGTGAAAAATGTTGAAGTTGGCTTGGTTTAAGGATGAGTCGACAATTAACGTGGCCAAAGTGTGACCAAAGTGTAGAGAAAAGGTGAAAGGCAAATTGCTCTTTCATTGACAAGGACCAAAAAGGAAGCATAGATAGGGGTTGTTAGAAAAAAAGCCCCGTTCATGCATTGCGTCGTTGACCAGTATGGTGTTAGAACGGTAATCGAATCACTTTAACATTAAAGTGAGCTCGAAGTCCCTTGAGCCGGTGATAGGAGGAGGATAGGGTAACCCAATGTAAGAGCAGGAATAACCTTGCCCCTTTTTATAGGAGACCCTGAGATAACTACAAGCCAATGTCCGTGACTCGTTTTTTTTTTTTTTTGTTTTTTTTTTTTTTTTTTGCGCAGACTGATCGATGCGGGAAGCCTGCATAGAGATGTCATTTGATGTAATGGTCATGTTGTGAAGCTGATCAATGCGGGAAGCTTCTAAAATAGTTGCTGTTTTATTGCCAGAGTAGTCATAGCCATCCTTCGAGGGAGTGGTCTATATTTTTGTTTGATAATGTTTGAAAAGTTGGCCTAGCTGTCCTTCAAGGGATCAGTCTAGTAATACAGCAATGATAGTACAGCTGTCCTTCGAGGGATCAGTCTGTCTTTTGATTTGACTTGATTTAGTGACCATGGATATGTTTTGACATCTTGACTTGGATTTTGATAGAAATGAGAGTCACGGACAAGACTGTAGAAGCTCAAGGATGCCCCTTTTATTAGGACAAAGCATCACTACATCCTAAAAGGGTTGTAGAGGACTTGTTAAGGGGGAATAGGGTTGAAAGGGATGAGGATTAAGAGGACGAGGATTGCTCAAGGGACGAGCTCAAGTTACGTGTCAAGTAGATGAGTACTCGACTAGCAGAAGAATGGTCGAAGATGCAACGCATTAAGAGGCTCAAGTTCTGGCCGTCCGTCAAGGGAAGACAGACGATAAGTCCCTGACCCATACTTGTGCATGATGATAAAAGGTCCAAGCCAATTGGGGGCAAATTTGCCTCGTTTACTTCGCTCCATATTGGTCACGTGCTGATTCTCTTTGAGGACGAGGTCTCCGATGTTGAAATCTCGTTCTCACAGATTTTTGTCGTAGGCCCGCTTTATGCGACTTTGGTAGACATGGAGATGATTAAGGGTAGCCAGACGGCGCTCGTCGAGTAACTCAAGTTGAGCTAGGTGATCTTGACGAAAGTCGTCGTTGGAGAGAATGTCATGCAGGGAGATACGAAGAGACGGGATCTGTACTTCGAGAGGTAAGACAGCCTCTGTTTTGTACACGAGAGAAAAGGGAGTAGCACCCGTAGAGGTTCGGATGCTAGTGCGGTAGGCCCACAAAGCGAAGGGGATATGAACGTGCCAATCCCTTCTTGTATCGTCGACCACCTTCATGAGAATTTTGGTGAGAATTTTGTTGGAAGCCTCGGCCTGCCCGTTTGCTTGTGGGTAGTAAGGCGAAGAAAAGCTGAGTTTGATGCCAAATGAGTCGCATAGTTTTTGGACAGTCTTGTTTTTGAAGGACTTGCCATTGTCGGTGATGATTTTGTGAGGGACACCGAAACGACAGATGATGTGGCTGCTGATGAAGTCAACAATGTTGTCGGCTTTTGTGGAGACAAGAGGAATGGCTTCCACCCACTTGGTGAAATACTCAGTGGCCGTGATGATGGACTGATGACGAAGAGACGAGTGAGGGTTGATCTCACCGATGAGATCCAAGCCCCACTGAGAGAAAGGCCAAAAATCCTGAGCGACTTGCAAGGCATGGCTGGGGAGATGAAGTAGGTTAGAGTGCTGCTGACACTTGATGCAACACCGAACATAATCGCTACAGTCTTGATGAAGGGTGGGCCAATAATAACCCAGGCGAAGGAGGCGCTTGGCAACCGAGTTTCCACTGAAGTGTCCACCACAAATCCCGTCGTGGACTTGCTTTACGGCATGAGAAGCTTCAGCGGCGGTTAGACAGTGAAGAAGGAGACCATCAAAGCCTCGCTTATAGAGAAGGCCCCCTAGCATGGTATAGCGAGCTGTGCGCTTGATGAAAGCTCGCTGCGCATTGCTAGAGAGGTTGGGAGGAGTGACAGAAAGAGACAAGTAGTCCATGAGTTGCTTATACCAGTCATCTTGTGGGCTAGGATTGACAGTGTTGATATGGTCGATGTGAGGAGAGATGTATGAAGGCAAAGGTACGCGATGCACTGTGACAAAAAGACGGGATGATGATGATGAAGACGGGATATGCGAAGCAAGAGAAGCCATGGTGTCGGCAAACTTGTTCGTAGAGCGTGGAACAGTCTGCAAGAGGTAATGGTCGAAAGATGCCAAAAGAAGGTCAGCACGATTCTTATACCTCTGTAAAACTTCATTTTTATAGAGATACGAACCGTTAACTTGATTAACGACGAGCTGCGAGTCGCCAAAGATGTTGATAGACTTGATGTGGAGGGAAAGGGCAGTCTGAAGTCCCAAAATTAAGGCCTCGTATTCGGCCATATTATTGGTACAATCGAAGTCAAGCTTGAAAGATAGAGGCATGGGCTCCCCATCGAGTGGGATGAGGATGACCCCCGCACCCCCACCGAGTTGACATTTGGAGCCGTCAAAGAACATAGTCATCTGGTAGACGGTGTCATCGGTGGAAAGGGTAGCGATAGACTCATCAGGGAACTCACAGTGTGAAGGTTGGTTGTCGGGAAGAGGGGCATCTGCCAGCTGGTCAGCAATGGTTTGCCCCTTGATAGATTTTTGTTGGATGAATTCGAAGTCAAACTCAGCAAGCAGCATGAGCCACCGAGCCATACGTTGATTCTGATATGGCTTGGAGTGCATGTACTTGAGAGGGTCAGTGTGAGTGACGACAAAGGTTTTTTGGTTGAGAAGATAGTGGCAGAGCTTGGTAGCGGAAAAGACTAATGCCAAACAGAGTTTCTCGGTATGAGTATACCGAGTTTCATAGTCGACCAGTGTTCGGTTGATGTAGTAAACCGCTTGCTCGCGATGATGCTCGTCTCGGTGCGCGATCATGGCCCCTAACGAATGGTTGGTAGCAGAGATATAAAGGTAGAAGGGTTGGTCATCCTTAGGTGGAATGAGGATTGGTGGAGAGACCAGATAGCCTTTGAGGGCTTCAAAAGCCTCTTGACAGCCCTTATCCCATTTAAAGGAGACGTCTTTCTTAAGGAGGTGATGAAAAGGTTGGCAGCGGTCTGAAAGCCGCGAGATGAAATGGCGAATGGACTGGAGCTTCCCTTGGAGACTGCGAAGCTACTTGAGATTGGTCGGGGGCGGCATTTCGAGAATAGCGCGGATCTTGGCGGGATCTATCTCGATACCACGGAAGGAAACGATGAAGCTGAGAAGTTTGCCTGAGAGGACCCCAAAGACACACTTCTTGGGGTTGAGGCGGACATTGTATTGAAGGAGATGAGAGAAGATGATTGTGAGAATGGTCAAGTGGTCGCAGCGGAGCTTGGACTTGCCGAGAAGGTCATCCACATAGTCCTCCATGATTTTGTGGAGGAGATCATGGAAAATGTAGGTCATGGCACGTTGATAAGTGGCACCAGCATTTTTCAGGTTGTAAGGCATGACTCGATAATAGAAAGTCCCCCATGGGGTGATAAAGGTAGTCTTGTGCTGGTCTTCCGATGCGATCAGGATTTGATTGTATCCTGAAAACCCGTCCATGAGAGATAGCATCTCATGGCCGGCCGTAAGATCAACAAGCTGGTCAATGTTAGGAAGAGGAAAGTCGTCTTTGGGACAGGCTAGGTTAAGGTCGCGATAGTCCGTGTAGATCCAAATCCCCCCAGTTGCTTTAGTAACTGGGACGATGTTAGAGACCCACTGTGGATAATCGATGGGTTGGATGAAGGAGACAGAAAGAAGGCGCTGAAGCTCCTCTTTGACAAGAAGCGCAACGCGAGGATGCATCTTTCAAAGCTTCTGCCTAACAGGCTTAGCCTCTGGTTTGGTGACAATGTTATGGGTAGCAATGGTAGGGTCGATGCCAGGCATGTCGCTGTAAGTCCAGGCAAAGGCCTTGCTATGGTTGGAAAGGAACTGGGCATAGTCAAGCTGCTCCTGAGCGTCTAAAGATTGGCCAATCTTTAAGACGTGAGGAACATCGGAAGAAGAAGGGAGGTTGATGTCAATGGTGGATTCATTTAACATAACCTGGGTCTCGGAAGGGAGGAAACGTTGGACGAAAGAGTCATCGGCACCCATGTAGGAAAGGATGGCGTCATCGTCAACGCAGTGGACAGTGTGAATGGTTGCCGACTCATCCTCTACCATGCTAGGAAAGATGAGAGGGAGAGACCTGGGCACCCCATTGAGCTGATAGGTCAGGGGTTCCAGGCGGATGGTGTTTATGGAAAAAAAAAACTAGGAGGGATGGAAACCACCAACTCCGTAGGTGACGAAGGGGAAATGGGCGAGTCTGGAAGAGATTGGTCAGTGGTTGGTTCGAGACAAAGGTCGGAAGGAGCCTGAGTGGGGTCATGATATCCCAGGCCATACCATTTCTTGGCGTCGTGATCATTGAGCGGCTCGATGGGCTGATGGGAGCCCTGCTCATAACGTCCGAAACCAAAACCCTTCCATGCACACCTGTGAAGGTAAGTGTGTGCAAAGGCGGGGTTGCCAAGAAATGAGAAATTAGATGTGAAAGGTTGGGGTGAAGAGAGGGAAGTGTCATAGGTAGGAGCTTGATTAAGCCCCCCATAGACAAAGTTGGTTTGGAAGTGAGGAGGACCATAAGGTACGACCGTCCCAAGCCGATGGTCGTAATTAGGACTGAGGTGAAGGCGTCCATACTCTTATGGAGTTTGGAACATGTCGAGGGTCAACAAGCGATATTCCCCAAGTGATAGTCGTTGGAAGATGTCTTCTATGGGGTCTTTGGTCGGCGCTTGAAGAGGAGGGGTGAGGGCAACCGCCGATTGCGAACTGGTCGAAGCTTCCGCAGATGGAGGTGGTGTCGGAGTGGATGGCTTGATGGGAATGAGGACGTCGTTAGGATGGTAGGTGGTGTTGCAAGTCTTGAAGGGTGAAGGGTCAGTGAGAATGGTGTGGACTTGCCTGTCATGCTCGAACTTCACATAACGGTGCAGGGTGGAGGGTATACAGGCCATGGCACAGATCCAAGGTCGGCCCAGTAGAAGGTTGTATTGAAACTCTCCTTCGATGATATAGAAGAGCTCCGGGACTGTGCGTGGACCAACGCGAATGTGGAGGATGACTGTGCCAATGGTCGTGGTGGTGGTGTCATTGAAAGAGCGTAAGATCGCGTCAGTTTTGGAGACGCAGTTCTGAGGAAGAGCCAGCTGATCAAAGGCATGGGTAGAGATTATGTTGATGCTAGCGCCGCCGTCGATCATAACGCGTTTAATGCATGTCCAATCAACATAGGCAGTGATGAAGAGGGTGGCGTCCTGATCTTCCGTGTTAGATGTGGGAATCTCAGAATCGCTGAATGTGATGGAGGCGACAGGAGATAAGGAATGGATGAGGGCAGCGAGTGGTTGGGGGTCCTCAGGTCGGACCTCCGCTGCCTGCAAGGCTTGGACAAGGGCTTGACGGTGCTGAGGCGAGGTTTGGATAAGGTCGTAAAGAGACATCTTCACAGGTGTCTGGTGAAGTTGCTTCAGCATGGAGTCGTGGATTGGCCCAGAAGAGGAAGATGAAGAAGGTTGGGACGCGCCAAGGATAGAAATTTTAGGCTTGGGCGCAAGGGGCGGCTTGATGAAGGGATAGGTCCAAGGAATGGCAGCTTTTTCCTTGGCCTTGTCCTTTTGCGATCTGGTGGTTATACGAACAGCATTGATTTCAAAAATGGGAGGCGAAGAAGGGGTCATGTCTTGCCGGTGAGATGTTGACGTGTTTGAAGGAGTTGGACAGGAAGGAGTCGGGGTCTGGTCAAGAGTGTCCTCAAGGAGAAGAGTGTCTTTCTCCATGTGGCGGCGAATGACGGCCTTGAGGGCACAGCAAGTCTCGGTGTCGTGTCCTGGTGTACGATGATATAAGCAAATTTTCGTATCGTCGAACCAGGAGGGCTTGGACCCGAGAGGTTGGAAAGGCTTGATGGGCGGAAGGGTTATGTCGGAAGTCTGGAGAAGTCGGCACAATATCGATGAGTATGAGCCCAATAGAGGGTCCGTGCTATTTGATATGCGCGAGGTTGGTGACTTTTGCTTAGGCGAGGTTAGAAGAGGTTTCCGTACCACCTTATGGGTTGATGGTGCGGTGTCAGATGGAGACGGCTCCTGCTTGACGATTGATATCGCCTTTTTAGGAGAGGGACGACTGGAGGTAGGCAGAGGAAGCAAAGGAGGCAACGAGTTTTGGTTGAAGGCCGGAGTGGGAAGGATGCTAGCCAAGGTCGAAGGATGGGGGCCCAAAATGGATGGCAATGGTGACGGAGAAGGAGGCATTCGTTTCTGTGGTCTGGCAGTCTTCTTCGCCTTGGTCAGAAGACTACTACTGGTTGAGGTCTGGCCTAGGTCCACCTTCACTTACGGGTGAGTGAGGGAGGAGATAGGACGAACGCCAAATGACTTGATGGGTTTGGACGAGATAGATGTAGGCTTCGGTTTGGACGGGTTTGGTTGAGGTTTGAGAGTCTGGTCTTTGTCAAGAGTCTGACGAGATTCCACCTTGGGAGGATTAGCGGCATGTGATGAGAGGGCGCGGGTATGTTGAAGGGCTTTAAGACGCTCCCACAACACCTGAGGCGTCACTTTCCTCGAAGGGAGAAGTTCAATCTTCTCCACTAACTGGGAAAATGGCTGAGAGGAAGATGTTGATGGTTGCGAGGTTGAAGACGAGATGGGTGTAGTGGTCTTGGACACATGATGTGGTGAAGTCATGACAGATCTAGATGAAGACGAAGGGGAGACAGGTTCTTCCCTGGGTGGAGAAGAAACTGGGGAGTGAGGCTCCTCCAGCGGGTAAGGGGCAGGGATGACGGTGCCCTCCACTTGCGGCTGAGGAGTAGGAAGGGTCGGGTCCTCCATAGGCTGCAGAAAGGAGGATGGCGAGACTGGTGGTGCTGATAAGGCCGAGGCGTCCTCCAAGATGAGAGAGGTCAATGGAGAACTAGCCGGGGAGAGAGGCTCGTCCACATGTGACAGACTGATTGATGGACTAACCTCAAGAGGTTGATTGGGGATGAAAGGAGAGACCGTATTGACTGTCCGAATATTGTGCTCATGATTGTCGTCAATTAAGGTCTGGACATGGTTCTGAGTTGGCGAATGATTGGGGAAAGGTTATTTGAAGATGTCAATGGCCTGATTAGGGGGTGCATTTGGATTGTCTAAGATGAGATCCCCCTTTTCAAGCATGTCTTGTATTATGTTCTTAAAGGTCTTGCAGTTCTCCGTGTCATGGCCCTTAACACGGTGGAAGCTGCAGAAGTCTTGCTCCCTATACCACGCGGGGATGGCGTGTGAGGGATCGAATTGCGGAGGAGGTCGGGCTTGAGGGAGATTGAGGACCCCCTATTTAAGAAGCTTTTCCAGCACAGATGCATATGATTCTCCAAGAGGAGTATATCATCACTGCAAGTATCTTTGCTGGAATTGCCGAGTAGCGCTCTGAGATGTAGAGGGCTCAGGCTGGTTGGATGAAGAAGATGAAGGTCTGACAACCACGGCATTAGCTGAAGCCTTGGATTTAGAATTGGATGATGATGGCTTGGCAGAAGAAGAGTCATTGGTCTTAGAGCTGGGATTCTTACTCCGCAACTTGACTTTGTTCTCCTCGATGGCACGTAACTCTAGTTTGCGGGCCATCGTGAAGGCCTCGTTAAAAGTGCGGAAGGTTTGAACCCTCGGAGTGGAAGAGATATGTCGCGCACAGGCTTGAGAAAAGAGTTCAATAAGCTCGGCCTGGGGCAAGGAAAAGGAGAGTTGGTTGATAAGGCCTCTCCATTGAGCCACGAAGTCGGCTATGGACTCGTCCTCGAATTGCCGAATAGAATAGAGGTCTGTGATCGAGACCTTATTGGTTATGTTGATGGAAAAGTGATCGAGAAATAGCTGAGCCAATTGCGTGAATGAGAAGAGAGAATGGCTAGGAAGGGAGCTGTACCAGTCAAGTGCAGCACCCGAGAGAGACATAGGAAACGTGCGTAAGAGTAACGCATCGTCATGGCCAATGAGGTAGCAGGCGTGTCTGAATGCCCGCAAATGTTGTTGTGGGTCTTCCTTGTTTTGAAAGTGAGAAAACTTCGGAAGCTCCCACTAGCTAGGATATGGTTTGATTGGGACAGAAGGATGAATGGGCTCGTTACAGATCTGTTCGTATGAAAGAGTGTTGCGCGAGCTAGAAACAGAGGTCTCAAGACTGGTCATCTTGTCCATCAGCATCTTGATGATGTCTGCCGACGGATTGACGGGTTGCGTGCCCCCTAAGTTTTAGGGCGCTTGGAAGAGGTTAGAGGAGGCGTGTGACATAGTCAGTTGTATAATATACGGATGACTAATCGCAGGGGCAGAGGTGAAGGCTAAAGGTGGTTGGTTAGAAGACATAGCTGGGCCCGTTGTTGCCACGAGAGGTTGGACTGTGGTAACGGGGGCCAAGGGATAAGAAGCCACCCTGGTGTTGATAGGGGCCAGGGTAGGCGGGATGGAGACGACAAGGTTTTGAAATGGAGTGGATAGAGGTTGAGCGGGTTGAGGTTGACAAGGGGCCAGAACCCCGGTGGAAGTGGGCCCAATGATAGAGGGAGAGGCCACACCTGGGGGATTGGTCAAAGTCTGGTCAGTGGTCAAAGCGATGGCTTGAGTGTCCGAAGGTTGAACTATGGATGTTGTCGATACAGCTGTAGTCGCGACAAGGGAGGTCGGCATTCCGTAGATCGGATTGCCCAAGGAGTCCCGCGTTCGGCTATGCGCGAGATAGTGTTGCAAAGCCTTGACATTGAGGTCCAAGAATCGCTCGAAGTCTTGGTCCCCTTCTTGGACAATGGGAGTCTGCGGCGGGGTTGGACGGACAAGAGTTCTTTCGGTCTCCGAGTTGAACTCCATTGTAAGCTTGGTCACGGATGGGGAGGATGGAAGTGGTTGACGGCTGGCGTGGTCGACAAGAGCCTTGGCTTGGCTACGAGTCAAAACCATGCAAGGCAAAGAAGGTTCAGGTCTCAGGAGATGTGTTGCTCAGTTTCAGAAGACCAGGATGGAGTCTTTGACAGAGAAAGGACAGGTTTCAGGTTGCTGGTTTTGAAAAAAAAGGACAGTGACAGAGACCGATGTCGGTTGAGAAACCGATGTCGGTAGGAAATGAGGCCGACGTCGGTCAGATAACCGATGCCGGTAACAGATGAAGCCGACGTCGGTATCAGAACCGATGCCGGTGACAAGGGAAGCCGATGTCGGTGGCAGAACCGATGTCGGTGACTGTGTTTTCCAGAGAGCCAAAAGGTTCTTGGAAAAACAAAGAAGAAAACGTCCTCACACACTCAAACAAACAGATGAGAAGAGGAAAACAGAGAAAGACAGACAAGCCTAAGCGATAAATCCTAGAAATTAACCTTAGAAACTTGTGGCTTATGCCTTAGATGAATGTTTGGGGGAGATTGGCTGAAAAATGGGTCCTAAAAGAAGGCGGTCTAAGGATGGTTTCAGGTGTTGTTTTAGGTGCTCAAAGATCTGTGTTAGGGTCTGGTACGTGGCCTGGTGCTAAGGAGCAAGCTCCCCTCACTTCACGATTCCAGTGGTTAGCTGGTCTCGCTTAGCCAAGATATACCTCGCCTAGAGTTTAGACTCCGCCAGAGAACGGAGTGGGCTTCCCCCTTGGTGATGAAATCCAAGTGGGGTCACCGGGACGGGTAAGGTATCCGCTGGGTGATGAAATCCCAGTCGGGCCTTGTCTCAGGTATGTTTTATGTTTGTTTTAGTGCATGTGATTAGGTAGTGTAACATCAAGTGTCTACGGTTTATTCAATATGCGCCTAAGTTACTAGATGTGGACTAATGCAAGCACAAGCAGAAATGAAAGTGCAATATGTTTTAAGCCCAAGTCGAAATGTGATATTGTTATGAAGACAAGATGGAGAAAGGGACGAGAGTATGATATTTAGACTAGTCTAGAATGCAAGGAAGAAAGGTTCGTTTTAGCCCTGCTTATAGTGTCATTTGGAATAGAAGAAAGAGACAAGAAGAAAGGAGCCTAAATGCACCTAAATGAATGAAAAAGAAAAGGAACCCAGGAGGAACCTAGGGTCCCACCGGGCGTGCCAGAGATGTTTCTACCTCAAATTTGCTTTTTAGACTTAAGAAAAAGAAACTAAAAGAAAGTAATGGACAAGGCTTGGAAGTACCTGGACTAAAGATTGCGCACCGTAAATCCAGACGTTTGTGGGCACTCCTCTTTGGCTGTGGAGGAATGACACCTGCAAGAAAAAGGGAAACTAGGACAAGAAAAACGTTAGACAGATAGGCAGTGGGTTGCCAAGCAAAGGCTTGTTCCCAGAAGTGTAAAAACTTCCTTAAGGGAGGTCAACCCACTGTTTTGATGAGATAAGTGACTGATAAAAGACAGAATGCCAGAATACAGAAGTGACAAAGAAAGTAGAAAGGAAAGAAGAAAGCAAAATGATTACCTGAATGAAGGAGTTGGGCTGAAGACAGTCGCCGAGGTCGGAAATGTCGCCGGCGTCGGTTAGCTGATCTGCCGGCGTCGGCTATCCTGCCGGCGTCGGTTGGGGAAGTGACCGGCGTCGGTCGGGGTTGTGGCCTGTAGTCGGGTCTGGGTTGCTTTCTGGACTGTGGACGGGTCTGAGACTGAAAGGGGACAAGTTTGGGTGGATTGGGGAGTGGTCTGGTTCGGGTTGGGTGCCTGGTGCAAGGTTTTTTTGGCAGAGGGATGGGGAAGAGGAAGAGACACAGAGGACAGGGAAGAGGAGGACTCACAGAGGACAGGGCCTGAGAAGGCTTTGTAGCCTCTCAGGGGGAGGGACAAAGGAAGAGACACAGAGGACAATAGAAGATAGATGATTAAACTAAAGAAATGAAATAAAAACCCAGACTAGCTTACCTTTAGCTTGCTGAATGAAGAGAGAAGAAGATGTTGCTGGAGCCACGGAAGAGTTGCTACAAGGAGAAGATACTGATCCAGGGCCTTTTTCACCTGTTGTTGCTGCTGCACGAGGTTAAGACAGAGGAGAGATGAGAGCCAAAGCGCCGAGAGAAGCTGTTTGCGAGCTCAAGAGTCCAGGGGCTGCAACGGATGTAGAAGGGGATAATGAAGGCTGCCGACGCCGGCAGTTTTGCCGACGTCGGCCGAAGGGTTGCCGACGTCGACGGTCGCAGGATGGGCACAGAGGCTAAAAATAGCCTCTGCCCATTCTTGCACGCCGCCGGGCGAGGGGTCATGGGCAGAACGGTCACAAGGATGCCAAAATGGACGAGGGGGGATATAATGGTGAGATTTGGGCTAATAAATGCTAGGGGGAAGGTGGAGGGATTCAAGGGAGGATCCAAGGAGGCAAGGGTAGGGTGGAAAGGGGGCCTTATTAAATTAAAAATAGATGTTAATTTCTAATTAATAAGACTTAGGTGGGTTAGGGACCAAGGAGGACTAGGAGGGAGAAAGGACCAAGGGGGACTAGGAGGGAGAAAGGACCAAGGGGGAGAACCAAGGTGCAGACACGTTTGCGGTGTCTACAACAATCACTAGCATAGTGTCCATACTTCTTTCAATAATAGCATTAGACGTTAAACTTGTCATACATTTGTATAGATCCTTCTCTAGAAGTGTTGTTGTTCCTTCCTCTTCCTCTTCCATGTGACTCTTCATGTCTATGTTTTCTATCTTCTTGATTTCTAAAAGTTATACCTCTTCCTTTATTATTTTATCTTCTCCCCCTTCCTTTCACATTCACATTGGTCTTGAATGCTTGATCATGGGAAGAGGTGGCTGACCTATTCAACCTTTGTTCATGGGTTTGCAAGGAACCCATTAGATCATCCATTATAATTTTCCTGAAATCCTTTGACTCTTATATTATAACCACTATAATTTCAAATTTAATTGGAAGGCTCCTCAACACCTTCTCTATGATCCTATAATCTTCAAGGGTATCACCATATGTCTTCATTTGGTTGACAATATTCATTGTAATTATGAACAAGTCATTGATAGACTCATTCTCCTTCATGTGTAGGGTCTCAAAGTCCCTTCTTAAGAGCTTCAAATTGACAAGCTTCACCTTATCACTCCCTTGATAGGCATTTTGTAAAATTTCCCATGCTTGTTTGGAATGGATAGTTAATGTTATCTTAGGAAAGATTGAATCATCTAGTACCATTTATATGTAGCTGAGTGACTTGGAATCCTTTTTCATATTCTCCTTCAACACATTATTTTGTGCTTGGGTTAATGTCTTGAAGGATACTAAGCCTACAACCTCATTATATCCACCTTTAACCAACTACCATACTTTTAATAATTGAAAGTGGTCTTCATATTGATGCTCTACATATCATAGTTATTTCCATAAAATGTAGGGGGTTACTACCATGAACCAAAACTACCTACTACAAATGGGCTTAAAACCTAATGGCTCTGATCCAGTTGTTGGTATAAAATATAGAAATGTACAGGCCCAAGTGGGTAGCAAGCAAATAGTATAACAATAAAATAAAATACTGAAACATGGGATAGGCATAGATAGTCTAAAACACACAAAATGCACATATATTAATTCTAAAAACTTATTTACAAAAATATTTATAATTTTTTACAAAATGACTCTTACAAATTGATATTTTGCTCTTTTTATATTCTGACTATTGTCAGCAAACATTCCTCTCAATTTGATTACTTTGTTCTTTATATTATTCCCCTTCTTCTTCCTCTATATTTTTTTATGTTTCATAATACTACTACACTAAATTCAATGTCTACTTATGCTGATATATTTTCTAATCTCTTTTCTTCATGTTGTGATATATTTTTATGCGTTGTCTTCTACAAAGTCTACTATTGTGCATCTAACTGATGTTACATTTATTTTATGCTAGACACATCCTTTTGCTTTGTATTTTATTTATTTTTCCCACTTATGATTGTTAGGCTTACAATTATCTCACCTACTGCTAAATTACCCCCAAAATTGAAACAGTTCCAAAATATTCAAATTTCAAACTATTGTAATAAATTTTGTTAGGTGGTTGTAGTTGTTGAGTTGAGTGAGGGAGGTAGTTAGGAAAATAATAAAATTATATTTTAACATGACTGTGAGTAACCACAATACTTTTATTTTTTGCCACCCATCAAGCATTCTACCCTAGATCCATATTTCTTTAGAGCACCAACAGCAATCCTATGATTTATTTTATTATCATCTACTACCAAAATCTTCTTTCCCAAAAAGAAAACTTAGAGAGGATATAGACCCGTCCCTTTACCTTCTTATTTTTTTATTTCTAATACACGATGTTTGTTGAAAACATATGGCCACCACACTTACTCTAATAAGCTTCATAATCATTGCATACATAAATCCAATTGCCTTTCATTTTTTGGACTAAAAAATGTTGATTGAGGTTGTTAAAAGAATCATATTTGGTAAGTATGAAGGAGTTCCTAATTTATTCTTTCTTTCAGGGTTTTGAAACCTTTATTATGGCACGGTGGGTTTATAGAATGGATTTTTCACACAAATTAAGCTTGTGAAATTTGTAGGTTACAAATAGAGGCTATTAAAGTTGCATAAAATAGTTTCAAACTTGCACTTGCTATGAAAAATGTCAAATAACCATTTTAAACCATTTATCCATGCATTTTTAATGCTTACATGTAGTTTTTAAAGAATGTAAATAACTTGTGGTAACCAACCCACATGGAAAACTTAGATAACCATTTAGAAACTTTTTGAAAGGTATGGCAAGATCTTGATATCATTTTTGCATGCAAATTAGGCTTTAGAAAGCTGCACAATGCAAAGGAGATGATAGGAAGAAATATGAAATGGTTTTTAAAACTCAAAATCATCATTTAAGATAGATAAATACCATGAAAAACCACATTTGAATCCATTTGGAAAATACTGCATACATTAGAAGGGATATTTTATTTGAATGGTAGTTTTGGGGAGATATACGACATTGGGGAAGCACAGTCATTCAAAGAATAGTTTTTTAACAATACATGAAATTGTCCTTAATAATCAAGCCACATGTAATAATTTAATAATTTTTGGAAGTTTTCAAAATGTGTTGCATGTTTGATAGGAAACAAATCACCAAAAGGAAACAGAATTAGTAAATAAAGCTAAAGATTGATATGACCTACTAGCTTATATTTTATTACTTAAAATTGCAAAATTGCATAGCTCACACATCAAGTTGTAGATAACTCTTCCTAAAGAGCTTGAAATAAATAAGAACCCCTTTTTAATTATCATATCTCCTATTTATAACTCATAGGAGGATGAAATGACCTTTCATATTCTCAATTTGACCTTTCATATTCTCACTTTGACCTTTTATATTCTCATTTTTTCCCTATTATAGTTTATACTTATTTTTCAATAGTGACTCAAATAAATTACTAAGTGGGCTAATTGAGCCTTGTCCATTAGGTGATAAAGTCTATGAATAATAAGTGCCACACCTTAACATGTGAAAATGGGTCCTGCAAAGAGGAATTTGGCTAATAACTAATAATTAAACACATAAAAAGATATCTAAAGATAAAATTATTTACATTATTATATTTTATATTTCAAAACCTTCGTAAGTCTTCAAATGGAAACCAAAATAGATTCTGGACATGAAATATATGGACAAACAAATAATTTATGCCTAGTTCACCTATGATGCATTATCATAACAACATTTCTCCCTCTCTTTTTTTTAGCCAAAATTTTTATAAAAAGATAAAATATTTAACATCATTGGATATATCATTTCAATATATTTCTAATGATTTAAATGATATCCAAAATGGAGTCTAAACATAAAATTTATGGCTAAAACAAGATGATGAAATTTTCATTTACTTGCCTGGTGTATCCATGAGGTTTGTCCAGATAGCCTTGACGCATGCACATGTTTTGCAGAGACATGAGGTCCATTTAGATGGCCTTATAATGTTCACATATCCATTATGGACATGAGATCAATAAATGCATCCTTAACACATGTGCATGTTTGGTGTGACCATGAGGTCCATCTGGGTAACCTTATAAGTTTTAGATCTTCATCCTTGAGAGATCTTGGTCTCAAATTCAATTTTGTGTATAAATAAAGAAATTTGTGGAGAATAATGTATTAATAAAATATGATCCTTAGGAAATATATTTCTAAAAAAATTAAATGAGACCCAAAATAGAGTCTATATGTGAAAGATATGCTAAAAAAAAGAATTGATATTTGATTGGCCCTTTGTCCCTATTGTCTCTGAAGTTTTGGATCTCGAGTATGAAAAATATATGAATTTTAGGTCTTTGATGTCTGAATAAAAGATCATACAATAGATATTATCTATCATCTATCCCACACATCAAATGAGAATCAAAATGGAGACTAGATGTGAAATTTATGCTGAAATAGAGAATTTGCATTTGATTGGCCCTTTGTCCCTATTGGCTTCAAAGTTTTAGATCTCTGGTGTGAAAAATATATACCCATTGGGACTCTGGTTTCTAAAATAAATATGATCCCATAGATAACATCTATCTAACACATCAAACAATAATTATAATAGAGTTGAGATGTGAAATTTATGTTGAAACAAAGAATTGTCACTTAATGACACACTTGAGGTGTGAATGGTACTTGATTTCTCTAATTTCTCCAAAAATAAATTAATTTAAGTGAGATATAAATAACACCTAGAACATCCATGGGGCCCAAGTGATTTTTTAGAAATTAATTTTATTTTGGTTATTTTTAGGCTCTCTACACTTATCCTAAGTCTCTTTTAGGTGTGCATTTATTATTATAATAAATATGCTTTATCCCAAATTTATGAGGTGTTTCTCACATCTCTTTTGCACTTGTAATATTTTGGAGTTAATTGCACAATTAACTCTTCCCCCCACATATCACACACATCCTCCTCACTTATAATAGGTTTAGGCATATTTGACTCATACCAAGGAGGCCTTGTAAGCTCATGATGGGATTCTTATAAGTCCTTCATCCTTCTTATTGATATATTTAAAGATTTTTCTCCTCCTCTCTTCAATGAATAATATTACTCTTACAATCTTGTGATGTTCCTTTGAGATTGAGGCCATTATTTTCTCTCTCTCTTTTAGCCTCTACATGATATTGTACTTGGGGTTCATTTGTTTGCAAGGCTTATGATAATATTATGGGGGTTTTCTTTGTTTAATGATTTCTTCACTTGTCAATTCATGTCAAAATCTTATGACTTGGTTCTCTCTCAAGGTGATATTGATTTATTTCACATTATTTTTCTCTTTTATTTCAGCATTATTATGCAGTCTTGGTAGCAAATTTATTATTTCAATTAAAACATGTAATGTTCATACTTTTAGTTTCTTCAAATGGGAACCAAAATTTAAGAAATTTTAGGAATGTAAATTTTGGGTACAATAGTAGATTTCACTACAAGAACACATTCCTTAGAGGAATGTAGGAGAACTCTAGATTATTTGGTGATTAGTGTCTTATCCACCTTGGGTATAGTATATAGTGCACATTTATTTTTTGATATGTCCAACTACCATCTAGTTCAACTATTACAATCATTGGGAAAGAACACATGTTGTCGAGCCAGATCATTATCTTCAAAATGCCACCTATTTTCTTGAGTTAAAATTATAGGAATGTTATATGCTCATAAGGATATACAAGGACAAATTTCCTTTATGTTTAAAAACATAAGTTGATCTATTTGAATACCTTTTCAAGCAATGTTACATAGAACAGATCTTAGTGGAGCTCAAAGTGTCTTATCAAGGGTTTATGTCTTGAAATTATCCCAAACACATGGAAATGAAAACACCACAATATACAAGTTATGTTTATTGAACATAAACACGCACACTTCAGCAAAATGGAATGTGAAAATAAAACCCAAAAATGTGTAGAAAATTAAACTATTTACAAGAGAGAAGACATGACAACATGACTAAAAATGACCATTAATGGGTTGGGAAAAATATGATATCTTTTGAAATAAGTTTTCACAAGATGAGGACAATTTTTACAAGACCTTGATAAACTACAAAAACATAACTATAATTGCATCTATGGGATAAACATGAGGTGCGGTCAAGAATAAAAATATATAATCAAACACTTGACCATACATACTTTTCACATGAAAATAAGTAATATGTCTCACATTGATGTTTGGAATATTAAAAACATGATTCATACCTCTTAAGTATTTACTTAGTGATTGATATTGTATCTCTTTATCTGTGAATGGCTGAACTAAATCACCTTTAGGCAACTCCAAATATGATCTTGGGACCAGAAACACATGACGCTTAAATTGAGTAGAAACCAAATTTTGATTGATTCTTATCTCTTATTTCAAAATATTATTTGTGCTTGTACTCAACATCATCACATACCTCTTTATATTCAATATTAAGTTCACTAAATTCATGACTTATCTCATTTTCTCAAAAAGAGTTTGAACTTGAATTTTCATTGTGGTATCCCATGACTTCTTTCTCTTGGGATGAATTTTCGTGATTTTATTCATAGAATCAAATGAAAGAGTTTAATTCATCTATTATATTAATCACCATAATGTAATTTAAACCATCACTTTCATATACAACACAAAGAACTTACTCTTTTTGTATTTTCTCTATCGTGAGAAAAAATTAAATTGGAAAAACTTTATTTGTTTGATTTGTATAACCTCATAGACATCTTCAAAAATTATACTCTTTATTTTCATCAATAATTTCATGAATTATATTTTATTTTAAGGCTAATATGAAGAGCAAAACATTTTTCATTGTATCATCATTTACAAAAAATCAATCAACCCCTAATTCAGATTCTTTCAAAATATATATCTTATTTATTTCTTCTTATTTTTTCCGCCCAATATTTCCAAGGTATGCATATTTTGATTTTAGCTAAAATTTATTCATAATTTCAACCAAAAATCAAACCATGAGCATCGATATAAAAGATAAAAAAATTAGAATCACGGACTATGTTCCATCTTTTCCAAGTATCATTTCAATAGAGTTTCCAATTTTCCTTTTCAAGGGGAAAAAGCACTTCAAATTGTAGAGACCAAAGGCATCTTTGAATCCCTAGTGGAGTCAATAAAAAATTTTGGCATAGATTTAGGTCACTTTTTTATTCATTGGTTTTATGACTCATCTAATGAGAAGTGATACAAATTTTTAAACAGTTGGAGAAATCATTATTGAGATGGTGATTTTCTTCTATGTTTGAGAGGGGTCTTTCCCTTGTAGGATATGTGTATTTTTTTTATTTTAATTTTAATTTTAAATGGAAAGGACCAAAAGGGAAAAAAATATATGAGATTTTTGAAGATGATAAGAATGAAGGAGGGTGGAGATGAGAAACCATGGTGGAATGAATGTATAGAACTACTATAATAACTCAAATTTGAATGAAAGGACTATAAATTCTTCCTCTCAAACAAAAATAGGCATATGATTAGTAGATGTAATGGGAATGAAAGGCTTTCATATAAGTACAAAGTTTCCTCACAACTCATACTAGGTACACTTGGTAGAAATCCCATAGATGGGGTTTAAAACACAAATTTTGGAAACACCATGAGTTGTACACAACCAAGAAAGGTAGAAGATTTTAATGGATTCTTTATCTACAAATGAGACTATATAATTCATAAACAAAGAACATAAAAACCCATAAATCCAAATATTAATATCACCTACTTGTTTTCCTTCTATTGTTTAAAATTAAAAAATTACAACTCGCACCCAAATTTGTAGCTAGTTATTCCCTAAGATCTTGAAAGAAAGAAGAACTCATTTGCAATTATCATCCCTCCTAGTTACAACTCATAGGAGGATGAAATTAAATTTTATATTCTCACTTTGACCTTTTATATTCTCATTTTCTACTCTATTCCATTTTGCATCTATTTTTCAATAGTGACTCAAATAAATAACTAAGCAGACCCATTAAACCTTCTCCATTGGGAAATAGAGTCTGGGAATAGTAAGTGTCACACCTTAACATGTGAATTGGGTCCTGAAAAGGGCTATTTAGACAAAAAATAATAATTGGAAATATAAAAATTCATATAAATATAAAAAAAATTACATCATTATATTTCATGTTTCAAAACCTTTCCAATTCTTCAAATGGGAGCCAAAATGGATTTTGGTCATGAAAGATATGGCCAAACAAAGAATTTGTGCCTAGTGTGTCTGTGATGTACTATCCAAAAAAATTATCCCTATTTGTTTTTAAACCAGTATTTTCATAAAAATATCAAATATTTTACATCATTGGATATATCATTTCAATACCTTTATAACTCTTCAAACAAGAGCCGAAAAAAAGTCTAGATGTTAAAGTTGTGGCCAAAATAAGATGTTGAAGTTTTATTTTGATTGACTGACACATCCATGAGGTTCATCTAGATGGCCTTTTTGAACACACTTCTAGTGTGGACATGATATCTAATGCATATTTACAACTTAATCTTATATAATTGGTGGATGCAAACAATTATAGTCTCATACACTCACCTTTGCTTTTCATGTACGTAGCTCTGGTTGACTATGTTTGCCTATCTTCAAATCTATATTTTTTTTGATTTCATGATAAAATTGGTTCCTTATAATTGATATTCCAACCTTATTTTATTCTTGATTCACCTTTCAAACATTGACCCTCTATCCTTTCATCATTTGCACACACTATCTTCTTGAGTCCAAAACTATCAAATGACTCTCACTCTTATGCCTTATCTTAACATCCACTCTCTTCAAAAGGTTAACTGATTCATTTATTTATTCATTATCTTATCTTTATCATACTCATTATACTCTAATTATAATCTTTATTCCATTAACAAACCCCTCAGTGCATTTTTTACTTCACACAAGACTCAACAGGCCTCTCTAGTAGAATTTTTTAAGGCCTATTTGCTTTGTACGGATAAGTAATTTCTCCTATTAAAAATTTGATATCATATCCTGGTAACCTCTATCCCCTTATTACATTCTAAAAATATTATTAACCCAACTTAACTATTTGACCTCCTAACTAGTCCCTTCTTACTCTATGTTTAGGCCTATTAGGCCTCTTTTCCCCTATTTTGCAAATAGTCAACTAGTTTACATAATTACCAAGTTTTTACCATATTTAAACTTTAAAATATCCTAAAATGTATGAAACCCTAAATATTTACCAATTTTAATGAATATTGGATAGTTAAAACACTCATAATATCAATTTATGTTTCCAAACCCTAGAACAGGGTTTATACTAACTACAACTACCTGAGAGGGATCAAAATTTGTTTATAAATTATTAAAAGTATTTCATAGAAATATTAATGAATTTATAAGTTTTTTCCACTATCCTAAACCTTCCCCAATCATTGGGTTCTCCCTTTTATATCTCTATTCACCATTTGCACCAAATATAGGGTAATTATGTGTACAAACATAGAATTGTATAACCTGAGAAGGAGACCTTGAAGGTATTTAGATTTCAAAGGGGTTTTAAAATGATACACCTTTCCCAGCCATCACTTTCCATTTAAAACTCCTATATTATCACTATTTTATAAATTTGGATTCTAATTGTGTTGTTCACTCTTATTTATAGTTTAGTATTGGTTTCTTACCAAGACATATGAAAAACAACCAAAAGGATATACAAGGACATTTGGACCAATGTTATATAAATATAAATAATACTTACCCAAAAATATATGTGCTCACTTTTCTTACCATTGAAATCTTGCTTCTCAAACAGAGTGCATTTAATCTCCTCATAAACTCAGAATATAGAATAAACAGGCAGAAGGTTATCTAGTGAGAACTTTCTCTTGATATGATCAAACATTTATCTACTAATCATTTAGAAATATTTTTACATTATCATCAAACACAACATTCAAAACTTGTCTATCCTTCCTTTTCATGTATATAATTTATCATTCTTACATGGCAACTCAATTTTCTTATTTGGTTCAAAACATAAAATATACAAAGCATGATAGAATACAAATATTTATACCTCAAAATGGAGGTTCCATTAAATATTCCTTGGTATCATAACCTCTCTTATTTTTAAATAAACTTCCTAAAACTAACACAAGACATCAATATATACAGATTGTATGAACCATAACTAATTTTAATGGTTCTTGATTTATCTTAACAACATTAACAAGTCTTAAACTAACCAAACTTTTATGAAAGATTTAAAATGTGACTTAAACTTTTAAAACCCATTTTATAACCTATTAAACACTTAACCTCTAGTTACTTGCTTAACTATGCTCAAAATCCCACACAAACTAATTACTAGTATTCAAATATCTAAATTCTAGTTTTGGCAGGAAAATCCCTTTTGATTAGTAATTCAAATTTTGAAGACTTATAAGACTCCTATATAGGAAAAATACATTATAAATTACTTATACTAACCAAAAAAACTCAAAATTGGAGACCATTTTAAGATGCCCCTGCATCATACTACCAAGGGGCAAAGAAAAACTTTCCATGAAAGTTATAAACATTCTTGCTTTGACATGCTGACTTGTGATCTTCATTACTTGGCCTCCTAGATCCCAAGGCCTACTTGAGGATTTTAGACCTTCTTGTATTTTTTATTCTATTACAACCAATCTCTCACTTATATGCACATGCTCTCTTGAGCCACACATGTATTAATTTTTTCCTCTTTCCATCTTCTTCCATGCTATACCTATAACTAACAATAATTCATTAGCAAAATCATGTTCTTTATCATGCCCTTGAGTCATTATCCAACTCTCCTCTTTACTTGTTGTTATTACTCCTAGGCACCTTTATGTGATATGTATGCTTCATCCTTTATCTTTGCATCAGCCAACAATGCATCTTCTTATCTTCCTTGTATGATTTCTCCTTCATCTACATCATTTTTGTCAACCTTAGGAGTTACAACTTCATCATGTAGAGTGCCTTCATGTGCTTGACTCCTACATGACTTCATTAATGCTATTATTTTAAAAACCACTACTACATGACATAAGTATACATTATCTTTGGTTACTTATTTAACCATTTCTCTATACATTTGATGAGGATCAAAATCATATTCTTTCTTCAAGGGTTTATACACAATGGCATAATCCTCATAGCTTTACTTATGTTGTTGTCCCATTTCTCTTGATCATTTGCCTTCATTTTCATCCTCTTGAGTGAGGATCACTTCTTGCTTCATGTCATCTTGCTTATTAGATGGTTGAAATGCGTGTTCTTCTTCCATCATCATGACTCTACCTTGAACCTCTTCTTCTTCTTGGTGGCTCTTGAACACCACTTGGTTATATGCCTCTTCTTCTTGTTTCTTGAGCCCATGCATTGGCCCAACTATCTCATTTTCTTCCTCAACTCTCAAACCTACATACACACATGTCAAAACATCATTAAATTTCAAAAAATGAGTCTTGATTTTCCCATTTTCCTTCCTCTGAGGCTACTTTCTCAACTCCTTTAGTTGTCCCCTTACTTTTCATACTTCTTTTTGTTTTTTCCTCTTCTTCATGATGTCTTTGAGAGGCCATATCACTATTTTACTAACTCCAACTTAAAATTTTGGTATAAGTGCTTCCAAATATTTTTATAACTCTATCAATATTGCCTTCAACTCAATAATCTCATTTTTATCACCTTCTTCTTTCCTCATTTCCTTGTGATAACCTTCTTGCTTAAATCCCTTCATCTTATTTCACTCTCTACTCTTCACATTCTCTCTCTAGGTCTCTCTTGACCTATATCTTTTTCTTGACAAGCCTTCCTACCTGTCCTCTTATCTTTTTCTTGGTCTCTCTCTCTTGACTCTCTCTCTCTCTCTTAGAGTTTCTTTCTTATTTCTTGTCCTCGTCTAGTAATTCTCTCTATCTCAAGCTCTCTTCTTAACCTTCTCTCTCTTGGAGCTCTCAGTAGCTCTTCTCCTTCTCTAAGCCTTCTTGGCTTAAGGGATTTGTCACACCTTTTCTTTCACTTTTCTTCCACATATATTTCTAAATCTCCTTTATATACCTATATCCTCTTCACTCTTTCCTGAAATCTTCATTAGTCATCTCACAATAGCATCTCATAACAACCTTTCCACACAATATCTCAAGTAATCTCAATGCAATCTGCATTACCTACTCATCATGTTTTCATGCAAAATAACATAGCATTTTAAAATCACAATACATACCTTTTCCATATAATATTTCATCTCTGATACAAAATGATGCATAGGTATAACTTAGTCTTATATAATTTTTGGATGCAAATAATTACAGTCTCATACACTCACCTTTGTTTTCCATGCACCTAGCTCTGGTTGACTATGTTTTCCTATCTTCAAGTCTATATTTTTTTGAATTATTGATAAAATTTATTCCTTATTATTGAAATTAAAACCTTCTTCTCTTCTTTAATTCACCTATGAAACATCTACCCTCTATCCTTTCATCAGATGCACATATTATCCTCTTGAGTCCAAAACTATCAAACCACTCTCACTCTTGTGCCTTGTCTTAACATCTACTCTCTTCACAAGGTTAATTGATTAATTTATTTATTAATTATTTAATCCTTATAATTCTCATATACACTAACTATACTAAGTATTCCATTCACAAACCCCTCAATGCATTCCTTACTTCACACAAGACTCAATAGGCCTCTCTAGTAGCTATTTTTAAGGCATGTTTGCTTTGTATGGATTAGTAATTTATCCTATTGAAAATTTATATCATATCCTTGTACCCTATATAACCTTATTTAATTTCATAAATATTCTTGACCTAACTTAACTATTTTACCTCCTAACTAGTCCCTTGTTACTCTCTTTTTAGGCTTATTAGGCCTCTTTTGCCCTATTTTGAAAATAGTCAACCAGTTTCCATACTTACCAAGTTTTTACCATCCTAAAACTTTTAAATATAATAAAACATGTGAAAACATAATTTTTTACCAATTTTCATGAATATTATATGGTTAAAACACTCATAATACCAATTTATGTTTCTAAATCCTAGAACACGGTTTATATTGACTACAACTACCCAAGAGGGATCAAAATTCATTTTTAAATGATTAGAAGTCTTTCATGGAACTATGAATGAATTTATAAGTATATTACACCATCATAAACCTTCCCTAATCATTTCGTTTTCCCTTTGATATTTCTATTCACCATTTGCATCAATTAGAGGGTAACTATGTGTATAAACATAGAACTATAGATACTGAGAAGGAGACCTTGAAGTTATTTGGCTCTCAAATGGGTTTAAAAACATTATTAAGGTTTAATTACCTATAATAATTATCAACACACTTTTTCCAACCATCACTTTCCATCTAAAACTCCTCTTTTATCACTATTGTATAAACTTTGATTCTAACTGTGTTGTTCACTCTTATCTGCAGGTCTAGTATTAGTTTCTTAGCAAGACATGAAAAACAACCAAAATTATATACAAGGAAATTTGGACAAATTTTAGATAAATATAAATAATAATTACCCAACAATATGTGTACTCACTTTGATTACCATTGAAATCTTGCTTCTCAAACAGAGTGCATTCAATCTCCTCATAAACTCAGTATATAAAATAAACAGGCAAAATGTTATCTAATGAGAAATTTCTCTTGAAATAATCAAAAATTTATATTCTGATCCTTTAGTAATAATTTTATATTAGCATCAAACACAAAACTTGTCTATCCTTCCTTTTCATGCATACACAATTGTATCATTCTTACATGACAACTCAGTTTTCTTATTTGGTTCAAAAACACAAAATGTACAAAGTATGATAGAATGTAACTCTTTTTACCACAAAATTGAGGTGCCATTAAATATTCCTTGGTCTCATCACATCTCTTATATGGAAAGGAACTCCCTAAAACTAACTCAAAACATCAATATATACAAATTTGTATGAACCATAACTAATTTTGATTGTTCTTACTTTCTCTTAACAACATTAACAAGTCTTAAACTAACCACACTTTTATGAAAGATTAAAAATTTAACTTAAACTTGTAATAACCTATTTTATACCTATTAAATACTTAACCTCTAGTTACTTACTTAACTATGCTCAAAATCCCACACAAGCCAATTACTAGTATTCAAATTTGAATTTTAGTTTTGGCAAGAAAATCCCTTTTGATCAACAATTCAAATTTTGAATACTTCTAAGACTCCTATCTAGGAAAAGTACAATCTAAATGACTTATACTAACTAAAATAACTCAAAATTGGAGACCATTTAAAGATGGCCCTACATCAAGATCTATCTAGATGACATTGGCATGCTTGTACACCCAATGTAGACATGAGGTTCATACATAGATCCTTGTCCTACATGTGTGTCTGACATGGCCATGAGGTTCATTTGAATGACCTTATAATTTATAGATCTATATCCTTAAGAGTTTCATATCTTTGGTTTAATTTTATGTAAAAATTATGAATTATTTGCCTATAATGTCTAAATAAAATATTATCCTTAGGAAAATATCTTTATAATGAATCAAATGAGACACAAAATAGAGTTTAGATGTGAAATATATGCCAAAATGAAAAAATTGACACATGATTGGCCCTTTATCCCTAATGGCTCTGAATTTTAAGATATTTGGTATGAGAAATATATGAATGTTGAGTCTTTAGTATTTGAATAAAATTTTATCTACTAGATAATATCTATCTAATGCATTAAACTAGAACCAAAATAGAGACTGGATGTGAAATTTATGTCAAAATGGATAATTTACACATGATTGGCCCTTCATCCTTATTGGCGTCAAAAATATAGATCTCGGGTGTGAAAAATATATATGCTTTAGGATGTGAATGTTTGAAATAAAGATGATTCCATAGACAATATCTATCCAACACATCAAACTATACCAAAACATATTTTGGATGAGAAAGTTATGTTCAAATAGGAAATTTGCACCTAATTGTGCACTTGAGGTACGAATTGTACTTGATTTATATGGTTTCTTCAAAATAAAATTTATTTAGGTGAAACATGTATAAGGTGTGGTACACCCATGGGGCCCAACTAATCTAGTTCTAAACTTCTAATTTCTTCAATTGAGAACCAAAATTTTAGAAATTTCATGAACTCAAATTTTGGGTGCAACATTGTCAACAATAATTTTTTCAAAGAGGAGAATACAATGGAGTCGTTAATCAATCTGGGATATTTATTATTATTATATGAATAATTATAATTATTTTTAATAATCCATGAAATTGTATTAACCCTTAGTGTTATACTTGACTTAGCCTTGTGGTATAGATTCTTACTTAAGGACAAGAGCAAATATGTTATTTGATAATCAAGGCCCACTTGGGGACATTGATCCTACTTTGTTTTTATCATTATTATTATAAGATACATAAATTCAAATATATTTTGAAGGGTCATTATAATATGACCATGGTTTAATAGGAACTTATTAATATTTTTTAATATTTTTTTAAAGGTTGTAGTTGATTTATTTTACACCTTATGGTCAACCTTGCTTAAATAATTGTGAACATGGTATTCACGTAGTATTAAAAAGTAACATAATGATGATTTAGGGTTTTCATTATTGGATAGAATATTGAGAGTAATTATGACTACATACAATAAGGGAATGTGAATAAACCAAGAGACCCAGAATACTTGCTATTATTTCTTCCATTTATGGTTGTTTACTAGTTGTGAAGAGTTAGTCTTGACCTTTTGAAATGGCATGGATTTTGGAAGACTAAAAGATTGGAAAAAAAATTACATTCCATTTATGATTAATGTCTCTAGAATATGGATCATTAAGAGTTTTTCTTGGATTCCTTGACTTAAAATTCCACTTGAAAAGTAGACAAATGGAATAGAAAATTAATTATTTGAACCCCTATCTGGGGCTAGATTATTTTGAATCTAAACTATACATTCATTCTATAGATGTAATAATCTACATGAGAAACCTTAGTTTTCTCTAAAAATAAATAATATATTTTGGGCTACTTGAAGAAGCTAGGGAAAAGGTTTTGTTGGATATTTTTTTATGTTTAATAAATAAGAGAAGAAGAGCATGATGGACAATCTTGCAGAAAAAAATATGAAAAAGTAACCCTGATGTTGAGTTTTTCTCGCTTTTCAGGCATGTCAATCCATCCCTAGACTCAAAACCATGAATAAGCATTTAACCTTGTTTTTATCTCTCCTTCTAAAACCCTGATGAAAAATATGGAAAAAGGGAATGAATGTTTTTTTATGGTATTATTTATTTTCATGTTTGGTTATATATACCTATAACTATGTATACATCTCTATGCATATGCATTTGTATATGTATAAGGATATACACACAACATTATTTGTTGTATGAGATGTTTACTAACTTTTAAACAATATTTAGAATCAATTCATGAATTTATAAGTGATTGTTTTTCCTTATTTGATATGGATATCTACTTCATTGATATGTTGTTTTATGATTGCCTTTTTACATAGATCTTGGTAGTGTCCATTATTTTTTGACAGTGTTTAATTTTTGAGATTATGTGATGATAATATTATGAAATTATTTATTGGATGTTTATAAATACCTATTTTGATGAACTACATTGAAAAATTTAACCCTATTTATAGTGGTTTTCATTATGAGGGTTTGCAAAGAATGAATTTACTACTCTTGAAGTTATTATATTTTTAAGGAATGGTATTGCTAGCTATTTTTGACCCCATGTACATCATGTTTTTCCATAGTACAGGTTTTTGACATAAAAAGGTTTGTATTGTCAATTTTTTCTCTCTATAAGATAAATAAATTACTTTGTTTCTATAAAAAAATTTAGTAACAATTATTCATATTATTATCTCAAAGGAAAACAACATTGAGCTCCTCCAAACCTTGTAGTTGTAAATGTAAAAATGATATGTATTTGGAACTTAATATATGTTATATACTTGAATATCAAGCCATATGTTGTACACAATTATCTATACATTCTTGATACTTGATTGATATTGGAAATATTTTAGGAGTATGAATATTTTGTTTTATTGTTATGGATTAAAATAAAAATATGAATGATATAAAGTTATTTACTGAAATCAAGAATCATGTGATTGTCATGAAAAACCATGATGGACTATGTGTTCTTGAGTAAATGAATTATATTAAAACTATTTTGAATTTAAGAAGTCTCTATCTCTTGGTATTCTGAATAGCATATTTTATGTGTCATGTTTTTCTTATCAATCTTCCCTAGAAACTATCAAGCTCATCTTCATGGGAGAAGGTAATTAAACTTAATTTTATTACAAATGTTAGACTTGTATGTCTATTTTTAAACCATATTCTATTAGGGTTTCACACTTTGTATTATGTAAACTATAACATAGACCTTACTCTATCCTCATCAGTTTGATAGTAGGATGTTGTTATGCCACTTGTTGAAAGGCATATTGTTGTGGAAGAAACAAAAAATAATCTTACTAAGTCTTGTACCTAATGGAAGTAATTTTGTATATTAAAATTGTTCTAGTTATCATAACTACCTTGTATTGGGAATAATAAGACTACTTTATACTATAGTCAACCTAGTTGGTCTTGTATGCCCGATCTAGTCTGATATTATAGTAATGCTTGGGTGACACTACTATTGATGTGTGTTTTGATACATGCCAACACTCTAGGATCATATCATAAATTTCCTCTCTTAAAATTATATTTCAAGTAATCTCCCCAAGGTTTGTATCTAATGGGTCATGGCATATTGATCTTTACTTAGTCGGGCATTGTGATGGTTCCAATTCAAGGGGCATGCACTAGTGTGATATTTAGTTTTAGTGGTTTTAAAGGTACTTGAACAATGTAAAATTTGTGTGTTTGTTTTTTTCATTTTGAATGTGGACTTCATGTCTCGTGTGAGAAATAACATGTCATGTGATCTACCATTTTGATGATTTTCCATTTAGGTGATGAAAGTAAACAAATGAACATTTATTTGGCAATGCCTAGTTATAAAAATTAACATGTGCAGGGTTTTCACAATACATATTTATGGATAATTTTACCTCCATTAATTTCATCATTTACAAATTCAACAATACAATACAATAATGGAGAAATTGAATGTAAAATTTAGGTATTCATTTGATCATTCATCACTTTCAAACCCTAACTCTAAAAAATTGATTTAAAAATAGCAAAATATGGGAAAGAAAAGAGATAAAACCCTATAATAATGGAGATAAACTTGAGACTTCAATCACATGAACTCAATAAACCAACTACTAGATCAATCAACATGTGTACAACTAAATCCAAATCCTATGCAACCTTCTAGGAGTAAGAGACAATGAAAATATAGCAACTACCAGTATATACATGTGTAAATGAAAGCACACAATCCCAAATCTTCACATTAATCAATAATCCATCATTTTACAAACATATACAAGTCTATTACAATTTATCTCCTAAAAATTCAATGGTATAAAGGTAGGCAAGGAGTTGAGAGAGAGAAAATAAAATAAAATTATATAAATAAAGAGTTTGATTGACTAAAATATCTTGTGGAGGAGAAATTGCCAACCCTTCTAGTGTAAAATTTATCTATTATATATAAATTTAATCATCTATTCAGGATACCTTCCCTCTATGATTTAAAAACTCCCATTAATGCCTTAGCTACCCTCCTCCAAGCTAATTTTTATCACTTTCACTATTCATGCCTTCAAAAAGACCAAAAACTAAAATTAGAAAAAGCAATCAAAATTAATGAATAGTAAATTATCTAATAAAATTTAAACAATTTTTGACACAAAGAAAATTTTATGAAATAATTTTTACCAAGATGATTTTAATTAAACTATACTCCCAATGGTTCAAATGGAATCAAAAACTAGCTTCTGAAACTCAAGATATGAGCAAAAAAATAATTATGGCTTTTAAATGGTTCGACTAGTTCTATTCAGGATTTTTGAATGTTCATAATTCTATTTTCACATTATTATTCACTAGTAACCTATTCAGGGCTTTAAAATTCCAACAATCACTAAAATATTCATTTTCCTACCTATAGACCCATTCTGGTCACGAAATTCTAAATATACCTATAATTTTGGAGGTCTTTGCTTTGGCTTCAGCCTATGTTACTTGGGTTTGGTGGCGATCTTAATGATGGTGAGATCAAGAATGAGATTCATAAGGAGATTTTATATTAAGTCATAGGTGGCATTCCTTAATGGCCTAAAGGCTTGACTAGCATTGAGTAATAGTGAGGATATGGGGATGAATTCCCTAGATTGTAATTGGTGGATGAGTCGAGGGTCCTCGACCTTGTCGAAGATTTTCCCTAAGTATAATTGTAGTTCTAAATAATTTAGGGTGTGTTTTGATCTTAATCTATTCAATACTTCCACCCTTAACTAAAACTAACTATTAACATTGGGGTGACCCCTAACCTAGTCAGGGTTTCCACCTTGATTTGAATTATGTTCCCTATGAGGATTTACCATGGTAAAAGTCCAACTGGGCTCTCCTGATCTAATTGATGATTTTTTTATAATGTGTTCTTAGGTATGCATTAAATTATCATTGATGTCATGAAATTTTAATTTATATCATTTTGAGTTGTCTTTATTTTTCTTGATGTTTAGTTCATAAGCCATGTACTTGAGAGACCTAGTGAGAAGGCATAGGCCTAGTAGCATGTCGATGTGAGCAGTATGGAGCTTGTATGAATAAGTTTGGTAGTGTGTGATCATGGTATAAGTTAATTTGAAAATATAATGAGATATTAATAATAGTAAAATAGGTTTTAATGTGTGTTCATGGTCTAAGTATGACTGGTAGTTCAAGGTCTAGTGTGCAAAGAGACCTAGTGTGGCCTAATGAGGGGTCGAGTTCATTTCCCAAGGTGTAAAAGTTTTTGAGAGAATTTATATAGGTGTGATATGTTTTTTTAATTTTTTTGACAAATTTTGAGGTCATAACCTGAAGGATAAAGTATAAAAATTGGTGCTGAGATCCTTTTTATGCACAAAATGGGGTGTTGTAGACCTGAGAAGTATTTTCTTATACTCATTGGCACATGCAAACTTTGAATGAGATATTTATTAGTTTGTATAATTTTTTTAAGGTTCCCATTTTGAATTTATATGCACTATTTTTATATTTTATGGGAAATCCTTTATAAATGATTGATAAGAAAGGAAACCATTCAAAACCCTCCTAAAACCCTCACAATGACTTGATAGGAAAGATCTAGTTGATTATGGATCATAATGGTTTTTTTGACCTATTTTTATGTTTTTAAAATGTAAAATACTCTTCCAAGTTTCTCCAATTGGTTTTGGTTTGTCATAAGATTGAGAAGAAGCTATAGAAAACCCATTATTTCTTGGAATTTTGATGTAGCAGGTAGGGTTGACCAAGTCAAAGCATGAAAATGGATGGAGGATGATATGTGAGACTTTTATTTTTTTTCTCATGTAAGTTTATAATAATTTTTTAGACTTAAAATTTTCTAAACCAATCATGAAATTTGGTCTATTGTTAAAAGAGCCTAATGAGCAAGATAGTGAGAAAGTTATGTAGTAGTGAGAAAGAGATTAGGGATTGGTTTCAGAGGATTAGGGATGGATAAAAATATATGGGTTAATTTTTGAATACTTATAAGTCATATCCATTTTTTTATGAGTTTTTTTATTCACACAAACTGCTAAAAGTTATTCTCAAAGTGATCTGTCTAACACAATGAAGTCTATGTAGGGTGAAGATGTGAGTTTGGTATGTAAGACCAATATTGATATTAAAACTTGTAAAATACATTTTCAAAGATTATATAAGTATGATTAAGGTTAATTTAAACTCATTTTAATATCAAAAAAAAATTCATAAAGGTTTTCTAAGACTTGATCTTATTGATTGTGTTTTTTTATGTTACAAGCAGTTTTTAGTGTAGTTCTAAGTGAGCATATGAAGTTGATCAGTTAGAAGTATTTTTCCATGTTTTATGAATTATAATTAATATTATTTTGAACCTAAGGTCATTTATATTCTATATATATTATTTTTTAGTATGGTTATGTGTAAAATTTTAGTGTATGATTCATATTTTCAAGACAAACTTTCTAGGAATAAGAAGGCCTAATGGTGAGTAGACCTAATTGTGTGGTTCAAAGAGTGAAATGAGATCAATGGTGTTGGGGACATAATTTTATATTATCATGGGTCTAATTTAAGTTTTTATGAAGTGTTACATCCATTTTTGTAGGCTCAATGTGTTCCAAAGAGGCCTAAGTGAAAAGTGTGCTTAGAGAAGGCCTAATTACATTAGGTCTCTATTAGGCCTAATGGTGTTTTTGGCCCTTAAAGCTAATGACAAACTTATGTAATGGTTATTTCACATATTAAATTTAGTTTTTTATATATTCCAATTTTTATCAAATTATGGTGAGGTTCTTGTCCAACCAAGATGGGTAAGATCAAGAGTCCAGTATAAAGAGAAGGTCTAATAGGCCAAATTAGACTAGTTAATATATTAAGAAAATAAATGAATGATATAAATTTTTATAAATAAGGAAAAGAGATTAAATATCATTATATAGTTGTTATAAATATTCCATGAAGATCTAACTTTTTTTTACAGGAGATGAGCAAGGCCATTTGACCTAATTCTGCCAAGGAAAGGGCTAGTTGAGCAAGAAGACCTAATAGGCTATTTTGAGAAAGAGAAAAGAGTGCGAAGAGAAAAATAAGGTGGTCATATTCAGTTGAGTGAGAAAAATGTGTCTAAATGTGATCATATATTCAAGGTATATGAATTGGTACTATTTTACCTAAGGGTGTTGGGGCTTCCTTAAAATTTGGTGCTTGTTGAAGGATTAGTTTAGTTGTTACTTGACTAGTGAGGGGTTGGTGATCCTTGTGGGGTTGGTACCTCACTAAAATTTTAATTCATTGTTTATATTAATGTAGTCCAAGATATGCATCAGTGGGTTTTATTCCCCATAAGGGTTTCCTACATATATCTTATGTTCATGCATTATGTTTCCACTTATTGCTCATATAAATCATTATTTATGCATTGCCATATCTCAAGATCTATTAATTTGATTAATTAATGATATATGTAATTGAAATAATAGTTTTCAAATTGATTTAACCCCCATATAAGTAGTTATACCTCCAATAATTGGTATCAAATCTTGGTCCCTTACGTAGACCTGATAGTTCAAGGGATATCTTTAGAGCATAGGTATGGATTTTGATCACAATAGTGTTTTATATGATTGTAATGAGGATATATACACATTAATTGAAACATCTTGTGAATTTTTTTCAATAGATAATAATCATATGGAATAATGCACCCAACTTAAAATTAAATTAAAGACTTTAGAGGCATAATTTAAGCAAGATGCAATAAAGATAAGGACTTATCAAAAGTTTGAGGAGAGCACTGGAAAGCTTAATGATATTTTGGATAGTCAAATATCCTTTTATGATATGATAGGTCTTAGATTCTGAGAAGAACAAAAGGAATTCAAGAATAATCAGTTTCCAAAAGACGTTGATTAATTAAGGAGTGATGAAACTGGTAAAATCAAGACCTATGTAGAAGTAGTCAAGTTTGAAGTCAATCATCAATAATCCAAGAGGGGTTTTGATCTATAAAAAGATATCAAAGGTAGTGGTGTATCATCCTATGATCATAAAAATACAAATAAGGTTAAACAATCATATTATGTGGATTATTTCATTGGTTATTATTTATCATGTGGTAAATTTGGACATAGAGCTATTAACTATAGATGGAGAAGTATAATCATGTGTTATAACTACAACCAAAAAAGACACATTTCAAGAGAGTGTAAGATCATATCTATAAGGAAAACTAGTCATGTTGAGAATATAAGGATTCATGAATGGATCAATAAAGAATACCCTATGGTTAAAATGAAAAAGAAGTAGGAATCTATAGGAGAAGAATCTATGATATCCCAAACTATTTTTCATACTCAGAATGAATATTTGAAGTGGTACATATATAGTGGCTATTCAAGTCACATGATAGGAGATAAAAATAAAATTCATCACTTTGAATAATAATGCAATAGGTTCAATAAGGTTTGGATATAACACATCTGCTCATATAGTTGGTAAAGGTGATTTGAGGTTGGACAATGGGAAGACCAAGACAAAAATGTTTTATATGAATATGGATTGAAACATAACTTGTTAATTATAAGTCAAATGTGCAATCAAGGACATAGCCTAACATTTCATGACCAAGGATGTGAGATAAGGAGAGAAAAATTAGGAAGGTTGATTACCAAAGCCAAGGGAACTGAGAATAATCTTTATATACTAAATGAATTCACAAAATAGAAGTGATTCATGATCAAGGTAGATGAAATTTGGCTATGGCATAGGGGGTTAGTTCATATGAACTTTGAAAATCTAGTCAAGATTAGCTCCAAATGATTTGTGAATAATATGCCCAAAATCTCTAAACTTGTAGATGTTCCTTAAAAGGTATGTCAACATAGTAATCAAACTATGAGGAGATTCAAGTCTAAAGAATATTCTACTACTAGACATTTAGAACTAATTCATATTGATTTATGTGGCCCTACAATGATTTAAAGTGTTCAAGGTGACAGCTACTTCATGTTGATTATATATGACTTCACAAGAATAACTTGGGTAGCACTCTTGAAGGAGAAGTCAGAAGCTCTAGGTAAGTTCAAAACCTTCAAAGCTTTGGTTAATAATGAGATGAATATGAAGATCAAGTGTCTTAGGTCTGGAAAAAGAGGAGATTTTTGGTCAAATGAGTTTGATGAGTTTTGTGAGGTCAATAGAATAAGAAGATAGTTCTTAGCTACTAGAACACCTCAACAGAATGGGGTGGTTGAAAGAAAGAACAAAACAATTCAAGAAATGGCAAGGACTATGTTGAATGAGTCCAAGTTGCCTGATGGCTACTGAATATAAGCTATGAGTAATATATTTTACACTTTGAACTGAGGTGAGATTAGTATTAATGGTGATAAGACTCCATATGAATTATGGAACAGTAGACCTATAAATGTTGAACATTTCAAGGTTTTTGGTATTAAATGCTATATCAAGAGAGTTGATGAGGACTTGGGCAAGTTTGACTCAAGGTCTGATGAAGGTATTTTATTAGATTATTCATCAGTAAGTGTTTCCTATAGATGTTATAACAAGAGGTTATAAAATATAGTGGAGAGCACAAATGTGAAAGTTGATGAGTCAAAGAAATCATATCCTTAGTAAAATAATGATGAAGGAGCAATAGATATATATGAGGATGAAGAATAAAATTAGGAAATAAAGGACTCAAAATTTCCTTCTAGGTAGATTCAAATGTTCATCCTAAATCTTAGATCACTGGAAATAAAATTATAGGTATACAAATAAGAAGAAGAATGGTGAGTGATTTTAATCAAGAAAACAATGCCTTACTTTCAAAACTTGAACCTAAAATATATGTAGAATAAAGTGAAGATAAGTTTTATTTATATGTAATTAATGAGGAGTTAAATCAAATTTATAAAAATGAAACTTGGGAGTTAGTACCTAGACCTAAAAACAAAAACATCATTGGTATCAAATGGGTTTTCAGGAACAAATTGAATGAGAATGGAGATGTCACTAGAAATAAGGCTAGATTTGTATGCAAAGGTGTGCTCAATTAAAAAGAGTGTACTTTTAGGAAACCTTTGATCTTTTAGCAAGGTTAGAGTCCATTAGGATGTTTATTTCCTATGAAATTTTCAAAGGCTTCAAGATATACCAAATGGATGTCAAGTCAGCTTTCCTAAATGGGAACTTAGAAGAAGAAGTATACATTGAATAACTAGAGGGTTTCCTATTGATTGATAACAAGGAATATATCTAAAAGTTGAAGAAGGCCCTTTATGAACTAAAATAATCCCCTAGAGCTTGGTATGTTAGACTAGACAAGTACCTTTTAGATCAAGGATTCAAGAGAGGAGTTATAGATAGTAACATGTATATCAAGACTAAAAATTATCATCAAATAATAATGGTAGTCTATGTGGATGATATCATCTTTGGTGGAACTAATAAGAACATGAACAAGGCCTTTGTAGAGGTGATGAATTTAGAATTTGAAATGTTTATGCCTGGAGAACTGTCATTATTTATTGGACTTCAAATTAATCAATCTAAAAAAGGTATATCCATCTCATAGGTCAAGTATATAAAAGAGATGTTAAAGAAGTTTGAAATGGAATATTTCAAGGTTATAAGTACACCTATGGTTATAGGATGCAAGCTAAGAAATGAGGATGAATCATCAAGGTTCAATCAGATAAAATATAGATCCATGATTGGGAGTTTGTTATATACTACTACCTCTAGACCTAACATCATGTAAGCAACAAGTATTGTGGGAAGATTTCAAGAAACTCATAAGGAAATTCATCTACAAGCAGTCAAGAGGATACTTAGCTAGCTTAAGGGAACTATTTAATATGGATTATGGTACCCAAGGAGCAATAAGTTTGATCTAGTATCCTATATAGATGTAGATTGGGCTAGGAGTCTAGATGATATAAAGAGCACTAGTAGAGGAGAATTTTTATTAGGTAAGTACCTAGTCTCATGGATAAGTAAGAAATAACCATCAGTGGCTTTATCTATTTGTGAGGTTGAGTACATTTTAGTAGCTTCATGTTGTACTTAGGTGTTATGGATGAGACAAACCTTAAGAGATTACAAGGTGGAGTTTGATGTAATAGTCATATTTTTTTTTATAATACTAGTGCCATAAGTGTTTCAAATAACCCTATCAAGCATTCAAGTACCAAACACATTCCTATCAAGTATTATTTCTTAAGAGAACAAGTGAGTGAAAAAAGTATTAAGCTTAAATTTGTGTCTACCAAGGATCAGATTATAGATATATTGAATAAGCCTCTTCTAAAGGCTAATTTTGAACATCTGAGATAAGAATTAGGTGTAATTCTTATTCCTATCAGTCAATGAGCAAGCCAAAATGATTAGTGAGATCTGATGAGGAGGTGTTTCAGCTCTAAGAGTAGGAAAGAAGTGCATAAGTTATGAGGTCAAAGGGGGAGTTATATTAATTTGTTATGAAGAAGATATCTAAGATATGAAATAAGGTATGGGGAGTCTATTGACATGATATTTCATTTCTATATATTTAATTTTTGTTACAGGTAGTGATTTGTCATTAATATCAAAGGGGGGGATTGATCTATATGGTGGATATGAATCCCAGTAGGATAAGCATCTTTAAATGATTACCATCAATGACAAAGGGGGAGATTATTGAGAATGTGTAGGTATGCATTATCATTGATGTCATGAAAGTGTCATTGATATCATTATGAGTTGTTTTTATTTTTCTTGATGTTTAGTTCGTAAGTCATGTACTTGAGATACATAGTGAGAAGGCATAGGCCTAGTAGCATGTTGAGGTGACCAGTATGGGACTTGTGTGAATAAGGTTAGCAGTGTGTGATAATTTTATGAGTTTGTTTTATAATATAATGAGGTATTAATAATATTAAAATAGGTTTTAAGGTGTTTTCATGGTCTAAGTATGACTGGCAGTTTAAGGTCTTGTGTGCAAAGAGACCTAGTGTGGCCTAATGAGGATCAATTTCATTTCCCAAGGTGTTAAATATCTTGATAGCATTGATATAGGTGTGAGAGGTTTTTTTAACTACTTTTACAAAGTTTGAGGTCATATCCTGAAGGAAAAAGCATGAAAATTGGTGTTGAGATCCTTTATGTGCACAGAATGGGGTGTTGTAGACTCAAGAAGGATTTTATTATGCTCTTTGGCATGTGAAACATTTGCATGAGATCCTTATAAATTCATGAAATTTGGTTAAGGTTCCTATATTCAATTTTTTGGTATTAGTTTTAAATTTGAGGGGCAATCCTTTATGAATGATTGTTAAGAAGGGAAACCACTTAGATACCTCCTAAAACCCTCATAATGACCTCATAGGAAAGATCTAGTTATTTATGGCTTAGAATGGTTTTATTTTCCTATTTTTATGCTTTTAACATGTAAATTACTCTTCCAAGTTTCTCTATGTGGTTTTGGTTTGTCATAAGAGTGAGTAGAAGCTAAAGGAAACCCCTTATTTTTTAAAATTATAATGTAGTAGGTAGGGTTGACCAAGTCAAAGCATACAAATAAATGGAGGATGATATGTGAGACTTTTAGTTTTATCTAATGTAATTTTATGAGAATTTTATAGACCTAAAATGTGCTAAATGGGTCATGAAAGCTGGTTTATCGCTAAAAAGACCTAATGAGCAAGATAGTGAGAAAACTAGGTAGTAGTGAGAAAGAGATTAGGGATTAGTTATAGAGGATTAGGGATGGATAAAAATGCATGGGTTAGATTTTAAATAGCTATACCTCATATACATTTTATTTATAATTATTTTTTATGCACACAAACATGCTAAAATTTGTTCTCAAAGTGATATGTCTAACATAGTGAAGTATGTGTAGGGTGAAGATGTGAGATTGGTCTATACGACCAATATTGACATTAAACCTTGTAATATATATTTTCATAGATTATCTAAAAATTCTTAAGTTTCATTTAAACACATTTTAATATCATAAAATTATTTACATAGGTGTTTTAAGACTTGATCTTCTTGACTATGTTTTTGATGCTACAAGCAATTTTCTATGTATGAATGAGAATGTTGTTCCTGAGTATTTTTGCATAGTGTTGATGATTAAAATTTACATAAATTTTTTATTAAGGCATCATAATTTTATTTTAACATATTTTTATTAATGATAAACTTTTATGAATGTGTGAAAATTCAAGGGCTTTTAATTGGGTTCTTAAGTCCTATGTCAAGTTCTAAGTGAGCATATGAAGTTGATCAGTTAGAGGTCTTTTGCCCTGTTTGATGACTTATAATAAACATTATGCTTAACTTTATTTCATGTAGATTATATAAATATGATTGGTTAGTATTTTTATGTGGAAAATTTGAGTGTATGATTCAGATTTGTAAGACAAACTTTTTGCCAATAAGAATGCCTAATGGCGAGTAGACCTAATTGTGTGGTTTAAGGAGTGAAATGAGATAAATGGTGTTGGATAAATAAGGTTAGATTATCATGGGTATAATTTAATTGTGTCTTAATTTTTATATCTATATATGGAGGCTCAAGGTATTCCAAGGAGGCCTAAGTGAAATGTGTGCTTAGAGAAGGCCTAATTACATTAGGCCTCTATTAGTCCTAATGGTGTTTTTTGCCCTTAAGGGTAATTACCAACCTATGTAATGGTTTTTAAACTTATGAAACATATATTTTTATCTATTCCAAATGTGATCAAATTATGTTTAGGTTCTTGTCTGGCCAATATGGGTAAGAGCAAGAGTCAAGTATAAAGAGAAGGTCTAATAGGCCAAATTAGACTAGTTACTATATTGAGCAAATAAACAAATGATATAGAGTTTTGGAAAATAGGTAAATGGATTTAAGATAATAATATATGTTTGATTAATATTCCATGAAGATATAACTATGTTTATATAGGTGATGATCAAGGTCATTTGACCTAATTCTGTCATTTGACCTAATTCTGCCAAGGAAAGGACTAGTTGAGTGAGAAGGACTAATAGGCTGTTTTGAGAAAGATAAAAGAGTGAAAATAGAAAAATAAGGTGGTCATCTTAAATTTATTGAGCAAAAAGTTTCCAAGGGTGATTAAATATTCAAGGTATTTGAGTTGGTGGTGAGTTACCTAAGGGGGTTGGTGTCTCCTTGTAATTTGGTGCTTGTTGAAGGACTAGTTGAGTTGGTACTTGACAAGTGAGGAGTTAGTGTTCCCTATGGGGTTGGTGCCTCACTAAAAGTTTTATTAATTACTTATATTATTGTAGTCCAATATTTGCATTAGTGGTTTTTATTCCCTATGAGGGTTTCCCACATATATCTTGTGTTCATGTGTTATGTTTCCACTTATTGACCATATGAATGATTGTTTATGTATTGCATTATCTCTCAATATGCTCATTTGATTAATTGATGATACATGTAATTGAAATAAGATATTTCACACTGATTCACACCCCCCTCAGTGGCTATACCTCTAATAGGATTTTTCCTTGATTATAACTATGAGAGTTGATTGATATAAAATGTGATTAAATTCTTGAAATAAATCTTGGTTAGATAAGGATTCAACCCAACTCACCAATGTAGACCCAATCAGGACATTTAGTCCAATTATAAAGGGGAATGGCTCAACCCCTTCCCCAAGATAATAATTTTGAAACTTAGACAATTTTTGTATGTGAGATCCTGATTACATCTAGGGATTCAGATAGTGAAACCCTCAAGACTAAATACTTCAAAATTAATACCCATTTAACCTTATAAATCCCAATCAAGACTATAAATTCAAATTCAAACCTGATAATACATAACCAAGAAACCTAACAATATTATCACATGTCTAAGAAAAATTATGTGAGGATGAAATAGAGACCAAGATGACACTTTGGTGTGAAGTGTAAAACATGAAAATTGATCAAAATCACCTAATGAACATAATGGAACTAGTCCCAAAGGCTGAAAAGTATGGATCTCAAAATAACTTGTTGGATCAAGCCAAGAGACCCAGGCAAACTAGGAATGTCTATCCTATGTGACCCTATAAGTGGGATAAGTGCCTTAAAACTACATTTTTACTTAGAGAGTGAAACATGAAAATTATCTGAATGAGAAAGATAGAGAGGATGTAAAAAAATTTGGAGGCCTAATAGGTATAAAACTCAAAATGACCTCCCAAAGTGACTACAATAAGTTGAGAGAGTAAGCAAGAAAAAATTCCAAGCAAAGAGATGTCTAGCAAAACTCCACTTTAGGGTGAAGTGTTATCTATGAAACTATACCATTCAAACTTGGTGGCCATAATGCGATAGGTTTCAATATCTTGAAGGGTATGGATATTGATATGAACCCCTAGAATAGGCTGAGAGATGAGAGAGCTAGGCTTCAAATTTAAATTGAGAATTCATAACTCTACTTTTACCTATTAAGCACAGAATATATTGAGAGGGGGGGTGAATCAGTATATCATATATCTTATAAAACTTTCCCTTAATCAAATTCACTTAATCAAACATTCAAGATATGCAATAAAACTCAAACAATAAACATCACACAAGATAGAGAGAGACACCAGATATAACGTGGAAACCCAATGTGAGAAAAACCACAGAGAATAATCTCAAGTAAATGAATGAGAAACAACCCAAACAATATTTGCAAGCCAAACTTGCAGGACCACCATACCCCTTTTTTGAGCACCAACCCAGCTACTATTCATGAACACCAACCCACAAGAACACCATACCCCTTTGTTGAGCACCAACCCAGCTACTATTCATGAGCACCAACCCATAGGAGCACCAACCCCTTTGTGTATACCACACACCTATCTCTCAATGTTGTTATATCAACAAATGATAGTTCAATACATCTCTTTCCTCTCTCTCACCTTTGCTCTTATAAGCTAGATATAAAAAATACAAATCATATTCAACTCTCACAATTGCTCTTCTAAGCTAGATAATACAATATCAAATCAACCTCTTTCTTTCATATTTAAAATGGCTTCTCAAGCCTTTATTTATAGCTTTCCAAATGACCTTTGGCCTTCCCCCTTTGTGACCCTTCAATCCTCATGGAAAATGGTGCCAAACCTGGATGACCCTTCATATTCAAGCCTTTGAAAAGTCATGTGGTGACCCTTCATGACCAAAAACGTCCTTCCCACTTTTGTCCTTATCTTGGTGACTTTTCATATTCCTCAAAGTGTCCCTTCATGAGAAATTGTGCCCTTCCTCTTTTGTCTTTACTTAGTGACTCTTGGTATTCCCCAAAATGACTCTTCATGGGAAAATGCATCCCATCCTTCTTTTGTCTTTACCCTGTGGCTCTTTGACTTCTCCATGGGCCCTTATTTTGTCTCATATGCAACCAAAAATATATTTGTTAATATTAAATAAATATTAACTCACATTAGCCAAGATATATCTATTATAAACAATATTAAATGCAATGGGGCCTTTATCACCAATAATGCTAGACCTTTGACATCAATGACAATATTTCCAACAATCTCCCCCTTTGTCATTGATGGCAACCTCAATCTTGAAACTGCCACATCATGTCACCTACACATACTATCATCTAAAAACACATAGTAACTCCCCCTTACTATAGCAACCTATACCTATTTTTGCACCTGTACCTATACCTCTTATTCTCCCTGTACCTATTTTTACACCTGTACCTATACCTATTATTCTCCCCCTTTGACATCAATGGCAAAGGGCCTACCTGGAGCTAACACTTAGCTCCCCCTCAACTGATGTTGAACCTCAATGGCAGGAAGTAAAGGAAATTACTCCCAACTTCTCTCATAGATACTCAAATGTGTCTTTTGGTAGTGCCTTTGTGAAAATATCTGAAATCTGCTCTATAGTACTAATATATTCCATCTTAACCTGTTGATCTGCAACCTGCTCTCTTAAGAAGTGATATCTAATGGGAATATGTTTTGTTCTTGAATGCATTACTAGATTTTTTGAAATATTTATAGCACTTGTGTTGTCACAAAAAATGGAAATAGGTTCATCATACTTTACATTGATATCTTCCAAAGTTTGCTTCATCCAAAGCACTTGAGTACAACACAATACTGCTATAATATATTTTGCTTCAGCTGTAGAAAGTGATATTGAGTTCTGCTTCTTACTTAGCCATGATACTAAGCTATCACCAAGGAAGAAGGCTCCTCCACTTGTACTCTTTCTATCATATAAGCACCCTACCCAATCTGAATCTATATAAGCAACTAAAGTGAAATTTTTACCTGTGGGATACCATAATCCATAATCCAATGTCCCCTTGATATATCTGAATATTCATTTCACCAACTGAACATGATTATCTCTTGGAGATGACTGATATCTTGCAACCATACCTACTACATGCATGATGTCTGGTCTCGATGCTATCAAATATAAAAGACTACCAATCATATATCTATATAAATATTAATCTATAATAGGTGAATCTTCATCCTTGCTCACCTTATTTCCTGTACACATAGGTTTGCCAACTAGTACACAATCCTCAAAACCAAATTTCTTCAACATTTCCTTGGCATATTTACTTTGAGATATAAAAATTCCTTTATTTGATTGAAATATTTGTAATCCTAAGAAAAATGATAATTTTCTAAGAATAGACATCTCAAATTATGTTTGCATTCTATCAGAAAATTCTTTTGTCATCTTTTCAATATTTCCTCCAAAAATGATATCATCAACATATACCACAACAATCAATTGATGCTCACCTTTTATTTTGATGTATAGATTACTATCAGCAAATCCTCTCTTGAATCCTTGATCTTGCATGTACTTATCAAGTCTTGCATACCAAGCTCTGGGAGCTTGTTTTAATCCATACAATGCTTTCTTCAATCTGCATACATGATTACTAACATTCAAGAGAATAAACCCCTCAAGCTGCACAATGTAGACCTCTTCTTCAAGATTCCCATTTAGGAAGGCAAATTTGACATCCATCTGAAATACTTTGAAATTTTTTAATACTGCATATGCAAGAAACATTCTAATAGCCTCTAACCTTGCTACTGGTGCAAAAGTTTATTCAAAATCTATTCCCTCAATCTGAGCATATCCTTTACATACTAATCTTGCTTTATTTCTGGTTACTTCTCCATTTTCATTCAACTTATTTCTATAAATCCATTTTCTTCCTATCACATTGTGATCTTTTGGTCTAGGCACTAATTCCCAAGTATCATTTTTTTCTATCTGATCTAATTCTTCATCCATAGCCTTAACCTAATGCTCATCATGTCTAGCTTCTAAAAAATTTCTAGGCTGAATTTTAGATAACAAAGAGAAATTAACTTGTTCAAATTCACTTAACATCATTCTTCTAGTGCAAATTCCTTCTTTTATATCCCCAATGATGTCACTTTCATTATGATTTTTCTGAACATATTTGGATGGAGTCTTGGTGCCCTTTTTCTCCTTCTCCTTTTCCTCATCTTCATCTGATTCTTCAAAGCCTTCCTCTTCAATGATTTCATGAATGTCTACTGGATCACTGATCTTTTGTGTTTCATCTTCTTCTATCCTGAAACTTGCACTTTCAACAATTTTCTTGGTTCTTTTGTTATAACATTTATAAGCTTTACTTTTGCAAGGATAACTAAGAAATATACCTTCATTTGCTCTGGATTCAAACTTACCAAGTTTTTCATCGGTACTCTTTATGAAGCAGTATATAAAAATTATCTTCTTCAAAGTTATGAACTTTTTCTTATCTCCTGTCATGTGCCTTGAACATCTGCTATCAATAAACCATGCCTTTTCTTCATTTCTTGCATGCAAAGTTGTCTGGACCAACATAGAACCTTTAGATTATTTCTTCTACCATGTCTAAACCTTTTTCTTTATTAATGGAGCCCTAAAACTCTTGTTCTTCTTGACTGACTCAAACACACTTCTACAATACTGAGCTATGTGTCCAAAGTTGTTACACTTGTAACAAATTATGGTCTCTTCATCAAAGATTGATAGAGGAGCAAAATAGTTATAGCTTCTTCTTGACTCTACATGACCTTCCTTTTCCTTATTTTTGAGATTGTTAGCTTTTTTTCTACATTCTAATTTCTTATGACCATATCCATTACAATAAAAATAGTAACCATAAAAATAGGACCTATTTGTGAATCTCTGACCTGATTGCCTTTTATAGCTTTGTTTCTTTCAGCCTTCTTTGTCCTCTGTATTATTCACTCCTTCCTTTCTTGTTTCTTTATTTGTAAGAGCTTCAACATAGCTCTTCTTCTTTTCAAAACCGATACCTGTCTTATTTGATATTGCCTTTTGGCTTTCTAATATCTTATTCATCATATTAGTGCTATTCTCAAATTTTGAATCATTGACTATTTTATTATTGACTGCTTTCTCAATCTCTTTTTTTAAAGAGACAATTTCAATAACATACCTTTCACATTCTTTTCTTGATATTTCCAACTGTGTCGTCAGATCTTCTTCATTTTTCTTGGCTTCTTCGAAGTGCGCTTGTAGATCTTCAATTATCTCCTTTGACTCCTTTTCATTTTTTTCGATTTGATGCTTCAATCTTTGATTTTTCTTTTCAACAAATTTCAACTCTTCTAAGGCACACATGAGTTCTCCTTCCATATTCACTTCGGCTTCATCCTCTTCTTCTTCTTGATCAACTATTCTTTTGCTTGCAGAGGCACCTTTATATATGGCCATCTTGTGCTTTCCTGATCTACCTTGAAGCTATAAAGCTTTTTCAAAAAGGAACCTACTCTGATACCAATTGTTAAGCACAAAATATATTGAGAGGCAGGGTGAATCAGTATATCATATATCTTATAAAACTTTCTCTTAATCAAATTCACTTAATCAAACATTCAATATATGCAATAAAACTCAAACAATAAACATCACACAAGATAGAGAGAGACACCAGATATAACGTGGACACCCAATGTGGGAAAAACCACAGAGAATAATCTCAAGTAAATGAATGAGAAATAACTCAAACAATATTTGCAAGCCAAACTTGTAGGAGCACCATACCCCTTTGCCGAGCACCAACCCAGCTACTATTCATGAGCACCAACCCACAAGAGCACCATACCCCTTTGCCGAGCACCAACCTAGTTACTATTCGTGAGCACCAACCCGTAAGAGCACCAACCCCTTTGTGTATACCACACACCTATCTCTCAATGTTGCTATATCAACAAATGATAGTTCAATACATCTCTTTCCTCTCTCTCACCTTTGCCCTTCTAAGCTAGATATAACAAATACAAATCATATTCAACTCTCACAATTGCTCTTCTAAGCTAGATAATACAATATCAAATCAACCTCTTTCTTTCATATTACAAATGGCTTCTCAAGCCTTTATTTATAGCTTTCCAAATGACCTTTGGCCTTCCCCCTTTGTGACCCTTCAATCCTCATGGAAAATGGTGCCAAACTTGGATGACCCTTCATATTCAAGCCTTTGAAAATTCATGTGGTGACCCTTCATGACCAAAAACGTCCTTCCCACTTTTGTCCTTATCTTGGTGACTTTTCGTATTCCTCAAAGTGTCCATGAGAAATTGCGCCCTTCCTCCTTTGTCTTCACTTGGTGACTCTTGGTATTCCCCAAGATGACTCTTCATGGGAAAATGCATCCCATCCTTCTTTTGTCTTTACCCTGTGGCTCTTTGACTTCTCCATAGGCCCTTATTTTGTCTCATATGCAACCAAAAATATATTCATTAATATTAAATAAATATTAACTCGCATTAGCCAAGATATATCTATTACAAACAATATTAAATGCAATGGGGCCTTTATCACCAATAATGCTAGACCTTTGACATCAATGACAATATTTCTAACATTACGTAAAGTCTAAAATACAAAGTTGACTTGCACAGACATGGTATTTCTAATGTTGGTGGTTTTAAGACTTAGTTTATCATGTAAATTAAGACATAACACAAAGGTATATTATGGTGTTGAGACTAATGAATTATGAGCACCAGCAGGAGTAGAGCAAAAGGTCATTAAGGAAGTTCCTTGTCTTAGAAGATTTAGGGTATGTTGTGCAAGCAACAACAAATGGTGACTCTACTATAAAATACTATTGAGTATTTTGAAATTATAAAAATGTGTCTACGAACCTAGATTCTCTATTTGAGACTATGCATGGAAATTGAATGGATTTGAGAGAGGACAAGATAGGAGTGGCTAAAAGACCAAATCAGACATTCTCATTGTTTGGGTGTGTGCTTGTGATTTAATTTACCATTTTTTTGAAATTACAAAGACTAGATACTATAGATATGATGGTCAAGATAGTTAATCCTACCTTGAGAATGTTTTCCTAGACCTTAATCTATTTTTAGACAAGTATCTATAATCCTGACAAATTTATTTCTAATCCCATTCAAGGTCTAGTTCCACTACCAACTAGGCTAAAAAGCCTATGGTAGAGTGCATCGAATCACCCAAAATCAAGTTTTATTTAAATTTCTCTTTTTCTTTTATTTTATTATCTTGATTGATCTTTCCTCTTTCTTGTTTAGTAATTTGATTCTAGGTTGGGGACCATTATATCAAGCAAAAGTTAGGACTATATATTTTTCACCCTAGACTGTCCCTATAGCATGTTCATTCAAGAAAACCTAGAAACCATTAAGATATGAATTTTGTGCTTGGATTTGAGAGAATATCTTTATTCTCTAGATAGTTTTACCCAAATTAACCCAAATCATAGAAACTCATAACATATACGATAACTAAACTTTTAAAGCAAATTCAAAAATAGAATCTAAAGCCATAAACTACTCACTCAAAGTAATTATGCACTAGGAGTGTCACTTGAGTTACCTACAAACATGCCTTTTATTATTCATTCTTTTAACCAATAGGGGAACTTATAGGGTAAAATAGGCATGCCAAACCAAAAATAAGCAAACAATGAGAGTGGACCAACAACAAAAAATGAGAAAAGTGAGAAAATCAAGCTAAACTAACAACAAAGCAAGAAAGAAAACAAAAACAAAGTAGTAAAGGGAAAGATAAAGTATTTGAAAGATCTTCCCAAGCAAATTTAAGACTAGAAGTAGTGTTTGAGGATCTATCCAATGATAGGTGTTTTATTGTGTTTGGGAAACTAGGTTTAGTTTCTAAATAATAAAGGGGCTAGATTAAGTGGTAAAATATAGTCAAGTGTAGTAAAACATAGATTTATGCCAATTTGACCAAATTAATTACATAGGGAATAAAAATGACTTATGTAGGCAAAGCATTCATCTATAGGTTCTAGAATAGTCCAAAAATAATTAGGAATAGTTAGGAATAAGGATTCATTACCAAATTTGTAACTCAAATTTGTTCTAGATAGGAGTGCCAAGTTTGGATAGGAGTACCCATCACTATTGTTAAGATAGGAGCATTCATCATTATTATTCAATTTTGGCACTATTGTTCATTTTGATTTTTGATTCCAGATTCTAATGTAGTCCAATTTTGAGGTCCTATAGGTGTCCTTGTTTCTTCATGATCGCCTATTTGTGTTGTTGTATGACCTATTTTATTCTTAAACCCTATGTCTACTTACACACATGAAACAAAAAACATATCAAAATCCAAAAGGAAAATAATTAGGTTAGGGTAAGTATGATCACATGATCTAGATCCCATCTTATCCTAATCACTTCCTATATTAACCCTCAAGCTAGGGTCTCAAATCAAATTTAGTTCTCCCTTAGGGAATGTGTATAATCAACATGCATGGTAGATGTAAGAATAAACTTTTGCCTAGGCCCTTCCTTGATCAAGCATGTAAATATATGTGTGATGTAGAATTTTGAGCTATACTATTGACTAATTTTAATTATTCAATGTGCCAAAGTAGTAAGTGCTAGATATAAAATGCCTTGTAAAGTCCTTTATATAAAAGACTCTTTATTTTGAATTTGGGAGCTTTATTCACACTAGCCAACATTAAAAAGATAAATAAAAATTAAAAGAGGGGATAATAAGGGTTCAAGACCCATTAAGTAAGGAAAAATGATCGTTGGACAATAGTTATAGGGAGCACAATAGCATTAGGGGCTATTGTCCATCAAAATTTTGTTGTTTAGGACTCAAAAAAATAGGTTGAGACTGGCACAGGCCAAGTTTGGGGGTCTTTAGGGGTATATATTAGTTGACTGAGATAATGAAAAGGTGACAAAGGTGATAAATAAGACTAATACAAGTAAAAAAAAGATGTGGCTAGTGATAACAAGGCTCATATTCTCCAATCAGTCTCCTATAAAGAGGACTATGAAAATACATAATATGTCTGGTTGTTTGACCAATTTAGGGTGTATACATTTGCCCCCCTTTTATTCTAGTGATGAAATGAAATGAAATACTAGAGTAAAAAAGAAAATACGTACCTAAACCTACCTGTGTAGAGGTGAATGTGTTGCAAGGGTCCAACTCACTTTTTAGCCAAGGAAGTGGATGGAGTGCCAAATAGTGCCTAGAGAGAGAAGGAATCCATAGAGTGGATGCCCCCTATACTAAATCTGAATGTGGAATCTATGTATCATGGAGAGGGAGGGCAATTTTTCTGCCTATGTTGAATCTAATTAAAGATGAACAATGCTCATAGGCCCAAAACCAATGTCTAACCTCTATCCCACATACACTCATGTAATCTAGATGTATGTATAAAATTTGTATGCTATGAAGAGTAAAATATAGCATCCCCCCAATTTGAATATCTAAACTGGAACCAAGAAGTGCTCAGATGCCCAAAACCAATGTTTGCCCTCTATCTTGCATAAACTCGTGTAATCTAGATGTATGTATAAAATCTATATGTTGTGAAGAGAAAAATTTATCATGCCCCCACTGTGAATATCTGAACTAGAATTTGGAAGTGCTCAAAGTCTCAAAACCAATGGCTATCCTCTATCCCACACAAACTCATGTAGTCCAGATATGAGTAATATAATGGACCAACCATTACAGATGGATGTGTAGTCTAACCTAGGTACAATTGGGTGTAATCTAAAAATTTGGTCAATGTGTAAGAAGAAAATGGCATTTCTTACCATTTCATCGGTATAAACTTGAGTGATGAAGATCATGAACAATCTATGCCATGCCCCCAAATCTGGTATGTGAGAGATGCATATACACAATTTGGTAATCTATATAACCACATGTGATATGACATTTCTTGCCATGCCTCATGTGTAAAATTGGAGACCAAAACACTATACTCTACACTATGCCTATAGTCTACTATCTAATTTTGTAACTATGTCATGTTGTATTAAGTTATATGTGTGAGATTTGTAGCATGTATGTGCCCCCAAATCTGGTATCTGAGTCTGTATCTATATCAAAATCACTATGAATCCATATAATCTAAACTACTATATCTAAATATTCTATGTATCTATATCAAAATCACTATGAATTTATATAATCTAAACCACTATATCTAAATAGTTTGTATATCTATAAATTGAAGGTATATCCCTTTGAATGTCCTAAGTAATGTTGAGTGACCCACATAATCTGAGTCATTATATATGTCAACAAATCTAAGCTAAATCTGTTAATCTAAATGTTGGATGTGTAAGAACCATGTTGTATCCACTTATGAGAGTGGATGGGTATGTTGGGTAATTATTAAAATATGAATAGTATGAATGATGCCCCCTTTTGGGGAGACAGACAAAATCTATGATAGAGGAGGTTTAGCCAAAAGTGATGACTAGTGGCATAATAATAGAAACAAGATTGGTATGTTGTGAATATATTGAAAGGTTATTTGATTGATTAGATTGTGTTATTGAGAGTGGAACATGTTTTGATTGGTGATGACTAAGGTGCATATCTGGGCATAAGAGAAATATATAAATGTTCATGCCATAGTAGGTAGATAAGGTAGTAAGAGATTGAATCTTGAGTGATGTCAAAGGTATCTTTGTCATGATTCCATGGAAGGAAATGGTTTGAAAAATAGAGTTACAGGGTTTGAGTTATGAGAAAAATAGTATTTCATTTTGAATGAAAATTTGGTTAACATAGGAAATTGGATTGATTGTTGATTCATTTGTGCATTTACTAGGTTGAGATTTTGAGCCTTGGAGTGAGAAAAATGTCAAGGAGACAATCACCTGCCATGACCCATTTTGAGTAGCTAGTGACCCAGGTTCAGGTTGTTGGTGATGTGACCCTAGTAAGTAGCTCAAATGTTTGGTTTTTGTCATCTTTTAGGCCTATTTTGATGTTTTTTAGGGCTTAAAAGTAGCATAGGAAGTTTTTTTTATTTTTATCACTCTTATCTTGTGGTCCAGCACTCTTATCTATGGTTTCATCACTCTTGTCCTTTTGAGGTGCTCTTATCCAGCATTGTTATCCTTACTACAGTGTTGTTGTCTAAGAGGTAGAATTTTTTTATGATGTTGCTTTGATGTTTACTATTGTGTTATCTTGGATTTTTATTTATTATTGTTGATTGATAGATGTGTTATTTTTGGTGATGCAAGGTGAGGTGAAAATGAGTTCCAGTAGGGGTTAGGTAATGGAGATATTGAGGTTGTTACCATTATCTTCTGATGAGAGAGCGGTTATGGATAGGGTAGGATTGGGTCATGTATGTGACCTAGGTATAGTGTAGTGGGACTGATATCTGATTACCACCTTATACGAGAGGTAGAATGTGGATACATGTACTTTTTATCTTCTTATAGGGGAGATGATTGTGACTTTAGAGGATGTGTATCCTATACTGCATTAACCAGTTAGTGGGTAGTGAGTGATGATATAGGATGACATAGGTGTCGATGTGATTGATCATGCATCTTTTTACTTTGATAGTGTGCCCTTAGGTACACATTAAAGAGGTAATAATAGTGATGTGCTACTATTAGTCATTGTGCAGTCTAATATTCCATGCTTTCAAAAGTGGTTGGCTATTTTTTTGTCATCTTTTATTATTGTGGATAGGAGTGGAGTATCTATTGCATATAAGATGCATAGGATTATGCATAGTGTAGAGGTATATGGCACTATATTCTTGTGTGGGAGGATTATGCTAGCCAACCTATATAGGGACCTCTACATGTTTACACAATAGTCATTCAGTGGTGGGGTGAGTGTGGTGACCTTATTGCATTATTGGGTTTATGAACACATAGCAATTATATGGTCAATTAGATTATCGAGAGCAAAGTGGGCACTTACATATCTATTTGGGCAGTGTTGGATGAGCATAATGGCTATTTGATCCCATGGGATGGACCATTATAGGTAGGTTTTAAATAGATTGGTGGTTTAAAACATCATATGGAGCCCTTATAGAGGATTTCTTGGGTGGGTAGAGGATGAAGTATAGCTATGATATATGAGGGTCAGTTGTTACATACATGACCATTAGGTTGGAGTATATGATTGTATTACTAAACAATTTGGGGTGCCACAAGATGTGCCCCCAGTAGCATGGGTGTGGGTGAGGAGTGTGTAAGCATCTGAGAGGGTAGGAGCTCATGCAAGGCCTACTAAGGTTGAGCTCACACCATTACCTTTGGATGTGAGGGATGTAGTCTTAGATTTTTTGGATGTGGATGATGTTAGATGTATAGATGCATATATCATATGGTGGGATAGGCATCAATGGGATCTATTATACCCTATTCATGTAGGGGATGTTCCAGAGTATGAGCATCCTTAGCTAATCCAAATGAAGAGAGGTAAGTAATGATTACATTTAAATTATGTATAAATTTATGATTTTAGTTTAATTTCAAAGTATATAGCTAACATAGTGTTATACTTTATGTGCAGGTGAAGTGGGAGGTGCTCAAGATGGAGCACAAGCTTGGGTAAGAGGTGGAGATGATGATTACTAGGAGAAAGTAATTGAGTCAACACTCTAATAAATCACATATCATGTACCTAATTATGTAGTGGAAGAGGGATTGATAGAGTGAGAAATGGTCATGGTTGGTATCCATGCCCATCTATTTGATAGGGATGTTATAGAAATAGTTGTATATGTTAGGGTAGTGGAAGAGATAGATGAACTAAGAGCTAAGCTGGATAGGGATAAGATGCCCCCACCTAATTTATTATCTATTAGTATAAGGATCATGGATGAGTATATATATTTAGAGATGATACGTAGACTTGTGTGAGGAGCATGGTCAGCTACTAGAGTGAGAGAGCCATCACAAGAGGCATGCAGTAGCTCAAGGAGGTGCAGGGCCACCGAGTTATAGGGTAAATTATGGGACCAGCACTGGTGGAGAGAGTAAGACTAAGAGTGAGGGCTTGACACCCATTCATGACTAATTATAATTGATACTAGTGTATATGTATTAAAACTCATTATATATATATATATATGAATACTTGTTTGATTTTAACTTATGCATATTATGTTATGAAATTTGGAGTATATTGGTATATTTATTGCAAATGGTTGATTAGAAATAGCTGATTTTGCATTGATGTTGAGGTTGCATATGTTTGGTAAAATTGTATTTGGGATGTGATTTGATTGTTTTTTATAGGTTCAAGTGTGATGCTAGTTTTGATTTTGAATCATATATGAGTAAAAAACTTTGTTATTTTATAATTGGTAAATTAATTTGATAAAGTGAATTTGTTTAAGATTGGTAAAATAGGATATTGGTAAGATCAAGATTTGGATAATTTGGTTTGGCTAGGGATGGTTATTTAGAAATAGGAATGTTAGTTGTTAGTATAAGGGGATGTAATATATCACTCTATATATATCAGCCCTATAGATGTTATATCACTATATAAACCCTGATGGCCAACTGAATAAGTGGCCATATTACTCATGCTATGTAGGAACATGCCCTGTATCTAATGTAGTCTACAATACACTAATTGTAGATTATGTAGAGACTATGCAAGATGTAACCTCAATGGATGCACAATTGAAACTATGTGTTATGAAGGAGGCTCATCTATCTATAATCATAGTGTATTTATATGTGAAATAACACCTTATAGCCTCTGATGTGATGCATATGACTGAGCAATAGATTGAGATGGAATTGTAACATGTGATGGGGGCTCATATAATCTCAATCATAGTCAGTTGATACATGAAATAGGTCCCTAAAAACTTGGAAATAGTGAATATCTATCTGGAGCAGTACTTTTGTATGTGGGTTCATCTAATCTTAACCATTGTGGGTTGCTACATCAAATAGGACACTAAAAGCTCTATTAGAGTGCTTGTGACTATGTTGGATATGTATATGGAATTTCACTATGTAATCCATGGACTACACTACTATATGTAGGTTTCTCTCACTATATTGGTCTCTAAACTCTCTGAGTAGGTGGGATAAGAGATATCTTATGAGACTCTATCCAAGAAATTACATTACTTTCATGATGAGTAACTGATGATTCCTATGAAGGAATGTCTTGGGATGACACAATCATGAAGGAATGAGGTCTATGGATCCATGATGGAGGAGATTTGATGCCCTTGATGTGAATGATATGATGTCATTATCAACACATCTATTAATATAGTCCCTGAGTCCATAATAATCATTATCTCTATGTCCATAGATACGATGATAGTTATAAAAGGGGTAATGTGATTATTTGTGTAAGAGATGTGGATCTTGATTATGAGTATAAGGCAATTTGATTAACCTCTTATCTAGTAGTGATGATAATATGACATATGGTTTATCCCATTATGAATAAAACTATAGTGGTGCCCTATTGATGTTCTCTATAGTGCATATTGTAGCTAGTGCTCTAGAAAATGGCTCTTTGTTCTTAACTGGTTGATTTTATAGATATGGTCTCCTATCTTGGACATGTTGGATGATATGTGCTAGGAGATATACATGGAGGTAATGTTTTGAAATCTAGAGTAAGTTGATCAAATGAATCTAACTCAATCAATAGTGCCTAAAAGAGGACTCTATCTGATATAATATATGTGCTAGGAGGGCTTGGTGAAGCCCCTTAATAAATATATGTTGAACCTCTAAATCTACTGGTTTATAGATCAAGCATAACATGCAATCTTAAATCTTAAGATATAATCACTAACATGCTCTGAAGGATTCTAATGCAATGCAGTAAGTTTCTCATATGTAACATGAGGGCCTATGTTTGCTATGTAATATCTGATAAATGCCTCCTCTAAGTCATCATATGTATGCAAGGAACCAATAGGGAGTAGATGAAAGAACCAATTTTGTGTATTACCCACTAATGTCTATTGGAAAAACTTAAGTAGAATCATAGGACTCACATGAGATGGCAAAGCCTTCTGAAAGGCTTTAAGGTATATGAATGGATTTCTAGTTCCATCAAATTGAGGCAATGATGGTATCTGGAAGTGCTTAGGCAATTAAGCTTTGACAAATGCATTCAAATGAGGGTTACCATGCAAGTCATTAGCATCCATCCAAGACTTATATGCCTTGTTTTCCAAAGTAAGGAAATGTACTTGGTGTTGTAATTCACCAACTGCATGCATCAAAGAAATAATCTCTTGGGATGTTATATTAGTATCTTTAAGTGGTTCATTTAAACATTGAATTTGATCATTTATTTTAGCCATGGAAATGTTACATTTATCAATTAGATCATAGAGAGGGGGTGTGCTCACTTGAACCTTTGGAGGAATGGTAACTTAGACCTTAGTAGAGGGATGTGGGATACCATTCTCTTCAGGTAGAGAGTGAGAAATATGTGATACTATAGTCGGGGGTGGCTTAGGAGATTCATTGGTATCTTTAGTATTTAGTGAATCACATTTTAATTGAATAGAAGATGTAATGTTATCATTGGCATGTGCATCATTTGAAATAGAATCATGCATAGAAGTAGAAGCAACATTTTGTAATGCATTATGTTTGAGAGGAGTGAGAGAAGATTTATAAACATGAGATGAATTTTATTCTTCACTATATGCATAATAGTCATCCTTATTCCATGCATTATCACAATCAGAGTTTCATTCATTTGAAAGAGGAGAAGTAAAAGTATCATTTTCATATTCATTCTCATTGCCATATTCATTTGTATGTTCAATAGCATACTCATTATCACTTCCATTATGACTAGGGAGAGGGGTAAGAGAAAATGTTAATTCTTTTCTAATATGCAATAAATTATCATGCAAAATTGGAATAATATGTTCATCTATGTTATCCTTGAATGGAGTGCATGAATTATTTTCATTTGCAATATGAGAAGTAAGAGTAAGAGAGTTATCATTTAGACATTCTTTTATCAATTTTTGAGATGAAAAGGTAGACTTAAGAACACTAGATGGATCATTTGAAATATGCATTGGAAATTTGATTCTATTTTGTTTATATTATTGTAATTTGAACATAGAAGTAGTAAAAGAGAGGGAGAAACTAGGTTCAAATGCAAGGAAATTATCACCAATAAGAGATTCACTTGGAATTGCATGACTAATTTGTATATTTGATGTATTGTGCATGGGATAATGGGGTGAAAAGTAACTTTTCCCATTTAACAAAATTATTTTCTTTGGATGAGGGAAGAAAATAGATAGGTTTGAGAGAACAAGATGCATCTACTTTTTCTTCACTATCACTTTCATATGCATCATCATATTCCTCATTACAACAATAGTAATTATCTTCATTGTAAATGAAATCATTTTCCTCATTTTTGGATAATGTGAAATTTTGCAAATTTTTCCATTCATTGTCATAATTATGATAAAAATATATAAATTTATCTATATGATGAGAGGGAAGAAGTGCCTTAGTGGTCATTTTATTGATTTCACCAAAGAGAGTATGTAAAATTATTATTAAGAAAATAAATACAATAATGACTACTAACATAGGGATTTTGAAAATATTTTTGACACTTCAAATAATTTGCAAAAATTCCAAAAAATATATCTAAAAATTGTAAGGGAGGAAGGCTTGGGGTTTGAGGACCTAGTTTGGAAATCTAGGGTTTTGGGTTGGAGTTTTAGAATTTTGAAATTATTGCAATAATTTGAATTCTAAAATAAATTTGAATAAATTAAATGTACAAAAATCATAATTTTGAAATTGAATTTTTGCACAAAAATGTGAAGGAAACCCCTAAGGGTACCTATGGTTTGAGATTTAATCAAAGTAAGTCAGGTTCACCAAATGTTTTATTATGTTTGGGAAACTAGGTTAGTTTATAAAAAATAAAGGGATTGGATTAAGGGGTAAAATATAGTCAAGTGTATTAAAACACAAATTTATACCAATTTGACCAAATTAATTACATGGGGAAGAGAAATGACTTATTTAGGCAAAATAGTCATCTGTAGGTTTTGGAACAGTTCAAAAATAGTTAGGAATAGTCAAGAATAAGGATTTGTTTCTAGTTCTACAACTCAAATCTATTCTAGATAGGAGCACCAAGTTTGGATAGGAGTACCCATCACTATTATTTGAAAAAGAGCATCCATCAATGTTGTCTAATTTTGGCACTGTTGCTCATTTTGATTTTAGATTTTGGATTTTTGTGTGGTCTAATTTTGAGGTTCTATAGGTGTTTTTATTTCTTTGCAATCACATATTTGTGTCGTTGTATGACCTATTTTCTTCTCAAACCCTAATTCTACCTACATACATGAAATAGCAAACATATCAAAAGCCAAAAGAGAAAAATACTGGGTTAGGAGAAGTATGATCGCATGATCTAGAACCCTTGTTATCCTAATCACTGCCTATATTAACCCTTAAGCTAGGATTTTAGATCAAATGTAGTTCTCCTTTAGGTAATGTGTGTAATCAATGTGCATAATAGATACAAAAATGAACTTTTACCTAGTCCCTTCCTTCATCAAGAATGCAAATCTATGTATGATGCAGAATTTTGAGCTATATTATTGACTAATTTTAATTATTCAATGTGTCAAAGTAGTAAGTCCTAGATATAAAATTCCTTGTGAATTCCTTTATATAGGAGACTCTTTATTGTGAATTCAGGAGCTTTATCTTCACCATCCAACATCAAAAGGATAAATAAAACTTAAGAGAGGGGATAAGAAGGGTTTAGGACCCATTAAGCAAATAAAAATGATCATTGGATAATAGCATCAAGGAGGATAGGATCATTGGGCACTGTAGTCCACCAAAAGTTTTTTGTCCGAGACTCAAAAAAATTGGTTCAGATTGGCACAGGCCAAGTCTAGGGGTCTCTAGGGGTATAGATCAGTTAACTGAGATAACAAAAAGGTGATAAAAGAGAGAAACAAGACTAAGATAATAAAAACAAAGACATGGCTAGTACGAACAAGGCTCATGTTTTCCAGTCAGAATCTCCTATAAAAAGGACTGTGAAAATACATGATATGTGTGGTTGCTTGACTAATTTGGGTTGTATATAATAGGTAATAGGATGTCCTTGACAGTTAGACACCTAATATGGAACATATTCACACCCATGATTTGGAAAAGATTAGTAGAGAGTCTACCAAGGGGACATTTGAACTTACATAGGTATTATTATTTTATCTCACACATACTATCCCAAGAGACACTACATATTACATTTTCATGCAAATTAGTCAAATCTCTAGCATTTAATTCAGCAATATACTCTTGATTGACTTTCAAAACATTTAGGGTAGAGTCTAATAAATACCTCTACATATTCATTGGATAGTGGTAAAAGATACGGGTGGGTACCAGCGTATACCAAATTAACTCATTTACCCAAACTAACACTGAAGTACCCTTGGAAGAAGTTGATTTTCACCTTAGTCATGTAACTCTCAAACTCTTGAGTCTTGGTGTCATGGATAAGGTAGTCAATGGTGTACCTTGGAATAAAAGAGGTGGGTGTTTTCATAACGCTGACCTCTTCATTTATTTCTTCAAAATACAATGGGAATTTATTTTATTTGTATGTTGTCAACAAGTTTCTAGTTTGGCTTTCAATAACAGATGTGTGTATTGAGTAGATCAGAATGGTGATTCTTTCATCATAATAACTTGTAGCATTCTGAATTTCCCCTTTATAGTCCCAGGTATCCCCATATAATTAAATCATCTTAGGTTTACCAATGATGTATTCTTCCTTAGGAAAGCATTTTTTAACTCTTCCCATGCTAAGGACCTTCTTTTTTGTCATCTATAGTGGAAGTAGGTGGTTGGTTGTTTTGAATAGTGGTATGCTCGCTTCAAGAGATCACCATGTATTTATTTTCATTCAAGTAGTTGTATCTTAACTAACTACTTTCTAACTTAGCCACCTATGTTACTAATAAAAAATTTTGGTAGCTTCTATTTGTGTTTAAAGTGGTTGTGCCTATACCTTTGTATGCATATGTAACACTTAGTAATGGAGTGAATTTAGGTGCATAGAGGAAATATTCCTCATCCAAATGATCTAACTCCTTAATTTTTTATTTTTATTGCATGGTCATCACATTTATGAATAGAATCTTATACGTTTTTACTTTTCTCTCAAGCATGTAGATACCAAGCTTGGACTCTTCATACAATATCTTATTCGTTCAGTTGTATTTTATGATCATGTGAGTCATCATAAGCCCATTATCAATCCTAATTTTATTTGATATGACCCTCCATGGGATCCACATGTGAGATAAGTTCATTGGCATATATCCATTTAATGTTCTATACCAATATCTATTTAGAAGCATACCATAGGTAATAGATATGTCTACTACCTCAATGTCAATAAATTATTGCACCCTTATATCAGATGCTAGTTGTATGTGAATGTGGCTCAACTCATTTATAAACCTAAGCTCTAATTTTTTAAATTTGAATGACCTTTATGTTTGACCTTACAGTAATTAGACCCAACTATTGGTAAATGGCATATGACATCACGTTTCTAGAAAAATTCAAATCCACCAAATTATTGTGCAATTTTTTCCAAAAATTTATATTGTTAGAAGTAAAAGAGGTGTTTCAATTTTATATTTATATATTTCAACATGGGAATTAGTGTTTCTATTAGCTTCTTTCCCTTTCGGAGTAGACAATTCTTTGAATAATATGTCCTTTTGGTTCAAGATTTGAAGAAAGTAAAACATCATGATATTGGCCTTCGTTTTCTTTAGGTCATCTAGAATATTGTATCTATGTTTGCTTGTCTCCACTAGCTTATTAGTTTATCAAGGAATAGATTTATTCTTATGTTGATATGACATAGTGGGTCATATGGGTGGGGAAGGATTGTTGTTTGAGTTCTTGTTATATGGAAATTGAGTGTTGTTATGAGGATTAGACATAGTTAATGAGGTTTAAAACTTACTCCTAAACCACTAATTATTTCCCCTATGAAACTATTGAAATGTATGGACCTCATCCAAGTTATCCTCTGTCTCATTTTCACTCTCGAACATAAATTTTTAAGTCTACAAGATTAGGGCTATTCTAGGGTTACCTTCACCTTGATTAGAGTTATTTTCAAGTGACAAGAATAGTTCTAAGTTGTCCACTCCTTATATAATATTTTTTGAGGCACAAATGAACTCCACACAATCAATTTCAACATGGTTAGTGATATTATGTATCTTACACTAGGTGGGTAGATTTAAATCATTAAGGTTTACTGCATTAGAAGCATTTTTGTTGTTATTCTAATTTTTTTTATCCGGTGGGCTAGGTAAACCTCTATTATTTGGTCTCTTGTTCCACTATCTATTGGTTATTTAGAAGTTAAAATTTCTATTCAGTGGTAGGTTATTTAAAATTTGGTTGGTGTTTTGAGTCTCTTGTCTACAAAAATTAAGCATATCATTTTTTAACATATAAGCCATCTACTATAAATTGGTTACTTTTAGGTTAATAAAAACATTCTATGGATTTCATGTTTGTATTTGTGAATTAGTCATAGGTGTTAGGAGAGGTTCCTAGGTTCACTAGAACATGTTAATTATAGGGATAATTACTATGATTTAAGGAAGAGCTTGAGGGAAAGATGAAATCATTGCATGATATTTAACTCTATACTAGGATCATAGAGGCTTAACACAATATTTAGTAATCCTATGAATATCTACTTATACAAATCCTTAATGGCAATACTCAAGTATGAAGACATAGTTATCAAAATCATAGAGAAAATATCTTTTCATTATTGATCAACATAATAAAATTTCTAACTATTGGACGTAATTTGTAGTAATCTATAGAGGAAGGTTATCATTGCATAGATTTATTGTGAAATAGCAGCCAACTTCACAATAATTAGATAATATTAGATATAAGACATATTAGTATACAAAAGATATTTCTAACATTAGAAACATAGAGCCATCATGTTAATCATTAATTACATAGTCTTACTTAATATCCTTATACTATTAGGCACTCATTGAACATTCATTTTAGATATCCTAGGTCTACACTCATTTATTTGTATATTCATAAGAATATTTACCCAAAAAAAGGCTCTCATACAATATTACCCAATGTTATCCAACCCATTCTACTACAATCTGCAAGAATATATAATCCTAAAAACTATGTTGTTATAACCATGATGTTTATACTTGGAATCCATGTATTTTAACATATATTTTGTTGCTAAATATTCTATATACATGATCCCATCTAAAAATATAATATCATCATAACAATCTTCTAGAATAATTGCTAACCAAAAATAAACCATGGTCCCTATCCATGTGGAAAGTTCATATATTTTAGTAGTTAGTGTGCACATTCCCCAGCTACCACTTTCTCTAACTTAAACTTTTTCCTCATCCCAAGACAAGATTACAAATAACCTAGAGTCTATAGAATATAATATAGGTAGAATGCACATAAATTGCATATCACTCAAGGTGTCATTTACTAGTTTTTACCCATTACACACTACTTAGTTGCCCTTACAGGTTTTCAACTAAGTATTAATCCAGTCTATCATCCTTTCAAGTTTTCAATATACTAGTGAAACTAGATGGTCACCATTATGGGTTTTAAACCAACCTATCCCTATGTGTTCCTGTGGTCCTAATTTAAAAAAATATAATAAGAAAAATTTCAAAATTACCCAATGCAAAAAAATCTTATCTAGATGGAGGAAGCATCTATAGAGAAATAGATGCAGCTAGTGGTTGTGAGGTGGATGGAGCACTATGAGAAGAACTAAAAGTAGTAGTCTTCTTCTAGTATATTTTTTGTTATTTTTGACTGGAATGAATAATGGTAGGGATATTAATTAACAGAGTAACGATATTATCAAACTCAACCATGTCCATCTTATAATTTTTCCATTTAATCAAATACTCTTGAACATTATGTAGAATGCCCATAATGGAATTTGAGCATACAGTAGTTAATAAACATCATTATCTATAGTAGAAAGGAAAGCATCTTTAATAGTAGTCATTTTTTTGGAGATATTTTCATGTATATAGGTGAGCTTCTCAACATGATGATGTGCTTAGATCCCAAAAAACTTATTGTGCAGCATATCTAACAAGTCTATAATTGGTACATAAAAGAGTCTCAATATTGCATGGATGCTTGAAATGTAGATGCAAACCCAACAAAAGTGATAAAGGGATAGAGCATTTCAGCCTTGGAATAACTCATAGTGTTAAACTCAAGGATCACACCGCTCCATACCACATCCAATTATGATTTTAATTTTATCAACCAATGGGCCATAGTTATGGCCTAGTCGATCATAGCAGTGAGGTCATATTAATAAAGCTCTAAGAGCTCGTATAACTCATTTGACTCCTCTTTGATAGCCTAACCTTTCAATTTAAGATAGTTGACACGTTAGATGCTCACCCAATCTTGTGTAATTTGGGCCATTAAATTTATAAGTTTTTTGTGATTCAACATAAAACTAGGGCCTAAAACTTGAGGGTAAAAGGTGGGGTACAAATATTCAATCAAATTAATAGTATTACTAAGTATACTCTCTAGGTTAGAGTTATCATGTTATAATTGGGAAACCCTATTTTGCAAAGAAATAGTAGTTTGCATCATGGACTCCTAAAAATTGGAAGCACCTTCCAACTATTTATCTAAGAAAAGTTTAGAAACATCCAGAGATGCTTCAATGGTGGGTGGGGACATGATGGAGATAATAGTGAAGGTTTTAGCAAGAAGGCACTAAAATAGAGTGAGGGGGAATGAAAATATGGTGTGATTAGAGGGTACAAAAGTAAAATCCATGAGGGATAAGTGTTATAATAAAGATGTCACAATGAGATCATGTTTTGGTGAGGCCTAACCCTAGGTTGGGAGGTATTGATAAGTAGAAGAGGTATAAGGTAGAGTCCTAAATGGTGATTGTGTAGGAGTTGTCTATGTGTTTGTTGGTAGAGGCTAACGATGAGAGGCATATATTTTATGGTCACTACATCCCCATATTTTTCCACCTCATGGGTGTGTTTAGCAATATCATCTAGCTATGTGTATACTACCTCCATTATAAGCTTGCACTTGGCCCTATTTTTAGCCTACTTCTTTTCCATCTCAATAACAATGTTTTGATTCTACACTTCCTTAGCCTTAATGAACTTATTTTTCTTGCCTCAGTGTCTACAATCTACATAGACTGGATGGGGATATCCATTGGCATATGAACTTCTTGCATAGTTACTTGTGTAAATTCTTCCATAATCGCTAGTTTTTATAACTCAATAATGGGTTGTGGATCCTCTATTTATAGGGACACCTTAGTCTATTGTGGTTTTTGTGCCTCCAAATCCTTTTAATTTATTTCTTCTTTCTATTATTTTTCCCTTCCTTTATTCTTCTACACTCGGTATCTCTTTGCACTTCTTCTCTTGTAACCTATTTTTCCTACAACATTTGTGCATCTAATACCACTTATTCAGTATCAGTGAGAGGTTCATCTAACTACAATTAAGAATAAATCACAATGGACTTTCACACCATTTCCCATGACACATGACCCTTATAGTTCCTAAAGCTAAGTGAGTCCTTGGGAAGTGATCATGTAGTCCCTCTTAAAGATATAGGAGCTACTATGGATTGTTGATCTGTGGGTGCAACTTCCATGCTCTTTCTCCTTATCAATATTTTTATATATCCATATCATGTGATGCCTTCACTGAAGTGATGTTGGTTGACTCTCAACAAAAGGATCATTTAGATAGGCTTAAGAGGACTTACCAAATCCACCTTCTATAGTAATTTATGTTTATAGTTTTTAAAGTTTGGCTTCCTCATTCATAGTGTCAACAATAACAAATTATGAACAAGGTTGGAATTCTACCCATAAATTTTGGGTTACCTACTTACATATTTTCACTATATGCACCACTTCCCAAAATCAAATTTATTTTTATTTTTCTCTCTCATATGGATCACCAACCATGTCTATGAGTATAGCCTGATAGACCTCTTGTTCATCCATTTGAATGTTCTACCACTGACATTTTGTAGCAAGCCAAGGCACATGAAGGTCATCAAACCATGTCTTTTAACTATGAGTCTTCCTTTGTAAAGGAGAAGGTAATTGAATACCTATAGGAGATTTATGCTTCCCTCAATCTAATGAAGTAGATGTTTTAGGGGAAATTTGTGCAGTTTCCATCAGAATAGGAACATCAGGTGGAATTATCTGTAAAGGGGTCACTTCGCATGTGGCTAGAGTTTTCTATTGGGAAAATTCCTTTTGTACCATATGCATATCAATACAAAAGGGTAAAGGCACAAATGGAGCCTTTGTAAGCTCATGAATGTAGACAAAAATTCCATCTAGAAGCTTCAAAACCACCACATGTTGGCCAATAAATAGCATCATAGGTGATGGAATTCTCAGGTTACTATGCACCAATTACACAAGTTCATCCCACCATGTGTTGAATAGTTGTTGATGTCAAAGGTATTCACTTTCATTATGTTTCCAAATCAAGTTATAGAAAGTAATGTCTATCCAATAATCCACATATGGATTGATAATGCTTTTTGGAGACTTTTATTACTTGAAGATGAGCAATAGCACCAAAAACAAATATTGAAAAGGTTTTCTTATGAACGTGATGATTTTTGATATTCATTTTAAGCTCGGCAACAAGAAATTATAGCTAATTAAATTATTCCCCCTACTGGATCATGTGATGATCAATATCAATGACCCTTTTTGTGGCCTCTTTCATAACTTTTGTAGTTTGCTAGAAGCATGTAGTAATACATTCTACTAAGATGTGGATTGTTTTATCTGGGATGTCATCCAAAGCAATTTTGTGATTTCATCAGGTATAAGCATCCTTAATTTTAGAAGGAATCAAAGGAGATTTTGGCTTTTAAGGCACAAGAGAGAATCCATGTGTCACCATGACTATAGCCCTTATCATCACAGCCTCATTCATATATATAGTGATGTTTGCAAATAAATATATTTTCTCATCATTATACCTTCCTAGTAAAATTTCCATGATGTCACTCAGTTAGCCAAATATAGGTAGTTGAATTAGGCACTCCACATCGGTGTTGTGGAACCTATGTGGTTTTGAAATTTCTAAGGGTTGTGTATTCAGGGCTACTAAAGGGATAAATAATCTTTCTTCAACACATTTGAGAGAAGGATACGCATCAAGATTTAAAAAGTTTACTTGGTGTATGTTTGCTCCAACCCCAATATTTTTTAATTGTGCATTGGAGATCATTTTTATGAATTGTGTCTATGTATATATGGCCATATTGAATATATTTGCATTGTGGCTAAACTTGGTGGAAGACAAGGAGTATAGAGTGTTCTGATAGACTTGGAGAGATGATCACCAAATTGTTTAAAATTAGCCTAAGTATGAAATAGTGTTTAAACTGGCAAGAGGGTCTATATATAGGTATTCACACACCCATTTATATCCTTTATATTTAAATTCACCAAGTTGTCTTAGGATCTTATTTTGAAAATCATTAGTAACCAAATATTTGAATTCATGAGTTGGCACATTGTTTGTCAATGTGGCATCATTTTATAGCAGTCTAGTGGAATGATGTGACCCACAAAATCTTTGAATCAATTATTCCTTTTCTTGAGGTGGATTAGTATAGTGATTTGATATATATGCCACTTATCTCATATGTGTGGTTATTAACATCCATCACGTATTTTTTAGCCATCATTAAGATCTTTATCATATATAGCTTTTTTGGACTTAATTATCTTTCTATGCCACTCATTTTAACCTTAGTATAAATTATTTCATCCCAATTATTCATAATGCCTCTTGATTGTGGGTTATTAGTGAAAATTTATTTACATGAACTACTAAACTACCCATAGAACATAATAAAAACCAAACCCAATCCACACATCATGAATGAAAATAAATCCTACACTAAACTGGTGTGAATGAGCACTTGTCTTTTCTTGGGTACATAACTTATTGGTAGTAGGGTATGAGCCTACTGTCACTAACCTTTTTAGTAAAAATGGTACCTTGTAAATCCCTTATGAATACCATTCATTACTGTGGTAATGCATGAACAATATATAGTCCCTTCCAATAGATGTTTAATTTTCCTAAAAAGGCTCAAAACTGGTTATCATACAACAGGATGGGATGATCTATCTAAAATTATTTAGTGCATAGATTCTTATCATGATAAGATTTTTGCCTATGCTTATTTAACTCTTGTGTCTAGGATGCTCTATGGTGGTCTTAATCCATTTTATTTAGGTCTAATATCCTAATCATTAAAGATTCTTGATCTCTCATATGCATAATAATTAGGATTTAAAAACTAGGTACAACATACTCTAAGGGCATTACTACGTCTCTACCATAGACCAATTAAAATTATTTAAAACCTCAGGCACATTTTTAATGTGTATGATATGCACATAAGACTATATTAATTCTATCCTCCCAATCATCTCATTGAACATCACAGAATTTTTTAAGCATCTTACCTAATGCTTTTTTTGTAGCCTTCGCTTGACCATTCACTTAAGGGTGGTAAGCTATACTTTATGGTGCAATATAAGGAATTCATTATTAATCATTTTTATGGTTTTATTCAAAAAGTGTGTACCTCTATCACTTACCAACTTGATTAGACACCCAAACCTGGTGATTATGTTCTCATACAAGAATTTTTTTGTATCCTTTACACTACAACTAGTTGTCATAGTAGTTTATACTCACTTGGTAAAATAGTCAGTCAAAGTGATTATATAATGTGCATGACTACATTTTTTAGGTAGATTGATAGGCCTGACAAAATCAATCCCCCATTTTTCAAAGGGTTATTGTGTAAGCATTGGTTGGAGTGGCATTTCATCCTACTTTTTTGGTTTCCCCATCCTTTGACAGACATTGTACTGTTATATAATTTGGTGTACATTTTGAAATAAATAAGGCCACCATAAGACAATTTTTCAAAAAAAAATTGTAGTATCATCTACAACAAAGTGACCTACAATGATGCCTTGATGTGCTTCTTCAAGTACTTGGGGTCATTAATGCTCGAGTGATACTCTATGCAATACTTCATCTTACATAAATAGTATAGGAATCCTCTGATGATACTAAAATGAAGGGCCTTAGTAATCAATTGTTTCTTTTCTCACACTGTGTAGTATTTTAGAAATTTCTCCTATTCCAAAAATTGTGTGATCTCTTCTATCTACCATAAGTGTGCACTAGGTGATTCATCAAGTGCTTCATCAAGAATTTCTTTTGGTTCATCACCATTTTAGAGCTAACTCAAATGATTCAGTCCCACATTCTCTCAACTAGGTTTGACATTAATTCAAAACTAAAACTCCTAAAAAAGAATTAACCATCAAGATATATGACCTCCTAACAAAGGTTTATTCACTAAGTAATGTAGGTCTTTATGATCGGTGAATAGCTCAAACAGTGTAGCTAAGAAGTAATGAAAAAATTTATACAATGTGAATACTATCATAATGACATCATACTCAATGGTAGTGTAATTCTTTTCATCCATAAATAGTTTTTGACTGTAAAAATAAATGGGGTTATCCAAACCACCTTTTCCCATCTGTGCCAACATAGTGTCAACTGTAATCCTTGATATATCCACATGTACATGGAAGGACTTACTCTAATCCAAAAAAATCAATATTAGTGCAATTTCCTACCTATACTTTAAATTGATGAATGATTCGTGGCATCCATCTGCCCAAACAAACCGTGTATCCTTAATAACTTCTCTAAAGGGGCAGATATTATAGCATCCCCCTTAATAAACTTTCTATAGTAGCCTGTATGTCCAAGGAAGGATCATACCTTTATCATACTTATGGGTGTTGTCATTCCCATAATTACTATTATTTTGGTTGGATCTACCATTATACCTTTATTGTAGACTACATGACCTAACAAAACCCCAAAGGTTGTAACAAACAAGTATTTTTTAAGTAGAGTGATATCTACAAAACTCTACATCTTTCTAACATCAATCTTAGTTTGGATAATTGATTTCAAAAAAATGAAAAGGCTACCCAAATATCCAAATAGACTTCTAATAAATCATGGATGAAATCCTTAAACATAGCTACAATAGCCCTTGATAAAACCATAAGTGCATTCTTTAGTCCAAATGACACTACCTTATATGCAAAAGAACCATTTTGTTTCAAAGCATGTATTGGCTCTATCTTATTCTATGATAGGAATCTGATGGTACCTATTAAAACTATTGGTAAAATATTGCACCTTATGGCCTATGATCACTTCTAGAACTTCATCAATAAATGGGATAGGGAAAGGGTCATTAACATAAGCCTCATAGAAAAGTTAATAATCATCACAGACTCTTATCTCACTAGTCTTCTTTGGTTGAACCACCATTAGACTCACCCAGTCAGATTTCTCCATAGGAAAGATAATTCTAGCCTCTTGCATGTAGTCTAGTTTAGCCTTGACCTTCAACTTCATATTTGGGTTCAAACGGTATGGTCTTTTCTTAATCAGTTGTGTGTACTCCTTCAATTCAATGTGCATCTCCCTCAAAGATGGGTCCACACCCTTGACTTTAGTGAACTTGGTCGGAAAGACATCTTGATAATCTCATAAAAGTTATAGTACTTTGGATATGTCTTCTTGTGACCAATAATCACCAAAATATGTTAATTTTAGAATGACTTTGATTCCAATGTTCTTAATGTATTCCTTGAAGGGTTCATGGTAAATATTTAATTTTTCATTGGCAATGGAATCATGCAATAGCCATTTGGTTTCTTGTTCTAGAATGTTAAGATATTTCAACCTTCCTTCTTTAGATGATTATGATACTAGACCTTAAAGTTCCTCAACTTCTCATTCAATTTCAAATAATTCTATGAGAGCTGGATCATCCTCAGCTAAATTTGGTATCCACTCATCTTCATCTTGTATTCTATGACATGGTTGAATAGATATATTTGCCTTATCCTTATTTGATTTATAGGCCTGTAGAGATATATTCAAATTTTAAGTTATGTCATGGGAAGATGATGCATCAATTAGTCCATCTAAGCCCTCAATCCTCCCATGGCATAGAAAAACATTTAGATTCTACAATTCCTTATGTGTCAAAGGGTTATCATCTTTGAAAATAAAGGTCTAAATGAAATCACCTTGAACCTATGCCTAATGTCTTATCTCCCTTTAACCCTCTTAGTATATGTACCAAGAAATAGGAAGGGTACCTAGATTGTAGTGTAACATATGTACCCAATACTTTGGGGTGATAGCTTCACAATCTAGACCTCAATACACCAATAAATATGAATCTCAAGGAAATCTCCTTCATGAAATATTGGTCAGTCCTTATTGACTCTTAGTAATTTTGGCTTCATAACATTGAATTTGTGCCTCCTTATGTACATCTCATCAATTTTCAACAATCCCCTTCAATACATATGTGAGATCACTAACACTCTGGTTAATATCAAGCACATATTGTTGAAATTAGATAATAAATTGGCTAACATACTCGTTAAAAAAATTAGTGCGGTAGTTGTTATTTTATTGTAAAAACCATGTGTAGAGGTCATACCTCATGATCACCCTTCATCCAATTGATAATGTGAGTGTCAAAATCTCCACTTAATAAATAATCTCTATCCCAAGGTAGAATGTCTTCTCACATTAGTTATGTGTAATCTTGATATATTCAACTACCCTAATATACAAAATCTATGTCTGATTGAGTTGGTGACCTTATGGACATGGAGCGTACATTATCTACCAATAATGGTGGAATATCCACATGTGGTAACATAAAATTAAGAGGTAACTCCTTTAAATTAAATGGTACCTTTAATAAGCTTGTGCAATTCTAGAGGAAGTCACATTCACTAGATCACAAGTCATGTCATTTACCTTCAATAATCACTTTCATCCAATTATTCTCATCATAGACATAGGGAGAGTATAGCTCTTTAGGAATATAATATGCCTTTTTCCCATCCTTATTTAAATGAATTAATATAATATTATCTTCCTGATGAGGTTCCAACTAGTTCCTAATTGTATTTATGGTCATCTGACCATCATAGGCCCACTTTTTACCAATGAGTGCAAGATAATATGTCTCATCCATATTCATATCTATGACTTAAAAATAACCATGCAAGCTCAATATATGACTTTGATCTCCACATCCTCCAATTGACCAATTGGTTCAATGCACCTGTAATCTACAAGACTTATGTAACTAGGTTGTAACTTAATGTAATTTGGCCAATAGCGACCCATGTTAACTAAGGGATTGTATTGACAATGTTTTCCAAATCAAATACTATATTTTATACCTCATACCCTATTATTTAAATTTCTATTCTTAATCAACATCCCACATTTTTTCTATTTTAACATACCATATCATCTGATCCACTTGTTATTGGCCCTTTTGTACACACTCTAGCATATTATGGAGAAAATTAGTGATGTTTTGTGAGATGTCCTCATTTTACAATGTACTAAGGAAATTCATCAAATTTGCATTGGTGGTTACAACACCATCTAGTTATACGATTTACACTATATGCTCTTACATTTATGCATCTATGACTACAACATCATATTCAATGGTCTCTTATTATTGGATCATTTTCAGAATCTACATTTATTTGTGTATTAATCCTTTATCTAGATTGGTTTTGGATACTTGTCTCATTATGATTTCATGATCTCATGTAACTATGGCAATTCCAAAGGGGGTAATCCTTGATTTTCATATTGTAAATGAGTGACATCTTGTAAGAAAGCATCCTCTTAGGGCTATGTGATTACCATATTTACATTTCTTACAACATTTTCCTTTCATTGCTTGGCCAACACTAGAAAATCCTTTGTATCATGTTGTTTATAAACCCTACAATATTCATAGTAGGATTGATGTTATGGATTCATAAGATAATTATTTTGTACATGGTTAAATTCTCCACATAAATATCATTAAATTAGGGGTCATGGTCCATTTCCTCTACTTCCTTATCATCCTCTTAGGTAACCTCCCCTAGTTCCTCCATGGTGTCCTCCTCTATTGGTTGGAAACCATAGTTACCAAACTATTATGATCCATAGTTCATAGATTTATGTTGTGTATTCCACCCTTGTGGTTTTTGGTTGTCCCCATATCTTCCATATTAATCTTGAATTGGTTGTGATGCCCAGTTAGACTACGTTGGTTGTAAAATCATAAGATTCTATGAATTCTAATTATGCGAAGGGCTTGTCCAACTTTTAATAGGTAGATTCCAAATAGGTATGTGTGTAGGTTGGTAAGTTGGATCCATCAGTACCCAAGGTGTAGTAGCTAGATTAGTTCCAAACTTGTTTGATTTAGGTGTAATAATAACCTGTGTTGTCATATTTGCTTTCTAAGTAGCTACTGCAAAGACATTTTTATTGACATCTTCTCTTAATTCTTTTAGTGTTTAGCAATTGTTATCATCATGGTTATGGGCCTTTAAAAAAATTTAGCACAAAGTGTGTGGGTTTTATACATAATATTATAGTAGATGAAATTGAGATGTTACATGTCCTACTATGTGGCAGATATCATAGAACTCAATTTCTATTCTTAGGCAGTCATTCCTATGGTGCCCTTTTTTTTACACTTCATATACCAAATATATGACTTAGGTATTTGTGTTGCTTCTTTTTTTTGTTATAATATTTTTTGACGAGTTGTAAGGTGTTCTCTATCTATAAAATAGGAGCTAAAGATCCCCTATAATCTTCAATTTGATCTACTTGGATTGTAGCTATTTTAGCTCTTATTTTATTAGTGATCTGAGTTTATGTAATAGTAAACCTTATCCTTGGTCACAGTACCTCTAGGAACCAAGTAGCATTGTCTTTGTCTTCCAAAACAAACTTGACTTTGTTAATTATGTCTAAAAATCTATGATCATATTCGAAGATAGTCTCCCTGGCTCATTTCCTAATTTCCATGAGATCTTGTATGGTCTGACTAGAACATTTTTGGACTTTAAATTCTATGATCAGCATTGTTTTAACTTCTTATAATGTAGCTTTTTCAACACCTTTTTGGAATATAAATTTTAATTCTCTACCATCCAACTCTCCAATAAAATCACACTTCATCACTTCTTTATCGATGATCCCTTTAGCTTGTCATTTCATAGTACAAGTGAGTAGGTATTGTTCCAGGTCCATAGATCCATCATAAGGATCTAGGTGGGTCATTTCTCCCAATTGAGCTACCATAGTGGGGTATCATGTAGGTATCACAGTTTATTTTATTGTAACTAACATCTAGGATGGTTATAGTTTTGGGGGCTTCTATGTGATTTGGGGTGCCTCCTAGTCTAGCAGTGATTACGATGTCTCCTCTAGTTATGTGTATGTGGTAGTCACAGAGATATCTTCATCATCTCCTTCCTCTTCTTCTAAATTTTGAATTTTTCTAATGAAATATTTGGCCTACATAAGAATTAAGGGGTATGTCTCTATAGATAGCAATATTTTTATGTTCTTCTTCTTGTGGGTTGAGAAACTCCAAGTTACTTCATGATATACTATATTTTCTACTTCTACGGTTTTTTATGAACTTCCTCTAGAATTGGTCCTTTCCAAGTGTCATCATCTAAAGTTGTGTAGGAATTAATGTGATTTTTAAAAAAAAATTGGGCTTGAGGGATGTGTGCTCCCTTGGGAAATAAGCCATATCTCCAAAGATGTATCTCTTGAAACTTGAACCTATACTATGTTTGTGACTATAGGTGAATCTTTATTTTTCTCTCTAGAATATCCTTTTTGGAAACTATGAACTTTTAACCATCTAATATACTTCTATACTACTATATTCTTCTTTCATTCAATCTAAATCTTAATGACTTCCTCATGCTCTATCTTTACTTTGTCTTGGTTCCTCACTCTGTCTCTCCTCACCACACACTTCTCCTTATCATCTACTTTCATCCAAATCATCAATAGTACTACTATCCTTCTCCTATTCATAAATTCTTGAAATTAACTTTGTTTATTCCATATCCTCTATTGTTTTAACTCTATTTATATCTCCAAAATCTTTTTCCAATCATTTTCCTCTAGATTCTCCATGTAAGACTCAAATTCAAGCTCTACCTTTTCATCTTTTATTCATTCTCCCCTATGTCGCACACACACCCATGGCACCCAAAGTGACTACTCCATATGAAAGGGAATAGGTACCATCACTTTCTCCACATCCATCATCTTGATAAGCATAGGAAGTTACTACAAGAATTTTCCTCTTATCCCTCTCATAAATAAAACTTTTGCCACTTCAAATAATGTGTAGCATTGTAACGCAAATTATGTGATATACCTGTCAATGGTCAAATCCAACCAATGATATATCACATGGATCCAACTAGTGTCTAAGGCCTTAATTTTTTCCTCAAACCATGTAATATTAGTAGACACATTAGATATAAAACAATGATGTTCTAGATGAGCCAACCAATCAACTAGCAATCTAGGTTTTTCACACTAGAATATCTCACGTATTTCACTATAAATATGTTCTTGCATAATCTATTATTCCATACACCCTATTCTCTGAGCTTCTTTCTATGCAAACTCAATGATTTTTTTATCTACCCAGCATTCCACATCTCTTTGACTAGGAAACCACTTTATCTTATCCTCAAACAGTGAGTTCCACACTCATTGCACCATTGTTAGTAGAGGTTCCTGAGTTCACTAGAACTTACTAATTATAGGGATAACTCCTATGATTTAAGGAAGAGATTTTAGAAAATGAGAAATAATTTCATGGTATTCAACTCTATACTAGGATTTCATAGCTTTAACACAATCTTTAGTAATCCTATGAATATCTACTTGGACAAATACTCAATGCCAATACTCAGGTATGAATACATAGTTGTCAACCTTGCAAAGAAAAAACCTTTTAATTATTCATAAACATAACAAGATTTCTAATTGTTGGAATTAATTTACATAAATATGTAGAGGAAGTTTATCATTAATAGAGTTATTGTGTAATAATATCCAACTTCACAATAATCAGATAATATCATATAGAAGACAAATTCCTTTTCTTAAGAGTTACTCTTGTCACACATATCAATACACAAAAGATATATCTAACATAGGAAACACATAGCCATCATATTAATCATTAATTACACATTCTTACTTACAATCCCTATACTATCAGTCACTCCTTGCACATTCATTTTAGATATCCTAGGTCTATACTCATTTTTTCATAAGAAGCTTTACCCAAAAAGAGGCTCTCATACAATATTACCCAACATTATCCAACCCATTCTAATATAATCCAAAATAATATATAATCTTAAAAAATATATTTTATAACCATGATGTCTATACTTGGCATCTAGTTGTTTCAACCTACATTTTATTGATAAAGATTCCATGTACATGATCCCAGCTGGAAATAGAACATAATTATAATAATCTTGTATAATAACTGCTAACAAAAAATAAACCATGGTCCCTATCCATGTGGCATGTTCATATATTTAAGAGATTAGTGTGCACATTCCTTGGCTAATAATAGATGCATTACCATTTAAAAATACAGGGGTAGTGGGATTTGCTTGGTTATAAATGTTATTAATAGGTGTCTAGTTGTTTATAAATGAAGGATAGCCTATTTATTTCTAGTGGAAGTAGTGTAACCGTTAGTGTTTGGTATGGTATTAATGTTTTTATATACAATAGGAACCAGATATTGGTTGTTTTCTTGAGTAAAAATGTGATTAGGAGGCATATAAGGTAACTCACTAGGCATTAATTTGATGTGTGTTGGATTATAAACTAGATTTAGGCTTGCATATACAGCATCTTGGATTTGATTCAATAATGGCATATGGTGTTGAAGAGCATGATTGATCATTGGGATCTAATTATAAGCACCTAGTTGACATGGTGATGGTAAAGGACCCATTATTTAACCTTATAAAACCATTTACTACTCAATATTTATAGCCTCATTGTATGCCAAGGATAATGATAATAGGGTTTTTAGGGTTATTTTGATGAACATGGATTTCATTGAGTTTAGGGACCTCAAATATGTATGTATGGCAACGGATTCTATTTGACTATAAAGGTATTTTATCCTTTGGTACAACTTGTGGAAGCATGTGTTAAAGACACTCATTGGTTCATTTAGCTCTATATGATCAACTTACAAGTGATGATATAATAAAATTGGATCAATGATAAACCTGAAATGATTGATAAATATAATTTCAATATGATTCTAAGAACTTATGGATCCATTTGGCAAGCCCAGATACCAGTCATAAGTAACCTCTCTCAACGAGTAGGGGAAGAGGCATAAAGTAACATATTCATGTTCTACTTACATTTGGATCAAGGTATCCTTAAAATATTGAATATTCTCCTAAAATATTTTAATCTTGTTAGGTGTATACTTTGGATATAATTTATCTCAATTCTTTGGTAAATTATTGGTAGGCCCTGGGACATTCACAAGGCATCTACCTCCACCAATCCAAATAGGATTAGTCACCATTGGTGGGATTTTGGGGGTATAAAATGGGTTTATAAATAGAGTTACAGTAGTAGGTGAGCTACTAGCTAAGTGTATTTATCTTGTCTTGGATTTCCCTTTGTTTGCCCTCAATTTTTTATGTTTACTAAGTTTAAGGAACATCAAATTAGCTCCTAAAAATTTTGATGTAGTGGGTATCCCTTAGATTTCTAGTTTGGTTTTTAGAATACATTAGAGTGGAAAATGATCATGAGTGTTCAAGTTTAAATTTTACCACTAGAATTTTAGTTTTATAATTTTGCTTAGGTTCAGGCCCTCCTTCTAGCACTAGTTTTGTTGATGTACATTTTGATACACACTAATACTCTCAGCTCATCTCGTGACTCACCTCTCTTAAAAGGATATTATGATTAATCTCCCCAACTTTTGTATTTACTAGGTCATGGCATGTTGATCTTCACTTAGTTGGGTGTTGTGACAGTTCTAATTCAAGGAGCCTGTGTTGGTGTGAAACTTAGTTTTAGTGGGTTTTAAGGTACTCAAATAATTTAAAATCATTGTGTTTATTATTTTCACTTTGAATGTGAACTTAATTTCATGTGTAATAAAAAATAGGATGTGTGATTAATTGTTTTGATTTGTTTATGTTGATGTGACAAAAATAAACAAATAAACATTCACTTGGCAATGCCCAGTTTAAAAAATCAACTTGTGCAAGGTTTTCACAATACGAGTTTATGACTAATTTTACATACCTTCATTCCATCATTTAAACATTCAATATTAAAATAATTTAATGGATAAATTAAAAGTAACTTTTAGGTATTCACATCATCATTCATCACTTTCAAACTCTAACTCTAACAATTGATTGAAAAAATAATAAAAGATGGGAAAAGAAAGGGATAAAAACCTGAAATAATGGAGACAAACTAAGATTTTGATTTCATTAACTCAATAAAATGACTAATAGATCAACCAACATGTGTAAAATTGAATCCAAATCCAATGTAATCTTCTAGGAGTAACGGATAAAGAAAAAAATAGCAACCACAACTATATACACATGCAAATGGAAACACACAATCCCAAATCTTCATATTAATCAATAATCCATCATTTTACAATAAAATACAATTCCAATACAATCAATCTCCTAAAAAAACTCCATCATAATGACAGGGGAGGATTTGAGAGAGAAAATAAAATAAAATTGTAGAAATAAAGAGTTTGACAAAAATCTCTTATGGAGAAGAAAATGCCAACCCTTCTAGTGTAAAATTAATCCATTATATATAAATTTGGTCTTTTATTGGGGATATTTTCCCTTCAAAATGATTCAAAAACTTACATTAATTCCTTAGTTACCCTCTTCCAAGCCAATTTTTTCCACTTTCATTGTTCATGCCTGCAAAAAGACCAAAAACTAAAATTAGCAAAAGCAATTACAATGAATGAATAGTAAATTAAATACTAAAACATGAACAACTTTTCCTACATAAAAAATTAGTTGAAATAGTGATTATCAAGAAAATCTTAATTGAACCAACTTCTTGATGGTTTAAACGAAATCAAAAATTGACTCATGGAACTCAAGATATGAGCAAAAAAATGACTATGGATTTTAAATGGCTTGGCTAGTTTTATCTGGGGTTTTTGAATGTTCAAGATTCTATTTTCATGTTATTGTTCACTTATGACCTATTTGGGGCTTTAAAGTTCCAATTATCAATAAAATATTTATTTTCCTACAATAAACCCATTCAGGTCACGAATCTCTAAATACATCTATAGTTTGGCATTCTTTGATTTATCTTCGACCTATGTTACTCGGGTATGGTAGAAATCTCAGTAACGGTGAGCTCGGGAGTGAGTTCAGCATGGATCTTGAATCTTAAGTCATAAGTGGGAGTCTTTGGTGGTTTAAAGGATTAATTAGCATTGAGTTAATAGTGGGGACCTAGAGATGAATTCCTTGGATTACAAAGGGAGGATGAGTCAGGGGGTCCCTGACCTAGTCAGGGATTTTCCTTGATTGTGACTATAGTTTTAAATAGAGGCAGTGGGTGGGAAGGTTTCAAACTAGTGGAGACTCCCACCCCTTGCTATAACTAATTATTAACATTGGGGTGTACCCCAACCTAATCATGTTTTCCACCCTAGTTTTAATTGTGCACTCCCTATGAGAATTTACCATAGCAAAACCCTTATTGGGCTCTCTCAATCTAATTGAGGATTTTTCCCTAACTAGAAGTATGGGGGTTGCTTGGTATAAAATGTGAACAAATCAAAAAATAAATCCTAATTAGATAAGGATTCAACCCAACTCACCAATGTATACCCAATCAAGACATTTAGTCTGATTAACAAGGGAAATGGCTTAACCCATTCCCCAAGAACTAATGATTGTGAAACTTGGACAATTTTTGTATGTGGGAGCCCAGTTACAACTAGGGATTCTGAAAATGAAACCCTCAAGATTAATATACTTCAAAATTAATACCCATTTCACCTTGGAAATATTAATCAAGACTAGAAATGAAAATTTGAGCCCAAGAAGACCTAAACAGGAAACTTAGAAAGTTTATCACCTATCCAAGCAATATTTTATAAGGACACAATGGAGACCAAGATGATGTTTTGCGGTGAAGTGTAAAACATGAAACTTTCTCAAAATCACCTAATAAACACAATATATCTATTCATATAGTTTTAAATGGTACAAAACTTTAAATTACATATTGGACTAAGCCAAGAGACCTAGGAAAACTGGAAACATCTGTCTTGTGGGACCCCAAAAGTGGGATAAATGGATTGAAACTACGTTTTCACTTAGAGATTAAAACATTAAACTTATCCACACACAAAATACACATATAGTGGGGTAATTTATGGAGTAAAAATAGGTATGTAACTTGAAATGACCCCCTAAATCAGTTACAAGGACCTAATAGATCAAGCAAGCAAGAATGCCAAGCGAATAGAAGTGTAGCAAAACTCTGCTTCAAAGCCAAGTGTTGTTAGTGTGTGGAGCTAAAATTTTCAACTATTGCAGACACGAAGAAATAGGTGGTTGCTGAAGATCCAGAAGTACCAGCGTCGGCAGCATGACCGACGTCGATCATTACCAATGCAGAAGACAACCGGCATCGGTAGGAAGTCAGCCGACGTCGGCAGCACCAGGCAAGCAGGGACCGGCGTCAGTCGCCTGTGTGTTCCAGAACTACTGTTGACAAATAGTCAATTAAGTGAAGTGAGTGTTTACATGTTTAAGGACTAATTATAGTCACGAGCTGCGTGTCTAATTATTGTAATTAGAGTTCTATTTTTGTATGCATGGGATTCTATTTAAAGACCCATGAGGCATGTATTGTAATTATCAAATCAAGAAGTCAAGTAAAGCATTGAAGCATTGAAGCAAGGTCAAGGAGATCTACAGGTGTAAGGTCAAGGAGATCAACTGAAGCATTCAAGGAGGGGATAACAACTCAGGTTGTTGAGTTGGGTTTGGTTGAGCAATAGAGAGAGGGAAGAAGGTCTTGAGGTGTGGTAAGCCTTTGAGGTGGAGGAAGAAGTGGCATCTTCCTTATTGTATTTTCTTCTAGTAATATTTAATACAAGAGTGTGTATTGTCTCTCAAATTCTTTGTTGTCTCAAGTTTCTAGTTACTTAATCATTCTGGTATAATTCCGTGTTTAATTGCTTATAAGAAAGTAATCAATTGTGCTTCCATTAGATAAGGGGTTCCTAACAGTTGGTATCAGAACTACGATTTGCAGGGAGCAAGTTATTGTTTTTGATTACAGGTCATTCACAGGGTTTCTGATTGAGTGGGAGTTCAGCAATGGCAGAAGAAAGTAAGCTACGAATGGAGAAGTTTAACGGCAAGAATTATCAACATTGGAGGATGCAGATAGAGGATTATCTGTATCAGAAGGATTTATACTTACCATTGGGTGGGGTTGCATGCAAGCCCACAGATATGAAGGATGAAGAATGGAACGTTCTTGATCGAAAGGCTCTAGGTTCCATAAGGTTGAGCCTTGCATCGTCTGTGATTTCTAACTTATCACAGTGTAAGACAACGGAAGAGTTGATAAAATCTTTGGCAAATTTATATCAAAATCCCTCAGCGTCAAATAAGGTATTTCTTATGAAACAGTTATTTACTTTGCAAATGTAGGAAGGTGGATCGATATATACTCATCTTAATGATTTCCATGGTTTGGTAAACCAGTTAGCTTCAGTCAATATTGTTTTTGATGATGAAGTAAAGGCTCTCTTGATATTATGCTCTTTACCTGAAAGTTGGGATAGTTTGGTTATGACAGTAAGTAATTTTGCATCTGCTTCTAAAATCTTAAAATTTGATGATGTTGTGAGTGTGATCTTGAATGAAGAAATACGCAGGAAAAGCACAAGTGAATCATCAGGGAATGCTCTAAGTACAAAAATTAGAGGGAGGCAAAGAGAGAAAGTAGAGTAAGGGAAATCAAGGTCAGGAAGGAGATCCGAATCCAAAGGTATTACCTGTTGGTTTTGTGGAAAGAAAGGACACACAAAGGAGTGTTGGTTGCGAGATAAAGAGAATCAACTTGAAGGTAAAGAAGAAGCAAAGGATGCAAATATTATGGTACAGGATGCTCTCATACTTTCTTTGGATAGTCAGGTAGGATCATGGATTTTAGATTCTAGTTTATCTTTTCATGCATCCCCAAACAGAGATTTGTTCCATGAGTATGTCCAGGGAGACTTTGGATTGCTTTATTTAGGGGATGGTATGCCTTGTCAAATAGTTGGCAAAGGGAAAGTGCAGCTAAAATTGCAGATGGACAACACATGGGTGTTGAAGGAGGTCATGCATGTCCCAATTCTGAAGCAGAGTTTGGTTTCTGTAGGAAGGTTGGGTGATGAGGGGTGCACAATAACCCTCACAGTGGATTCTTAGAAGGTTACCAAGGGAGCACTTGTTTTAGCAAGAGGTAAGAAAGTAGGTACTCTTTATCTATCTACTTGTATTACTGATTCTACTTCTGGTTTATCTACTTCAGTTGTAGATTCAAAGATGTGGCTTAATAGGCTGGGTCACATGAATAAGAAGGGAATGGATGTTCGTGATTCAAAAGGTATGTGTTCAGATTCGGAAAGCATAGATAGAGTTCATTGCAGAAAAAATAAATTTGATGCTTTTGACAGGAACAAAGAAGCCTTGGTGTTTATGGAGGAGATGAGGGACAGAGATCAGTCACAGGGGCTGAATAAATCTAAGTAGGGCAGTATGGACAGAGGTTTGATCCAAGATGAGCTCACAGATGAAGATTTCATCACTTACAGGAACACACAGACACTGATGTCAGTCACTTGGGACCAATGTCAGCCAGACAGGTACCGACATCGGTCACGTGCAGACCAGCAAGGTCGATAGAGTCGGTAGGAGAAGACCAACATCGGTTAGGCATGAACCGATGTCAGTAGGGGGGACACCAGTGTCGGCCAAGGGTAACGATGTCGGCAGTCATGGTTAGTGCAGGGAACTGACATCGATTGGGAGTAGACTGGGAGATCGCTGAGATCGGTCACTGAAATGGATGTTGGGTAGACAGCAAGCTATCAAGGAGTCTCAAAAGCCCATATGGAGGTCAAAAAGGGTAAGTGAACCTCATATTCATTGTTCACCTTCTTTATATTGCTTACTGATAGTCAAGAACTAGGAAGATGGAAGAAGCAATGCAGGTAGAGTCCAAAAATAGTGGGAACTTGGCATGGATGAGGAGTGTGAGTCCTTGGAGAAGAACCAAATAGGTACTTGTTGGTAGAGTTGTCAGCTGGAAGAAAGCACTGGATAGAGGGATGGATTCCCAAGTTAGAGAAGAGAGTGGATGGACACGTGAGATAGAAGGCTATGGTATATGGTCTTGATTAGGCTACAGAGCAATGGAGGTTTGACCATTGTATTTTATCTTTACCAGGTTAGATAATATTAGCTACATTATCCTGTTACTGTATTGTGTTGCTTGTTGCAGGGTTTCATATACAGGGAGTTTTCTGAGCTAAGGGTAAAGTTGGTTCAGAAGTATGTCATGAAGAATTTGGGAGCAGCAAAATTCTTTTGGCATAAGTGACAGGTATAGCATCACAGGCTGTGTGGTGGTTGGTCTTCAGGGGAGAGCTTGAAGAGGGATACAGAGCCAAGGGAACAAAATAGATGGAGTACAAGTATAGGTACAGTTGCAGCTGTTTATCTCCAAGTGGGAGATTGTTAGGGTGTGGAGCTAAAAGCTTCAACTATTGCAGACATGAAGAAATAAGTGGTTGTTGAAGATCCAAAAGTACCGGCATTGGCAGCATGATCGACATCGGTCATTACCAGTGCAGAAGGCAACCGGTGTCGGTAGGAAGTCAGCCGAAGTCGGCAACACCAGGCAAGCAGGGACCGGCGTCGGTCGCCTATGTGTTCCAGAACTGTTGTTGATGAATAGTCAGTTAAGTGAAGTGAGTGTTTGCATGTTTAGGGACTAATTATAGTCACGAGCTGTGTGTCTAATTATTGTAATTAGAGTTCTATTTTTGTATGCATGGGATTCTATTTAAAGACCCATGAGGCATGTATTGTAATTATCAAAGCAAGAAGGCAAGTAAAGCATTGAAGCATTAAAGCAAGGTTAAGGAGATCTACAGGTGTAAGGTCAAGGAGATCAGCTAAAGCATTCAAGGAGGGGATAACAACTCAGGTTGTTGAGTTGGGTTTGGTTGAGCAAGAGAGAGAGGGAAGAAGGTTTTGAGGTGTGGCAAGCCTTTGAGGTGGAGGAAGAAGTGGCATCTTCTTTATTGTATTTTCTTCTAGTAATATTTAATACAAGAGTGTGTATTGTCTCTCAAATTCTTTGTTGTCTCAAGTTTCTAGTTACTTAATCATTCTGGTATAATTTCGTGTTTAATTGCTTATAAGAAAGTAATCAATTGTGCTTCTGTTGGATAAGGGGTTCCTAACAAGTGTTACATAAGAAACTTTACCATTTATACTTGGTGGTCATAATGAGATAGGTTTTGTGAGTATTAAATGCACATATATCAAGATGACCCCTAAATTAGGTTGAGAGAGTTAAGAGAGCTAGGCTTCAAATTTTAATTATGAGGTCATAAATCTAATTTTCACAAAGTATAAAATACAAACTTAAATTGCATAGACAAGGTATTTCCAAGAGTGGTGGTTTTGAGCCTTAGTTTGACATGTAAAATGAGATATACCACCAATTTAATTTGTGGTGTTGAGACCAATGAACCATGAGCACAAGTGGGATTAGATCAAAAGGTCATCAAGGAGGTTCCCTGATTCTTGGAAGAGTTAAGGTGTGTTGTGCAAGCAACAACAACTACCTTCACTTGTAAGCACATTTTTAATTAATACCCATGTCACCACATAGAGTATATATTGTAATGTCATGCTCTTAATAAATTATGCCCAAATAGTTTAAAGGCATTACATATGAATCTAATTTGGATTTGGGATTGATAAAACAACCATTGTGTAAACTTATTTAGGCTATGCTTCTATCCTTGTAATCGCTCTCAGATGTGGAATTGAAAATGAAAAAAAATACTCAATTACTTTAAACTTGTTGTGATGACTCCAAATTACTATAAATTCTTGATGCAAGGGGTTTACTTTTCAATCTTGGATTGTAGCATGTGTTGATAAAAGAAAACTTATAGTGAAAATTATGAGGTGGTTGTTAATACAATTTAGGAATCTACCAAGAATAGAGTAATTGTGTGGAAAACTCATTGTGCTTGGTTATTCTTATATATTAAAAAATTTACCTTTCATGAGATCATTTTTTTATCCCCTTTCTTAAACTTTAGTAATGGGACTGAACTCATATGATTGATACTGGATAAAAGAACTAGTTCAGTATCAAATTGAGAAAAATGGAAGTTGATATAGTATATTATCACATGAATATGTTTGTGTTATTCCCAACATTGTTATTAGTTATGTTATTTTTAGTCCCATACTATAAATTATTAAATGAATATATTCTCTCACATTATACATTATCTTGATGTTTTATTCATACATATAAGAAACATGTAACTCTGATGCTCATACAACTATGTCAGTATGTCACACTCCTTGGTTTTCAAGTTTATGTTTTATTACTTTATAGGAAACTTGAATCAAAGAATAGCACTATATCTATGGCTACTCTTTTAAATTTTAGATTTATGTTTTTCCTGCTTGTAGACTTTCTTGAATAGTGGATTATGGCTTCCCAAAGAGTTTATTTTATTTTGGTGGTATTATCTCTCATGAGTTTGAATAGTGGAATGATAGTACTAATACATTATGTTGATAATCCATGCATGAACCTAGAAACTTCTTATGTCACCTTGTGTTGAATTATACTATAATAACTCTATATTCAAATTGATCAAGAAATGATAATAATATCTTGCTCTTTCTATTCATTAAGAGTATGGTTAAACCCAATACTATTTTAGAAGGAAAAAACATTTTTATCATTGTAAATTTATGACTTCAACACTATTTTTCAAAGGCCTACTCCCTTGTAAATGCATATTTAAGTAACGTGGAATAACGTTTTCAAGCTAGAGCCACACCCCTATGTCAAGGTACATTTTTATTGTAAGGTTGTGGATTTGGTAGTTAACATGAGGTTAATAAATCTTGATAAATTTGTTTCCTCTTATGTATTATGCATAGTATACTTCAAATAATAGTGTGTTGACCACCATGTTGTTCATACCCCTTTCTCCATGGAGATTTGCTACGTAGATGCCTTGTTGTGCTTAAATTTTTGATAAGGTATTCCATATGATTTTTTTATGGAGTATGGGGTGCGTAAAAAAACCATTGTATATATATTTGGATATGCTTGAACCCTTGATTGAATGAAAGAATCAAAACCATCGTTTGAGTTCCTTGTTATAATGGATCATCTTAGTAGATTGTAATAACATTTGATGAGAAAGATGTGTGAATTGTGCCTAGCTAAATTTTTAGGGAAGACTATGAATGTGTTACACTTGCATCATATATAGTAATTCATAACTCATCTCTTCCAACCATAGGTTGTTACACTAATAAAATCATACTAATTAAAATTGATATTTATATGTACTCTCAAATAGCATGTACTTAATTGAAACCCTAGTAGTTTTAATGTACTTCATGAAACTAAAACTCATGCTAAATGAGCTTGAATTAATTTTTAATTATTTCATATTTCATAATATGTTACTAATCTTAGTTTATGTTAATGGATTTATCTATGAAATTAGGTCATTATTTGAGTTGTTACTAGGTTCATCCTCATTGGTTACACTTCCCTGAGCATTGTGCTTGTTAATCATTGCTTAAACACTATTGATCTTTATGTTGTGTCTAGTTTAGAAGACTTGAAAATGTGCTGCATTTGGGATATGACTTTCCATTGGGGGAAGGTTTTTCTGACATTCTATCCTTCCTAAATGTAGGTCATAAATGATCTTAACTGACCAAATTTATGTTACATATAAAGATTTGAGGGATGATTTGAAGAAACCCACTCAATGGTTAATCCACATTAAGAACTATACAACTATTCTCTAAGATCAGTGATTTATTTTTCCTTATTTTGAATTGAAGGATATGAGGCTAGTATTGACACTAATGTAAATTTTAAAATCCTATGTATATAATGGTTGATCTACCAAACCCTTTAGTGATTTCGTTACTCAGCCTGGCCTAAAGGTTTATCCATCTTATCATACTCGGTTCTAATAAAAACTAGATGTCCACTTTGTTCTTGAAAAACTTGCATGAAATTAAATTATGTTAATTTTAGCTTGAGTGGCATCTAAAATCATGTTATAGGTAGCTAATTTTTTGTGGCATTAAGCTAGTTATAGATTCTAACTTATACCATATCATTTTTAATAATAATCATGAAGTTGTATGTAAGATTGGAAATAACGGTATGCTATTATGTACTTGAATCGATGTTATGTAATAAATGTTGCACTTTGGGTCTTAACTAGTGTGGTGATGTTAGGACCCTTGAGATTAGCTAATAATTTACTATATCCCAAATTCACTATGAGAAAAATACACTAACTTGTATTAATTGGGTCTTGGGGTTTGGATGGTACTAAGCATTTTAATGGTGTGCTAGTGTGATGGTGTAGACACTCAAATTTAATCATTATGTGATTTATAATGCTTAATCTTGATATTATTACCTTATTTGGTGTTTTTCATTTTGTTAACTTCAAATATCTATGAGAGCCTTCACTATATCATTTATTATCTTGTAATTATTGGAAACATAATTTAAGCATCTATATTCTACTTACAGGTTCCTATCAGCAGAATCCTAATAGTCTTTATCTTTTTGGGACAAGAATGCACTAGGCAGACAGGGTCATAGCTTGGCCTTATCCACTAGTGTGACATTATCCCCTACACTCTAACATTAAATTTTAAAATTCAATACATTTCATATTATCCCTCTTATGATTTTATCAATATCGGTTAACAAAAATATTCAAAATATTCCTCTATATAATCACATTGAGGTCATTCAATGCATATAAAACAATCGCTTGGAAATTCTAATCCATGTTGACCAAAAAGACACTAATCTTTCAATTTCAATTTTAATTTATTATAACAATCATAGGCCAATTCTGAAGTCATTTTATTACAGGTCAAGGGTATTCATTATCAAACATTTAAGATAATTTATCTAGTTATATTCATATAAAAAATATCAAGATTCACACACTAAATGTAGGAGGAATAACTACATCGGATTGAGGCGCTTTTCATCTATATAGGCAACACTCAGATTATGTACGCTTTTTTGAAGATAGCTTGACTATTCCCCTTACCTGATTCCCCCTTTTTTGTATTTAATCTTTTTTTGGTTTATGTGCAATAACTAAGTTTTTAATGTGTCAAATCAACTTTTACAATCAATCAATCATCTCTAATAGTTGTATGTGCCTATATAGAACCCCTTACCTGATTCCATATTATTGACTCCATTGCTAAATAATACAACCCATGTTTCTTTTACTCATAGGAGTGCTTAGGTCTTTATTGTCTCAACTTTAATTTTTGATATTTCATCTTCATTTTTTATTCATTTCCCATTTGAGTGTAATTTATGTATAGTAGTGATCCTCTTATTGATTACATTAATCAAGTTTATGCCCTCATGACACTTAAGAGAAACCCTTTTTAAAACCACAACACCTTATATGTTCATGTTTTCATGGGGTTCAAGGGTCTCTATAATTCATTTTACTCCTTATCCTTGTAGGCATGTTTGTTACACATAGAATGAGGTCCTAGATATAGAAACTTTATTTATGAATGAAACGATTAATATAGTATTTTTTCCATCGAATTTGGACTTTGTGTGCTATGATATCCCTCACATCAAGGTACCTCTCCTTCTATCTCTAAAATTCTTACTTGAATGTTTAGGTCCTCTAACAATGATCCTAATGGGCAAGGTTTTGGTGTTCATTCTCATAATTTTCTACAGAATGTTTCTTATTACCTTCATGATAAAAAAGATCACTCTCATAGGGAACCCCCTTTTACAGGACATACACATCTTCCTCCTATAAGTTACAATGTAATCTTTCCTCCCAAAAACCATATAGAAGGCCCTTCTAAAGTACTTCATAATCCTTCCCCACTTGAAGGTCACAACATGCCTTATTATCTTTGAAACCATAGGTACCATTTTCATTCTATAAACTATAGATACACTTCTAATCTTGATAATTACTTGGGACCACTACATAAAATTAAAAGTTTAGTTTTGGAAAATTGTGATTTTTTTGAAATTTCAACACAACATAAATGGTGGTTTCAAAGGCCTTCAGATCATTTTATGGAGATTTGATATCTTGGCCACTTAGTTTTAGATAGGTGAAGGTATTTTTGGTGAGGCAATATTTCTATAAAGGTAATATAATATAAAATTGAATAATACTTAGAAACATTAGACCTGACAGGGTGACCCAACCTAGTTGTCTATGATTAGCAATTCTTCTTCTAGTATATCTCTTATTCTTAGGAGTTATCATAGTTGCATGCCTATACATGTTGAAAGGGTATTATTAGTTTTGTTTATCTTTAAATAAAATGTTTATTTGAATTCATGTGCATGTTGAGTGGATGTTGTTAGCTTAATTTATGTTTTAAAATATATATTATTATGAGTCCTTTTTATCTATAAGATAAGGGTTTATTGTATAGTAATTCCTATTGGATAGTTGATATCTCTTCCAAAAATATATCTTTATTTTTATAAACTCTCATATTATATTAAACTAAATCTTTATCCATTACTCTTAAGAAAATCTATGTCAATTTAATATATAAGAGTTTGGCTTTGTTATAACAAATTAATTCCTAACAGTTGGTGTGTTTTCCTCTGGACTAACTCCAAAATCTAGACCAATGATATTAGATAAAATTAGATCTTCCATGTACTATCGAACAAGTTAGGCCATAAAAAGTTTGTCATAGAGATGAGAACCATCTATCTTATTAATAGACATAAATGATGATGTGGGGGAAGTAAATACAAATTTCTCACAACTAATAAAGCAATGCTCGAAGAGGCACTACATAAGAAAATGGTTAAAATGATGACCCAATTCATGCAAATTCTCTATAAATTTTTGAGAAGCTTGTTAATAGCTCCTAAAAGGAGGCCCTTCCAAGGGCCCACACCCTTTAAGGTAAAATTAAGTTTTGATATCCTAATGTTTGAAGTTAAAATAGAATCTAATGCCCTTGAAAATTAGAGTCATGTTTTTATATAAACACCTTCTCAATTTCAAATAAAATAATGTTTTTTCTACATAAAGATTAACCACATGTCTAAAAATGGTGGGAGGCTCATATAAAGTAATCTGAGGAAGCAAATAATGAAGGTATGGTCTTCATAGATCCCTGTTAGAGTGAATTTGTTTTTGCTATTACAAATTACTAATGTTGATAAGATGCCCATGAAGAGAAGTACATGTAGTGGAAATTGCTACAATACAATAAGGACCAATTTGTGCAAGTCTACACTAATACCTTCTTTGTCTATCAATGATAATTAGTCTTAAGATTCTAAAATATGTAGAGGACTCAAATTGAAAATTGGTCTACATTGATATATCCAATTAGAGATGAGATTCCTAACTATTGAAATAATAAGAGCAGCCCATTGGTGTGCAACAAAGATCAAAAAAAATTTCAAGCAAAATGGGAAATTTCTTACATGAAAGAAGGCACAGTAAAATGAGAGAGTAAAATCCTAGTATGGAAGAAATAAACAAACCAATGAGGCCCAATGTTTCCTAAAATAAATCCCAAAGATATATCCCCACATAAGGGGACTAGAAAATGGGGTGAGACCCATATGAGCACAATTCACAACATAGATGAATGTCATTCCAACAGGACATTTTTTCACAAAGGCACATGAACCTAATCTGATACAAGCATTCGATGAGGATGAGAATTTATTTCATAATAGAGAAACATATAATCAAATTATGGATTTTGGTTCCTCATCTATTGTTGGTATAGCTTAAGTTGTAACATTATCATCATAGGAAGAACTCTTTTTATTCATAGATGTGAGTGCAAGGGAAAGCTCTTCACTTTATTGTAGATAGTGGGAGAGAGTAAAAACTGATTTCTACGAAACACTATTGAAGGATGTGTCTAAAAAAAACACCTCATCCATAGTTATACTCCATTAGAAGATTGAACCAAGGCAAAGATATATGTGTCAGTCAACAATGTCTTCTTCCATGCGTAATAAAGATGTTCAAAGATGAGGTTTTGTTTGATGTGGTAACCCAAGACATTTTTGATGTTTTTCTTGGGCATCCATACATGTGGAAACAAGATGAAATCACATTAAGAAGGTATTCCTATAGGATTAGTAAGGTTCATTATAAGAATACAATGAGATTGATTAGTGAAAATTAGTGTAGGTATGTAATTGGTCACACTAGAAATTGTGTTCTAATATTTATTAGGTTAGATAGAACTCAACAGATCATTGCAACCATTTAGGTTGCCATACCAATTTAAACTATATAGCGACATGTGGAGAAAATCTTAATAGTTTACACTAATGTCTTCACCATGCCTACTAATGTGCCCATACACTGTCAGGTGACACCTCCCATCAACTTAATTCTTAGGAAACCATTTCCAAATGAACTAGTATACAAGAACTAAGTGCTAGAAAATTAAGAGGTCAAGTGATAAATATAGGAGTTAATTTATAAGGGCCATATCCAACCCAACATGTCACCTTGTGGAAGCCCAATTATGTTAGTTCAAAAGAAGGATGGGATGTGGTATGTATTGACTATAAGGCCTTTAAAAATATCATTACCAATAAAATGTACCCACGCCCTTAGGCCTGATAAATACACCTACAACATTTTTTCACAAGATGAATGATGTCTTTTCATCATTTATTGATTCATTTGTGATTATTTACATGGATGACATCCTTATTTTAGTAAGACATGGGGGAAGTAGTTGTAGCAAGTTTGACAAGTTTTGGACAACCTACGTAATCACAATGTGTATGCCAATAAGGATAAATATTCTTTTATTTTTAAAATTATATAATTATATGATACATCATAGACATGGATGGTGTACATGTTGATCCATCAAAGATCAGAATCATCATAACATGGCCAGCACCAAAAACACTCATAGAACTCATAAGCTTCTTAGGGTTAGCCAATTTTTACTATCAATTCATGATTGGATTCTCTCATTTTGCATGGCTCCTAAACCAAAAAACCAAGGGGAGACAAAGCCCAAGTTTATGTGGAATACATTAAAACAACAAGATTTTGAGGAGTTGAGAGGGTGACTTTACTCAACAATAATTCTTGCCTTACCAAATCTATAAAAAAACCCTTTGATATTTAAGTAGATGCTTCAAAATATGTAGTTTGTGTAATTCCCACCCAAAATAAGCACCCAATTACCGACCATAGTGAATCATTCACATATACGATACATAGGTATCCTACATATGGCACAATAACTTTATGTCATTCTCCAAGCATATAGGAAATGGAATCATTACATTATTGAAATGGAGACCATCATCTACATAGATCATAAACTTCAACAGTTCATGCAGACCAAGGCAAGTTAAAAATTGTTCACCATCATAAATGGTCTACCTATTTGCAAGAATTTCACTCTAATATTAGGCATCAAAAAGGTAGTTCCAATTAATATCAATATTGGTTAAGTCACTCATTGATTTCAAAACTCACATCAATCCTTGATTCATGTGGCCATGAGACTTTTAAATGGTCTATGTTGTATGATGGAGATCATAAGTTTTCCACCATATATGAAGCATTGAATAAGGGATAACAAGTTGTAAACAAACATATACATGAATTTATTTATCATCACATGGGACACATTTGTGTTAAAAATTTAGAATAAATAAAATATTATTTAGGTGACACACTATAGTCCAGTTGTAAGAGACTTTCAGTTGGAAAAGACAATGGCAATGCTCTAGGAATAATTTTATCAACTGAAACTTCATAATGATGTGACATGTATATTAGGTCATACACAAAATGTGAAATAGTAAAACTAGTATAAAATAAAGTGTATCTACACACCTCTACCAATTCTCAATCGACCTTAGGATTCAGTCTTCATGGATTTCATGTCAAGGTTTCCCATTACTAGGCATGATCATGATTGTGTCTTTGTTATGGTTGACAGGTTTTCCAAGATACCAATTTTATTGCCTATACAAAAGGGATCAAATATAAAAACACTACAAGTTTCTTAGTTTATAATGTGTGGATCCACTTCAGCTTACCACATACCATTGTGTTAGATAAGGATAATAAGTTTTTTAGCATTTTCTAGTCTACATTATGGTCAATGATGGACACCAAGTTTATTAAGTCCACCTCTTTTCATCCACAAACATATGGAAAAACATAATTTTTCAAATGAATGATGGTGCATATACTTTAGATGTATATTTCAACATCCAAAAATATGGGATGATAGTTTACAATACATCTAACATAGCTATAATCGAGCACTCCATTGCTCTACATGACATAGTCATTTTTAAGTATGTCTTAGGTTTCAACCACTAGCCCACTTTAATGTGTAATTGTCTATTATATTAGATGAACTATCTCCCTATGCATAGAATGAATCTGACAAAGCCACTAGATTTATTAAGCACATCCATAAAATCCAAAATCAAGTGCATGAAATCCTATAGAAAATAATCCAAAACTATAGGTAACCCTATGACCAACATCAAACCCCATACCACACAATCATCAAGCAATTAAGCACTAATGACTTTGAACTAAACATGCCACCCTATCTTGAGTTTTATCCAATATTTAATGTGGGACTGCTCTAACTATATTTTCCATACCTTTTGGACACGTCACATATTGGTGAAAAATTACAAATCACAAAGTTATATCTTGATTGTTCAACACCATTCACTATTTATAAGTCATATATATAGCGGTAAAAAATATAGGGAATCAATAAATTTCCCCTATACTAAGTGATCAACACTGGATAATATGTTCACCAAGTGTTTAACCAATTCAACAAAATTTTCCACATTTCATTAAAGACCTAGACAAAATGGATCCCATTGCTTCTCAAGGTGGGGGTGGGGGGGAATATCCCAATGATGACTCATGACCACTATATAATAGTAATGGTTTAGTTTCATAAAATTGTGATTTTCCAAGTAATTTCAGCACAATATAAATGACAGTTTTGGTTGCCTTCTAAGCTATTTTCAAAGCTCTAAAAGCCTCATCATCAAGCTTTGGATAGGTGAATTTATTTATTTCAATCCAATATTTATTATACTATAATATAAAATTATGGAATACCGACAAAGGTTAGTCCTATAAATATGGCTCAACCCAATTGGATATTATTAGTAATTCTTCTTCTAGTAGATCTCTTATTCTTAGGATTTTTCTATTCGCATGCCTATGCATGTTGAAAGGATTTTAATATTTAAATAAAACTCAGATTGCATGCTTATGCATGTTGAATTGATGTTGTTAAATTTAGTTATATTTAAATCAATTACAATAGTTATTTTTATGTAGTTATAAGATAATGGTTTACAATATTGTAATGTAGAGTGGATAGTTAATATTTCTTCCATAGATATTTTATTTTTATAAAATCTCTTATTATCTTGAAATAATTTTTTTTTAATTACTCTTAAAAATATATGTCAATTATATATATAAGAGTTTGGATTTATTATAATACAATAATTCCTAATAGTTGGTGTGTTCTCCCCTAAATTAACTCCTCAATCTAGATCACTTTCCCGTAGTATAATGCATATGGATACCTCTCCTAGAGAGTGTACAGAGGCTCATTTTCATATCCAGGCCATTGAAAAACCTCTCCTAGACATCATGACCAATCATATAGAGAACACTCACATCTTATAGGACATATGGATCCCTATCTCCTACTAACTATAAATAACCATATCTAAGGATACATAAATAAGCCTCTAGGTATTCCAACCAAGCTACTAATTCATATGCCTCCTATAGAAACTATACTCAAACTTTGATCCTATCATGCTTAGTTGCATTGGTCAAAGCTCCAACAAGTTTTTTCTCTCCTATATTCTCAATAATGAATTTTGAATGGAAATATATTCTCATAATAAACACCCAGGGATTCATTTCAATGTATAAGTAATGTATTTTTCTCTCTTTCCCATCTTATATCTTGTAGGCAGTTGTTTTCACCAATTTGTATCCTCTTATGTCACATTAATTCCATTGGGATAAATCCTATATCGGGTCACACATGACCCTAAAAAATATGCCTCTTGGTGGATTTACACCCTACTAGTCATGAGGTGTGACTCCTCCCCCTTCAACTTGAGGGTATGGTACTCTCACTAGTCATCCTCCTATAATTATCTTTTTTAAACCTTCTCTCTCTCTCTCTCTCTCTCTCTCTCTCTCTCTCTCTCTCTCTCTCTCTCTCTCTCTCTCTCTCTCTCTCTCTCTCTCTCTCTCTCTCTCTAAGAAAGAAGCAAGCTTTCAACACTTAGGCAATCTCAAAGTTGGTTCAATGACCAAGATCAACCAAAAGAGTTCATCGGCAAGCTTCTAAGCAAGGATTGAACCATTGAACCTTGAACCATTGAACAACTCGGATTCAAAGTTCAACAAGTTCAACGCGTTTGGTTCAACGAGGATCAAAAGGACTTAGCCAAATCAAAGAGAATGAACCGATGAACCATTGAACCAAATTTGGTTCAATTTAGTTGGTTCAATGCTTCCGTTCACTCAATCAATTCATCAAATGGTTCAATGGCTTTTGGTTCAATCAAAGGGTTCATCGGCTTGAACCATTTTGGTTCAACGGTTCATTCAAAGCTTGGTTCAGTTGGTTCAATGCTTTGGTTCACTCAGTCAGTTCATCAAACGGTTCAACATCTTTTGGTTCAATCAAAGGGTTCATCATCTTGGTTCAAAGCTTGGTTCATCGGCTTGGTTCAACAGTTGGTTCAAAGCTTGGTTCAATGGTTGGCTCAAAGGAGCAGTTCAATGCAAAAGTTCAAGAGAGCCTCCCGAAGGACAAGTGCCCTTGCGGAGGGCACTTGGTCGACAAAAGCACCATGTGAAAGGGTCATTTTATAGGAAGTCGCAAAGGTAAATTCTTACAAAATTTTGTTTAAGGCAGTCAAAAGATAAAGGCATAATTCCTTCAAACTTTTTGTCTGAAGGAATTCCTTCAGACAAAAAGTCTGAAGAAATTCGAGAAAGTCTGTGGGAGAAAAGCTCGAAAGAATTTCCAAAGGCCAAAGACAAAGCAATCGAAACAATTCTTGCGGACTTTTTATCCATGGGAAAATGTATGCGGACTTTTTGTCCACAGGAAAATGTTCACGGAAAAAGTCCGTGGGAAAATGTCTGCAGGAAAGCTCCAAAGGACTCCAAAGATTAAAGGCCATTGAAGGACCCCGAAGGGCAGGTGCCCTTGCAGGGGACTCTCAGCTACTAAATTAAAGGACATTTCCCTAAAGCCGAAGGGTCACCTTCCCTTCGAGAGGATGCAAAACAAGAAAGCTAAAGAAAGCCCAAGGGGTGACATGCCCAAAGACATCAAAGTCAAGAATGGTGAACTAGCTGTTGGAAATTCAAGCGTAGTGACGGGTGTGAAAACATCAATTTTAAGGTTCATAAAATAACTATTTATTTTGAAAAGCCTTAAAGAAGATCCAAAGAACTTAGCCTGAAAGCCATTTGAAGACCACCCGAAGGGCAAATACCCTTGCGGGGGGCTCTTCTCAACCCAAAGTAGATCATTTCTCAAAGCTCGAAGGGAAGGTCCCCTCCGAGAAAGCTCAAATGACAAAGCTGAAGGAATTATTGAGGAAAATGACGTGCTCGTAGACGTCAAAGTCACGATGATGAAATAGTCGTTGATCCTTGTAGGTTTAAATCTATAGACCTAAATGCATTCAAAGGCTTTAAGGCCAAGATCATCAGGAAGTGACTAAGGAATAGAGGATCAAATTGAATCAAGGACCTGATTCACTTAACTAGAAAAGGAGGAACGATGAAGAAGGATCATATCGCCAGGTGGACATTGAAAGATGCAAACTTTCAATAGCGTGATTCATTTCTCTGTATTGAGAAAAGCAAATGGGTAAATGCCCCTAAATTCCAGCATGTCTTCTTAACAAATTTCAATGCAACATGATGTGTTATGATTTCCAAGTCCTTCTTGAAGAGGCTATATAAGGGACTCTCTTGTTATTGTAAAAAGGATCTCTCTCTGAAAATCAAAAATAAAACTCTGCCCAAATTGGAAGGCATTACTGAGACTTTGAGCTCAAATTGTTGATCATATTTTGTTATTGGAATAAGAAAGCAAGTGACTTTTTAGACTTTGTGATGTGATATCTTTGTTATTGGGGAAACTATTCTTATGTCTTTTTCCTTAATATATTTTCTGTTCCTTCAATTCAACAAGCAGAATTAGTGAAAGTAGTCAAGAAGGTGTCCTGAAGTCAATTGTGGAGAGACTTTGTGCCCCCATAATTTCCTTTAGTGTGTTTTCTTTTTTGTTTCTGTGTAAAGGACCTTGGGACGACTTTGTGCCCTCATTGTCCTTCGTATTTCACTCTTGGGCAATTCAAGTGAAGACTTTGTGCTACATCTCAATTTCTTGATTACTACATCCTTGGTTACTTTTTGCAATTACTATGAGGAGTTTTCTTGTGGTTTGCTAAATAGTACTTCTAAAAGAAGAAGAGTGCTTTCTATCATTTTCCTTGAGTTTTTTCCTTTGATTTGCATGCATCATCTCTGAAGAAAGAGAGATGGATGGTTTATCCTACCCTTGAGTATTATTTTCTGTTTATATATATATATATATATATATATATATATATATATATATATATATATATATATATATATCTATAGGGAACCTCCCCTTGATGAGAGGAGAGATTAGTCCCTTTTTGATGTGGTAAATCTACACATTTGGATGACCAATCTTTCTACTTTGGCTGATCAGACCTATTTTGTTTATCAGTACGCTGATCGACAAAATATTCAACCAACAGTTTTTGGTGACTCTGTTGGGGATATAACCCATTATCATTATAACCCTTATCCATTACAGACTCTGGCGACTTTGTTTCATGTCTTACCCATTATTCATTATAGCCTTACCATCTTCCTCCACCTCCATTATTTTATCTGGTCTGCAAAACTAGAGCTGCTGGGAAAGAGTGCGCAGTTTGAAGCCTCAAGCCTCAAGCTGAAGTTGAGCCAGTCCTTTTCCATTTTTGTTCTGTAATCTGGCCACTCCGTCCAGATTTGTTATCTCTATTTTTCTTAATTAAATCATGGCATTTCAAGGCCCCTGGGGTAACTCTTTTGGCCCACTCAATTTGACTCCACCTCTGCATGAAATCCCACGTAGTTCAAGAAAGAATTTCCCCAAATTTTTTGGTGATGGAATAGTTCACCCTAATGAACACATTGTAGCCTTCAGCATAGCCTGTGGTGTTATAGGGGTGGAATTTGAAGACGTGGCAGTTAGGCTTTTTGTGGAGACACTACAAGGTGTTGTTGCAGACTAGTTTTACCATCTGCAAGCTGGATCAGTGACTGACTGGGATACACTCAAAGCTAGGTTTGAAGCCAAATTCAAACCTGTAGAACATGCACATGCACTTCTGGCTCAACTTACATAGATGAAGAAAGAGCCTCATGAACCAATGAGGGATTTTATTACTAGGTTCAACAAGCTGAGGCACAAAATTCCTATGGTCACCCAGCCGACACCTCAGAACCTCAAATGCTTCTTCATCAATTCACAACTGCCTGAAGTGAGTTTTCTACTGAGATGAGCTGGCCACATAGACCTTGTTATTTCTCAAGACTTGGCTACTAAGGTAGAAGATGATCTCATCTTAGCAAGGAAGATAAGAAGAGATCCAAACAGAAATAGACCCTCATCATCTTCTGAATATTCATCTACAAGCACCACTGATCCAATGGTGCAAAAGCTCACAAATGAACTGCTAGCCTTGAAAAGACAAATGGCACAAGGTATGTCTTCTGCTCCTTCATACAGAGATATTCTAAGAAGGACATTTCCAAATCAGCCATATCAAGGCAACACTACCAAAAGTCAAGGGCAACAAAATCGTCTTCCTCCCCCACAGAGGAACCTTGCCCTTGAAGCACCTCCAACCAACTCAATAGTTGGATATCTAGAAGCAGAGCATGTTTCTTATTTCCAACCTGAGTTTGAGCAAGAAAATGGCATTGATCTCTTCAGGGAGGATCTAGAAAAATTAGCTGGCAACTCCCACATTAGTTTCCTGAATTTCCAAGATGAACCCAAAAGTGAAGGTGAAGCAGTCGAAGGATCATATGCAGTGTTTACCAGGTCTAAGAACCAATCAGCCCAATAGGCCAACAAAGAGAAGATAGAGGAGCGACTCCAATCAGCAATTTCAATTACTGAGTAGAGAACCCCTCTTCCTTTTCAATCAAAGGACCTAGTGATTGCCAAAGAAGTACATTGAACATCTCTGCACCTTCTACTTCAAATTTGCAGATCAGTCCTCCCCCTCTCAAAAACCAAAAGGATGAACTCCCATCCTCTCTCCAAGTCCATCTCAGTCATTTACCATGATTGATCATGTCAATAAATCCAAAATTCAGATGACTGAGTTTGAATCCCTACAAGCCAATCCTGAGCAATTAAACATTGGTGGAGAACCAAGTGTGGACCTGTCTGAGGAAAAATACATGGTCACCCAAATGTTGACCCCTGCAGCACAAATTCTGTTTGAGTCTTCAGGTAAGGGTAATTATTTCTTGACCACAGAGAATGTTCATGTTTCTATAGATGAAAGTCTTGTAGCTGACAATCCAGGAATTGATCCAAACAAGACTTCAAGAGAATTGGTAGGGTGCAGTACAAATCAAGAAGGATATTCCATCTCTGATGAAGAGAAATCTAACAAAAAATCAGCTTCTGATGATGCTTGGATCTTGGAATCCAATGGCAGCAATTCTTTCACAGTTAGATATGGATCTCTGTTGCTTGGATTGAAGACTGCTCAAGATGAAGAGATCAAACTCCTTCACACCAAAGGAGGTTTGAGCTAAGGGTTTGTCAGTGGTCTAATGTTGACAATCAAAGCATGTACTAGACTAGACCAGTAGAACAGCAAGCTATGGTGGTGAACCATACTGTTGTATTCCAAAGTCAGCAACAGGAACTCTTCACAGGGAGAGCAAGGAGTTATAGTTTTTAGTTTGAAGACCACGTCCTGCCATGGAACAAGAAGAAGAAAGGACCAAGAGGAAGATGCACAAAATTGGTTTTCTGGTGGAGAGCTCCATTCGCCCGTCACCATTTTTGGGGGAAAAATGGTTTCCTACTGGTTTACCAAGATGGCACACTATTTTCACTACCTCTCAAGAAGCAACATCTGAAACACTTCAACTCTTGAAGTATCAGATTATTGCATCTATACATACGTATATTTGTATAGTTTTTAATTCTATTTTGTTTTGTTTGTTTCCATTTTTTATGCCTTCCATTTTTGGGTAACATGACTCCGTAGCCCAATGGTACACATGAAGATACTGGAGATTCTAGATTCTACTCCCTTCAATTCTTTTTACAATTGATAGAAGTTCTCTAACTGGAGCCAGCTGTTGTCCCCCAAAAATATCACTCATTTTTGGGACAACATTTGAACTATTTTAGTCCTATAGACCAAAATTGTCTCTTCCCTTTTCAAAATTTGTCTTGGGCATTCAAATTCCTCATTTTTCAAGCTTCTCAAGAATCTACAGACTCTGTAGGCTTGAATCTATGGACTCTGCAGGCTTGAATCTATGAAATCTGCAAGCTTGAATCTATGGACTCTATAGGAAAAGAAAATTTACAGACTCTGTAGGCCAAGTTCAACAAGATTCATAGGTTGATTTCTATAGACTCTGCAAGAAAGAATCAAGCTTTCAACACTTACGTGATCTCAAAGTTGGTTCAATGACCAAGTTCAACCAAAAGAGTTCATCAGCAAGCTTCTAAGCAAGGATTGAACTGTTGAACCACTCGGGTTCAAGGTTCAACATGTTTGGTTCAACGAGGATCAAAAGGACTTAGCCAAATCAAAGAGAATGAATCAATGAACCATTGAACCAAATTTGGTTCAATTTAGTTGGTTCAATGCTTCCGTTCACTCAGTCAGTTCATCAAACAGTTCAACGGCTTTTGGTTCAATCAAAGGGTTCATCGGCTTAAACCATTTTGGTTCAACGGTTGGTTCAAATCTTGGTTCAATTGGTTCAATGCTTTGGTTCACTCAGTCAGTTCATCAAACGGTTCAACGTCTTTTGGTTCAATCAAAGGGTTCATCGTCTTGGTTCATCAGCTTGGTTCAATGGTTGGTTCAAAGCTTGGTTCAAAGCTTGGTTCAAAGTTTGGTTCAACGGTTGGTTCAAAGGAGCGGTTCAATGCAAAAGCTTAAGAGAGCCTCCTGAAGGACAAGTACCCTTACGGAGGGCACTTGGTCGACAAAAGCACCCTCCGGAAGGGTCATTTTCAAGGAAGCCGCAAAGGTAAATTCTTTCATAATTTTGTTTAAGGCAGTCGAAAGACAAAGGCATAATTCCTTCAAACTTTTTATCCGAAGGAATTCCTTCGGACAAAAAGTCTAAATAAATTTGAGAAAGTCCATGGGAGAAAAGCCCGAAAGAATTTCCAAAGGCCAAAGGCAAAGCAATCGAAACAATTCTTGCAGACTTTTTGTCTGCGGACTTTTTGTCCGCAGAAAAATGTCCATGGAAAAAGTCCGTGGGAAAATGTCCGCGGGAAAGCTCCAAAGGACTCCAAAGATTAAAGGCCACTAAAGGACCCTGAAGGGTAGGTGCCCTTGCGGGGGACTCTCGGCTACCAAATTAAAGGACATTTCCCCAAAGCTGAAGGGTCACCTTCCCTTCGGGAGGATGCAAAACAAGAAAGCCAAAGAAAGCCCAAGGGGTGACGCGCCCAAAGATGTCAAAGTCAAGAACGGTGAACTAGCCATTGGAAATTCAAGCGTAGTGACAGGTGCGTGAACGTCAATTTTAAGGTTCATAAAATAACTGTTGATTTTGAAAAGCCTTAAAGAAGAGCCAAAGAACTTAGCCCGAAGGCCATCCAAAGACCGCCCGAAGGGTAGATACCCTTGCGGGGGGCTCTTCCCAACCCAAAGCATATCATTTCTCAAGGCTCGAAGGGCAGGTCCCCTCTGAGAAATCTCAAATGACAAAGCTGAAGGAATTGCTGAGGAAAATGACGTGTCTGCAAACGTCAAAGTCACGATAATGAAATAGCTGTTGATCCTTATAGGTTTAGATCTATGGACCTGAATGCATTCAAAGGCTTTAAGGCCAAGATCAGCAGGAAGTGACTAAGGAACAGAGCATCAAATTGAATCAAGGACTCGATTCAATTAACCAAAAAAGGAGGAATGATGAAGAAGGATCAGATAGCCAGGTGGACATTGAAAGATGCAAACTTTCAATAGCGTGATTCGTTTCTCTGCATTGAGAAAAGCAAATGGGTAAATGCCCCTAAATTACATGTCTTCTTAACAAATTTCAATGCAACATGATGTGTTACGATTCCCAAGTCCTTCTTGAAGAGGCTATATAAGGGACTCTCTTGTTATTGTAAAAAGGATCTCTCTCTAAAAATCAGAAACAAAACTCTACCCAAATTGGAAGGCATTACTGAGACTTTGAGCTCAGATTGTTGATCATATTTTGTTATTGGAATAAGAAAGCAAGTGACTTTTCAGACTTTGTGCTGTGATATCTTTGTTGTTGGGGAAACTGTTCTTATGTCTTTTTCCTTAATATATTTTCTATTCCTTCAATTCAACAAGCAGAATTAGTGAAAGTAGTCAAGAAGGTGTCATGAAGTTAACTGTGGAGAGACTTTGTGCCCCCATATTTGCCTTTAGTGTGTTTTATTTTTTGTTTCTGTGTAAAGGACCTTGGGACGACTTTGTGCCCTCATTGTCCTTCGTATCTCACTCTTCGGAAATCTAAGTGAAGACTTTGTGCTACATCTCAATTTGTTGATTACTACGTCCTTGGTTACTTTTTGCAATTACTACCAGGAGTTTTCTTGTGGTTTGTTGAATAGTACTTCCGAAAGAAGAGGAGTGCTTTCTGTCATTTCCCTTCAGATTTTTCCTTTGCTTTGTATGCATCATCTCTGAAGAAAGAGAGATGGATAGTTTATCCTACCCTGAGTATTATTTTCTATTTATATATATATAGCATATCTATAGGGAACCTCCCCTTGCTGAGAGGATAGATTAGTCCCCTTTTGATGTGGTAAATCTACACATTTGGACGACCAATCTTCCTACTTTGGCTGATCAGACCTATTTTATTTATCAGTATGCTGATCGACAAAATATTCAACCAACATAGTAAAGAATCTCTTTTGATGATACTAGGTTAAAGGTGTATTAACTTTAGAATGATTAGACATGATCTTATGCCTAATATCATAGGGAAGCCTCAAGATAATCAACATATAACCATCATCCAGCCTTCCATGGAAGGAAAATAGGAATGTACTAGGGATTCTTCCCAGATGTTAAGTAATAATCATAAAGAAGGAATGACTACTTGTGGGGAGAAAAAATGATAATTCTTCTTCTACTAATAATTCAAGTGATAATGTTGAACAAAGGAGTGTTATTGATGAGTGGCCTTCCAAAATTGATACAATAGAACATGTTTTTTATGTCATTGCTAATTTACATGTACATAGACCACTTGGGAATGTACCTCCTTCATTGTTAGGCAGAATTAAGCCATTTTGGATTATGTGATTATAGTAATATAGTTCAAAGTGGATCTCAAAAATCCTTGTTTTATGAATGAAAAGATATGCTAAAAGAATAAATTTTTAGGAGGATTAAGGGTAAAGTTGAATTAGTGGAAACATATATAATCTCTTATTAGATTTGGATAAATGTAAGAGTTGTAAGCATTATGTGGGTGCACATGCATGGGGAGTTGATCACCCAAAATTAGTCAATGTTAACAAATCTCAAGGCATATAAGGCACTATAGCATCTATTGTTATTCCTCCTCTTATTGAGTACAGTCCTTGAATTAAGATGAAGAATACCTTCTTATTCAAAAAACTAGAGATTTTATATTCAAAAATAAGTTTAAAATTTTGTTGTTAAATTATGTCTTAAGTTGACTTTGTATAAACTTTACAACTATGATGTTTATTGGTTATGTACAAGTAATGTAAATTGTTGAAGCTTAGATAGTATTTAGGGTTTATAAGTTAGTGATATATTTGAAGAGCTAGTTGTGGCCAATATGCATAGTTGATGTTTCATTTTGTTGATTTAGATGGTTAATAATAATTTGATCATAGATATAATTAAGTGTTTGGTGTTCAAACATCAATTTGGATGATTTTATATGCAATTTTATGGTTATTTAGAAGGTTTGATGTGTCTTTGATAGATATGTTTTGAATGTGGTTAAGATGTTGTGGTTCTATGGTGAACATATACTTTGTACAAACCTCATTACAATATAACAAAGTGTGATCACTCACCTCCTAGTATACGTAGGTATATCTCTCATGTGCTTCATGACCTTCTACATAATGGTCGCTCATGTTTTAAGATCAAAATGTAACACTTTATTAGACTAACACACATAAATTTCAAGTTCTACCTACACCCTGTGATGCTTGATCATATTTAGTGACTTTTTTGGAAGCACCCCATGTATCTTAGAGTTATCCCTTGAGGTCCTAATAGCAACTTACCCCTTCTTTATTCAAATATTATAAGATGCTTTACCTTACATGTTGAATTTCCCAAATGCATCTCATAAAGGGTTTAGCATCACTTTATGGCTTAGCCTATGTCATTTGTACCTCGTGTGCCTTTGGTACCTCTAGTTTACACCCCTTTGCCTTTGGCACCTATATTTTATGCCTCTCTATCTCTGATTCCTTTTCAATCTACCCCTTATTCCTCTAGTCTATGCCTATCTACCGTTAGTGCCTACAATTTGCATCCTTTTGCCTCTAGTGCCTTCAATCTATGTCATTTGCCTGTTGTGATTTTGATTTATACCCTTGAATCTTAAACTTATAGTGTTAACTCTTCATTTATAGTGCCTCTAATCAATTCCCATTTATACATTGAGTTCCCTCAACTTGCATTATTTATGTCATACGCCTCTTGTCCACTCTCAACTTGAATTATTTTTGTCATATTCCTCTTGTACCCTCTCTAGGAGTCTATGGCTTTCATTTTGGGATTTTCTCTAAAACCATGATATGGAATCTATGATGTCATGATTTTCACCCCTTTGCATTTAGTGCCTTCAATCTATGCCCATTTGTCTCTTGTGCCTTTGGTTTATGCATTGGGTGTGCCCAGTTTGCACACTTTATGTCCCTATGCATCATGTCCACTCTCTAAGATTTTAAGACTTCCATATTAGGGTTTTCCATATAACCATAGCATGCCATCCATGTTATTATGGTTTGCACCACTCTACCTCTAATGCCTTCAATCTACACCCATCGACCTCGTCTGCATCTAGTTTATGCCCCAAACTTCTTGTGATTCTATTGTGCACCTTTTATTTATAATGCCTCCAATTAGTGCCCCTTTATGCATTGGTTACCCTTAGTCTACTCATTTTAAGTCCCTACACCCCTTGTCCACACTCTAGGAATTTTAGGCTTCCATAATGGGGTGTTCTTTAAAATCACAATATAGCAACCATGTTGTTATAGAGTCATGGTGTTCCAAATTGTGTTTTTCATCAAAACATATCTGCAAAGGAATCATGTGGTTGGGAATTGTGTTTTTTTAGTTGTTTTTTAGCCCTAAAAATTAGGTATGTGATTCTCAAGTGTTTCCCACTTCTTTTTGTGATTATGATGACATCCTCTAATGGGTCATGCGATCCAAATAATATTTTTTAGTGGTTAGTAGTGGCATTAATATCCTAGTGAGACACCCTTTGTAATAAATATGTTCATATAGTGTTTTGTTAGTAAATTAATGTTAGTCATTAATTTACTTATGTTAGTAATTATACGAGCTTGTAGTTAATTGGTTGCACTGTTGGGTCATGTATGAAAATTAAGTAGCCAATTTTATTAAAGCTTGGGGATGGAAAGAAGAATGTCATAATCAATGTAAATGAAACACAGCCATATATATGAAATATTATTCTAAATAAAATATATAATTTTTCCACATTTAACCCTATGTTAAATTTATTAACAATGGTATCGACGTTGATGGTGGTACTAGATCTCTGAAGAAGTTATGGAAGAATTGTTGGCTTTTCAAGTCACCTTGATCTCTCATCACATGATATAAGTAGGACCCTTGGTCCAATATCAGCTAAGTATGAGTTAGTAATTTCTTCATGAGGATAAATCCCAGACCAAAACTAGGTCTGATGATCAGTTAAGGGTTATTTAAACATTTTCATGTTTCATAAGGCCTATTAAGCTTTTTTTTGGACCTAAAGCCATGTTAGCCCTTAACTAAACCTATTTGATGCCTAAAGGCATTTGAAAGTGATTTCAAAGTGAAAATGGGTCAAATAAGTCTTAAAAGCATTCATATGGCCATAAAAGAGGTGAAATATTCAAAAGGAGGACATAAAAGTCATTTATAAATATTGAAACTCTTTCCAATCCTATAAGTTCATACTCCTTATTTAAAGGATACCTTTGACTTTGTTTTTCCTCCTTTAAGCTTATAGAGGTCTCATAACAAGTTTTTACCAATTTCCTAATGTTGTAATAAGGAAAATAGATCTTTAAGCATGTCTGCATGTCATATCAATAAGTTTCAAGGCCTTATCAAGAGAAACCAGGGTTGAAGAGGTTGGGAGGAGTCCAATGAACATCAAAACAAGGCTATAAAATCCTGCAAGTTCTATTACAAGAGCTTGTTAGTATTTTTCAATCCATGTCACAAGTTAAAAACTAGGAAAATGAAGATATACATGATTAAAATGAGTTTGTAGATCCTATCAAGAGATCCAAAGAGTAAGAAATAGGGTTAAGAAGGTCGGAAATAAAATATCTAACATGTTTCCAAGATGATCATGAGGTTTTTTGTGAGAAAACATAGTTTTTACAAGCTTAAGATGTAGGTTTTGTTAGACCCCAAATTTTGGCTAAGTCTTTTGGTAAAGATGCACGGTGTGGAAGAAGCACAATATAAAAGAGTCGTAGGTGCAAAAGAACATGGCACATGGGTTTATGATGTAGGAAGACCCAATCAGATAATATGCATAATAAATGGAAAACTTGAGAACGAATGGATTGGAACACTAGTAGAATACTTGAGGAGCATAGGGAGTGGGAGATGGTTAGGGAGCGATTATCAAGGATGAAATAGACTAAGTCACACATGAATATAGCACTGGCCCACGAGAAGATAAGCACTCGATGATGAGGATCTAGCATCGAAGAGGGAATATAGGGGCACAAAGCCCTAGGTCCTTAGGGAAATAATGTAATTGGTTTCCATAACTCTTAGTCCATTGAAGATCATTGATGAGTCATTAAGAGTGTAATTATTATTATAACTACTTGGTTGGGGAAAACCAAGAATAAATACCCCTGATTTGAGCTTTGTAATATTTTTTATTATTGTTTCATTGATGTAATCGAGGATACCATTGTGATATAGTTATTGTACTCTATTAGATAGTAGAGTTGTATGAATGATTTGCACCATGCATTTATTTATGTAACCTATTTATCTATTATGAATGTAATGAATTGAATCTTCCTTACTTGAATGTTATTATGTGGATTATGGAAACCATGGTGTTGGTCATCTTAATCAAGTTTTTTCATTTAACTGAATCTATGCGCATAACTACTATGTATTTATTTTTCTAGTTAATCATTGAGTAAAGTGGATGTTAGAGCACCGGTATATGTTAAGTACACCTTCACATGATAAAACCAATAGGAACCAATTCCTCATTGCATGTTTTGGGTGAAAATGAAATAACTCTAAATCTTGCATGAAATGTCAGTGCACTAGCATGTTAGGTTTTAATCACTTCAGCATGCACCTAAGGAAATTTAGTCATAGATAGAAAACTATCCCAACATTTTGGTTATGTTATCGGGACTCATAATGCTTGTTTGCATGATGGTGGAAAATGATCGAGTGATTGTCTATTAAAAACATTGAAAGGTAAATTACTAGTGTTAAAGATAAATTTGTAGTACCATTTATTGAATCATGATTTTTTACACGTGTGTGGGTTGAACAACATATATATAATTCCTTGTATGAGACTTTCTTTGTGGATGTACCTATTCATATATATGCTTGGATCACGACCTATGCTCAAGACTAGTCAATAAATAACTGATGGAAGATAACATGGACATTAGAATGTTAGATGGATTTAACACACTTGGGAACACCTTGCACACGAGTTGTTGATGTTTTTTGGAGAGGAGTGTTAAATAGTTACATCTTGGAGTATGTATTTTTAACTTATTCTTGTCCAAAAGAAGCTCAATTCCATTTTTTTTGAGAACCACATGGTTGATATCTTAAGAATTTCCCTTTGGAGGTGAAGAAGTTATTTATTGACTCTAGACTTGAGACTTTTCCCATGGAAGGATAAACTCTTCCTTGCATGAGCAACACAGGTTGTGGGGGAATGCAAGGGTACTTATGAAAAATTGTTGGTTCGTTATGGTAGCTATTTAGTGGGAGTTGTAAAATTATAAATATGATGAATCTCAGTGAAGGATTATAGGTGGAAGAAACATAGGAAGGGGATGAGAGGAATTGGGAAGTGATGTAAGGATCTATAGGGAGGCAAAAGAGAATAAGGAGGAATCTCTAACTTTCTAACCATAACCAACACTAGTTCTAGTATATATGGGAGAATCAAGCCAGGAAGTGGTGACTGAAGAACCCGAGTTGAACTGACCCAGTTCCCCAACCACAGTTTGAGCACATGCTTTTGAGTTAGATGAACTAATTATATGCAAATTGGATATAGATATCATAGATTTAGAGACTGCACCTATCATCACAACCTTAGTTGAACAAAATTTAGACACTAGTGTATTAACTCTTTCTTTTCCTTTACAAAGTAACTCCATGGATAAACTTGGCATGCCTGGTATACCCAGCATAAGTAGTGGGAAAAGTACTATCTTGACCATAGAGACTCAACCTACCTTAGCACCCAATGTCTCTGGTGTTTTCAACTCTCTTGATACTATTGGCCTCTTCTAACTCTTTAACCTTGCATACTTTGAAAATCTGATAGAAGCATTTAAGTTTTTGATCTCATGGGTTCATGAGGATTACATCTACTTTGTTGGGTGCCAAATGCAAATCATAGTTGAAAGAATTAGAAAAGTGTCAGGGTTGTAATGCTCACGTACGAACCTTGAATATGATCTAGAGGACTAGGATGAAATAGATAAGATGGCCATAGCGCTTTAATATTGTAAATAAGTCCATGCCATGCATATTACAAGTCTTTAGGATCCTACCCTTCGAGTGGCCATACAAATAATTATGATAAAGGTTAGAGGTAGAGACTGATGGAAAGAGGTGGATATGACCCACTTGTATGTTGCATAAGTTATCGATGGGTTGAAGTATAACTGGGCACAATACTTTGCTAATAATATCATAGAAGATGTAAATAAATCTCACAGTATGCGTAACCATAGGTTTGTATGGGGCACATTTATTTTATTGATGGTGTTTGATGAACTTGGTGAACCAAACTACACCACTAGAAAAATAAAATAGATGTACCTACCTAAAAACAAATCCCTTGTAGAGTGGTACAAGGCATTAACTTTTCCTATCCCGATCACTCTATCCTACAAGATCAAGATGAAATCATAGTACGATAGGATGAAAGAAGCCTTTGGGAATGAATGGTGCATTCTAAAGGACTTGCCTGTTGACTATAAAACAACACTACTCCCTTGCATGCATTAGGATGGCCCCCTTTGGGGAGTTATCTTCTTATCTAAAGTTTTTATACACTTTCATGGCATGATACTTCATAAACACCATCAACTGGATATACGACATATAGCCTATGACACTTACTACTGAACAAATTGATTTAGAGACTCACACCCTTTACTAGTTATATGTATACCCTGGGAAGAAAGCCTATAGAGAAATTATTGAGTTTGATATAACCGACATAAAAGTATAGCAAACATTGGTAGGCAATTATATTCATCCTTTGTTTTATATGTTGAAGCCCATGAAAAAATCTTCAAGGAGTGCAAAGCATCAATGAGAGAAACTTACTTTCGCACCATCACAAGAAAATAATTAGAAGCACCTTAGGCATGATGCCAATACAAGTTATCATCCAAAACCTTTAAAAAGGCAAAAGACTACCCAGGCACCACCAAATAAGGATATACCAACCAATTGACCTAAAGGCCCAGAGCCAACCACACAAATTGTTCCCTTGGAACAAGAGGTGGAGGTGCCTAAGGATGGTGATATGGATGAGTTGGGAGAATTATCAGAAAGAACCCTAGAAAGATTCAAAATTGAAAAATAATATACTAACTCTAAGAAGACACCCTCACTGGTATAATAGGAAGAAACCACCCTTGAGGAGACACAGATGGAGATTAAAGATCTACTCGGTGAAAAAAGGGATGGTTTTGAATCAGAATTAGGACTGAGTGGCCTTGACATCGGAACTACTTCCTAAGAGCCAAACATGGAGGTTGAGATACTTGAGCAAGATCCCTTGAAGGGGAAATAGGTAGTTGATGACTATATTTAGAGGTTTTAGTCTCATATATAATACAATTGATGATATCTTAAAATATGACATTGGCCATATGTTAATACAAAATGGCATCCATGTTCCCAATCCCAACTCCAAATCACAATGCCCAAACAGAGCGAAAAAAATCGCAATGTTAAACACCTCAAATCAAAGTGATTAGGTTTGGGAGTTTATATATAACCAAAAATCTATCGATATTACTTTTTTTGTATTGAAAACATCCTTTTTTGTACATTTAGTTTTATTAGAAATACATTGTATATACTATAGATTAAAAAAGGCAGTTACAATATTGCAATATATAGTGGAAATTGGAAACGATTACCGGGTTCTTCATTACTATTTTAGGTTTTAATTTTTAGATCTATTTTTATGATTTCAATACCCTTTACATGTAATTTTTAGTATAATGCTATCGATAATTACAAATCTATACCAAAATTCATTTGCTTGTATAGTAATATTTAGCTCCCAAAGTTTTTTATTATATCTTTGCATTCTATAATTTTATAACTTCAATAAATCATTGTATCAATGGCTTAGGATTCATATTACAATATTCTTACTTGGAAATATTCAATAAATTGTAAATATTTCGTTTGATATACAATGTAATATAACATTTCCTAACATATAGATACTACAACCAAAAATATATTCTTACATTCAATCTATATGCATTGCTTTGTATTCTTTACAATTTTTTAAAAAATGTTATTATTTTTAATTATGTTTTGTTTTATAGGAAGTTATTTACACCAAATACAAACACATCAAATGTCATCACCTATCCACCAACTTTAGATTTCAAATAATGGACGATCGTGAAAAAGAAATTGATATGACTAGAGCATCAGGATTGTCTGAAGGAGAATACATACAAACATTGACACACATTATAATTAAAAATTTAAATCCTTACAAAAACAACTAGACTACAAAGGGTAGAGTACTCAAAAAGGGGATTCTTCGTACTTACACAAACAACAATAGTTCAGGGTAGGGTTTTGGCTTCAACATTGTCAACAACGAAGGAAATGACATCACTATAACTTCTTTTGACGAAGCCGCAAACATGTACTTCAATCAAATTCAAGCTAGTAGAATATACTCATTTTTAAATAGAACTTTAATATATGCCAACAAACAATATAATAGAGCAAAAAGTCTATGGAAAATTATCCTCAATGTTACATCCTCTGTTAAACATTATTTTGAAGGAAATCCCACTATCCCAATATACCAATTTGATTTCAAAACAATTAAGCATATCAAAGATACGACTACAAACACAAAGATTGATACTATTGGTATTGTCCTATCCATTACTGCCACCTCCAATTGTAGAAGGCCATATAGAACTTCAAATATGAAAAGAGCATTGATACTATAAGACAACTCAGATTATAATATTAAAGTAGCACTATGGAGAAGCTTCTGTGATGAAGAGGGAAAAATATTATCAAATTTGTGTGATAAAAAGACAGTCACCTTCAGTTCTTACCATCAAAAAAGGTTAAGTTCAGACATATAATGGAAAAACTGTTAGGATTGTGGAGCTAAAAGCTTCACTGATGCAAACAGGGGAGGAGGTTGCTGAGTTGCAGAAGAAGTTGGGGTCGGTCTGATCAGCCGACGTCGGCGGGATAGCACAGAGAAGCAACCGACGTCGGTCATATATCGGCCGACGTCGGTCACCTCCAGGCGGACAGGGACCGGCGTCGGTCGCCTGTGTGGTTCGACTGCGAGCTATTTACGGGCAGTTAGCTAACGAACCAAGAGTTTGCATGATGAGTGCTAATTTTAGACTCATAGCTGCGGATCTAATTATTGTAATTAGATGTCTAATCATTGTTTGGATGAGATCTATATAATAGACTCATGGTTGTATTGTAAAAGTGTGCTAGGGAGTAAGAGAGCATAATTATAAGCTCCTTCTGTGTGTGAGGTAGAGCTATGGTGCGTTCCTCCTAGTGCCACAGTACCAGGTGTGTTGGTGCTGGATTGGAGAGCCAGCTGGGTTCTTCAATAAGTAAGATCGTTGATCTGCAGGTGTATGTGTGTGCAAGGTCGAGGTTCACAGGTGATTGGAACCATTGCTTGACTTGCAGGTGTGCAAGGTCATACAGAGAGCAACACTACAGGGAGCAGTATCAGGCAGGATCTACTTGGAGTACAGGTGTGTACTCGGATAGAGCAAGAGGAAGGCAAGGGAGTTCCTTCCATAAGTATGGTCTGTTGAATTGCAGGTTGTTGCAGATTCATGGGAGATCTACTTGAAGTACCTTGAGTACTTGTGGAGCACGTGGAGTGCTTGTGGAGTGCGTGGAGCACTTGTGGTGTGCGTGGAGCACGGGAGGTGAACACCAACTCTGTATTTGAGTTGGGTGTTGGGACCTGTGAGAGGGAGAGCTTTGGGGAGAAGAATTACTGTTCACTTGAGGCGTGGGAAACCTCTGTAAGGTGGTGGAGAAGAAGTGGCATCTTCTTTATTGTATTCTTTTCTGTATAAAGTGTTAATACAATTTGGTATTGTCTCTCATATCATGTGTTATTCTGAATTCTAGTTACTTGGTGAATCTGGTTAATTTCCGCATATTAAGTTGCTTGGTATTAGTAATCAAATTGTGTGCTTCCGGTGTACACCCTCCCAACAAAAACAATAGGAACCAACCTAGATACACAGTGCTTCATCAATCTGAATATCCCTGAAGTAAATGAAATAAGATGGTTTGAGGAAAATAGTGCAAATCTACCAACATCATCACTGAGTACAAGTGTTACTGAGCATAAAACAATTGTAAATATTCACAAATCAGGGGTTCTTAGGAAATTAATTTCATTTACATTAGATGCAAGTCATACATATTAAAATGACATTTTTTTGTTATTTTACTTGTGGTACTGTAATTAACAATAGACGATGTAAAAAAAAATGATTCAAAAAGGTGATGCATCTTGGCATTGTCAAAAATGTAATATTGATGTACAAAATTGTAAATATAAGTATGCATTTAATTTCATATTAGAGGATGTCACCGATACAATATGTACCACAAGATTTGATGAAGTTGTTGCAATTATGGGTATCACAGCATGAGATTTACAACAAATATCAGAATCTCCTCACAATATTTGGAAAATTGTCAAAAAATTGCTCTTCCACAAGTATTATTTCATAGTATCTATAAAATTGGAGATATACAATTACAAAGAATAAATGCATTGTATTATACTGAATGCAACTAAAGATAAATCTACACCATCAAAAATATCTTTACTTGATATATTTGATGCAATTTAGTACATATGTGCACTTATATGTGCCAATTAATTGTAATTATCCTTTGTTTCCATCTATGAAGTTTGCTACAAAAATAATAGTTCTTTCTATATTACGTTCTCAAAAAATGTTTTCAAAAACACGCAACTAAAATTACCTATAGTTTTACAATTACACCTATTTTTCTACCCATCTATAGCCACAACTTATTCATGTTGATATTCGCATATATATACATGTCTTACTTTATTAGTCACTTTCAAATATGTACATTTCTACATAGTATACGATTTCCGTAGGCAAGAAATTAGACTACACAACATTTACAAGTTTTTTGCAAATAATATTTATATTATGATTGTTGCAGACATTCATGGGGAGTGACAAATCAAATAAAAGAGCTCGTTTGAGCTATGCAATGCACAAGGATCAAATAAATGTGCGTCAGTGCCTTAATTACCATGCATGAGCAACAAATACTGACCCTACAGTTACTGATGATCCTATTGATCAACCTCAAAAAAGATTTCATGAGAGGGTATATGCTCTATTTTCAATACATCCATGTTTTATTTGTAAGGAATTGTATCCAGGTATTCAAACAAGAAAGTACAATGGTGACCATACTTATCATTGGTGCATTGCTGAAAAACCAATAATCGCTTATGTGCTCATAATACCATGGACCCAAGTATACACCCTAAATTTTTATCAAATTTGACTCAGATAGAGGAAATGATTATTGCCCGAGTCAATATTGCAAGTAACACATGCATGTGGTGGGAAATACAAATACAATGGCCACACTATTTGCTTCCCCCAAGATATATCTTCTATTGTTAGGTACCTACCACGTCGAGCAGAAAATATTGACATCTTAGTTTTGAGAAGAATTGTATCAAAAAACAAATCATACGATTGCTATGTAAGTAGATCACATGTAATGCAAGCCCTACATTACAAAATTGAGCATGATCCCTATTACGCAGACATCCAAATTGACCATCAAACACTTGAGGCCCTGCCATCTGAACCTATCGATATCTCTTATGTCCTTTACCACACTGCAATGGAGGTTATAGATATACAAATCAACAATCTGGATTTGAATGATGACATAAATGCAGCTACAAATCTACATTATCACCAAACCTCATCTTTTGTGGCTTCCCTTCCAAGTGCACAAAGAGAAGTTGACCAAATAAGAGACTCTGTAAACAACACCAATAGTAGCATTCTACCTATAATCAATTGGTCAAATGTTAGTAGCTCACCCATCAATTAGCACAACATAGAGGGCTTATTTTCTATGGCAATCCCTTCTCTTTTTTTAACAGGTATTTACATGTACCAACAACCATGTATTAGAAAAGTCCAATTGCACGAATATGTCGTGCACCTGCTCAAAAATCAAGATAATCAGTTTGGAAGCCATCCACACTTCCAATATTTCTTGTTGAACCTAATGATGTGCCATTGAAGCCAAGTAACATCTACAGTATTTGCAAAAAAAACATTGAATACAACTTACCACTCACAACTTTAGACTTGCGTGGACATCTAGCACAATTCCTAATGCAACTATTGCAAATCAATTAATGCGTTTTGGATCGACACTTAGAGGTACACATTCATTTTGGTCCAAGTCCAAGAGTGAATTAATAGATATGATCACATAATTGGGATCATCAACATTATTCTTCACCTTGAGTACAAAGGACACCAAGTGGCCAGTTTTACATAAAATCATGTTGAGTGCACAAACATATCTCCTAAATAACAATTCCCAATGGATAAATCAAACCTAATTGCAAGTCCACATCTTGCATCTTTATACATGGATAAAATATTTTCAATATTCTATATTCATACTAAACCTATGTTTTTTACAATCAATAAATATTAAAAACCTCTCTGAAATCATGATTATGGAACGTGTTTTTTTTACTTAGGTGTGAATAGAAGCATAAAGGATCAGAGCACAACCACAGATTTTTATGGTTATAAAATTTACCCAACATGGACACATTGGACTGGGAAGATGCACTTCAAGTAGATTCTGCAAGGATATTCTTCGACCAGCATGTAACAGCATGGAACCCATGCAACAATGATAGAATCCATGATAGAATACACCATTTTGATCTTGAAAATCCATGCTTACCACCAATGGAATATTTGTTGCCAATCCTCAAAAAAATTATGAGGAGCTTCTAAAGTGAGTCTAGCGTCACACCAAATGTAGTGAGTCTACATATTTACGAAAAAAGGTCACGACTTTGCAAAGCATATATAAATCCCCATATCCACTACAAGCAAACTCAACCATGTTTATCAACAATGAAAGACATAAAACTTACCTTGCATCAGATAGTGATGAAAGAGTTAACATCCAAAATGCAAGCATGCTTTCAATATGGCGTGCAAATGTAGATTACCAACCAATTGTTTGCCACCATGATGTGCTCAAATATATAACAAAGTATGTAACAAAGGTTGACAACAAATCTGAAAGCTACCAACCTGTGCTAATTATAATAGCATTTACCATTGCAATTGAAATCCCAACAATGATCTCATACAACAAGTCCCTCTCAAAAACTATTGTTGACCATAACATAGACGCACAGGAAACATGCCACATGTTGTAAAATCTCCCTTTAAGAGTATATAGCCGAACATTTGTTACCTTATCTGTTGGCAAACAAATCTTCAAATGAATTCTTCAAAGCATATCTATTGAAGACAACCTACCATCTTTCATTGACGCATATCTAGAACACCCTTCTTTCTTGGACACAACACCGTGCATTGAAGTTGCACGAGCATGATCTTACAATAATAAAAGGAAAACAAATCAATGAAGAAAAAGAAAAAATCCAGGGGATTGTTCGCATATTTCCTTGTTTCTCTTATAAACCCTCTATTGATTTCCCAACATATGAGGCTTTCTGTTGGGCGAAGCTCTTACTTCACAAACCATTCTGCAATATTGAAATGAACATTAATTTTAAATAGAGAAGACATTGTTACAAATTGGGAGGAAATCAATGACTCTTACAATCCATGACATATCAACTGAATATCTATAGAAAACAACAACAATGTTTAATCAAACAGTGGTGACAATGACAACCAAGAAGATATACAATTTGATATGGAAATGCACGAGTGGAAAATCTTGTCCTGCATGCACCCATCATGAAACCACCAAATAGATGACATTGACATGCTTAGGCTTCGTAACTTCAACAACGACCACAAGTGGATTCACTCTCAAGTACTACTCAACCTACACACAACCGCACAATAATTTATAGATTCACAATGCACAATTGCCAAAGATACAAATGTTGGGTGCACAAGCGAACCAATGCCAAATCAGCGATCAGGGAACCAATAGATAGCCTTAAACATAATTTAACAACATGCTCAAAAAATGACACAATGTACACCACTCCGAATGATTATATAAGGAACAGCAGGTACATATAAATCTTACTTGATAAGCAACAAGCATAGCCTAGATGGACTTGCCAACAAATGCAAATCTCCTCTGCTTCTCCTTGCTCCAACTAGGGTTGTAGCATTTAATATAAATGCGTCAACAATGCATTCAAAGCTCCACATTCCTATCCGAAAAATGAAAACACTTGATGGACAAGTGCTAATAATTTTTCAAGAAGAAATGAGACACACTGAATATTTGCTCATAAATAAAATGAGTTTTATAGGCCCAAAGATGCTTAGCAATATAAATAGCCAATTGCATTAACCCTCAATTATCTATATAAAAAAATTGTGTGAAGCATTTTCTCAACAGAATAATAGGGACTTTGGCAGTTGTTCAATTACACTTGTTGGAGCCCTACGGCAACTTCCACCTGTAAATGATATGCAAGGAAGTCTTTTGGTCACACATTATGGCGAACATTTGACACAATTGTAACATTAAAATCAAATTTTCATCAACACTACACAAAAAACCAACTACTATTTAAAAATTTATTAATCAACATCAGAAATACAAACCCAACATAGGAAGACTGGAATATTCTCATGTCAAGGACATCATTCATGCCTCCAAAAGAACAAGAAAACGTAAAATTTCAACACATTTGTATGAAACTAACATATTGGCAATAATGCATAATAAGTGTTGACCATTTTTTGCCCAACAGGCCAAAAAATCGGTCCCCCTTCTTTTTTACGTTGTTCTGAGCCATTACTTTTGATTTTGCACAAGTCTTGCAATTTCTACGAACTCTGCAATATTTCTACGGACTCTGCAGGTGTAGTCTTTCGATAGATGAAGAACCAATCAAAGAGTGCAAGGTTTTACAAAGCTTCTTTGGACTCTTGTCCAAAGAAATTCATAAGGAAAGTGAGCTTAAAATGGTTCAACGACATGATCTTTCAAAAGAGTTAACAGCGTTGAACCGTTGAACCATTGAACCGGTTCAATGCCAAAGTTCATCGCTTGGTTCAAAGCCTTGGTTCAATCGGCAACTTCATCAACTCGGTTCAATGCCTCGGTTCAACGCCTTGTTTCAATCGGCGAGTTCATCGCTTTAGTTCAACGCCTTGGTTCAATCGGCAAAGTTCGTCGCTTTGGTTCAATCAAACGGTTCATCGGCTTGGTTCAACGCCTTGGTTCAATGCTTCGGTTCAATCGGATGGTTCAATCAGTCGGTTCATCGGCTTGGTTCAACGCGTTGGTTCAACGCCTTGGTTCAATGTTTCAGTTCAATCGGATGGTTCAAAGCCTTGATTCAATCAGTCGGTTCATCGGCTTGGTTCAATACGTTGGTCCAACGTTCTTGGTTCATTTGTCTTGTTTCATCGGCGAAAGTTCAACGCAAAGTTCATTGGCTCGGTTCAAAGCTTGGTTTAATCGAACGGTTCAACGAGCTTGGTTCAATGCTCAGTTCAAAGCCTTGGTTCAATAATCGCTTGAACTGTTGAACCGGTTTAATGGATTGGTTCAACGGTTGGTTCAAAGGAGTGGTTCAACGCAAAAAGTTCAAGGGAGCCCCCCGAAGGACAAATGCCCTTGCGGAGGGCACTCAGTCGACAAAGGCACCCTTCGGAAGGGTCATTTTCAAGAAGGCCACAAAGGACGTTTTCTTTCGAAAAATTTTCAAGGCAGTCAGCAGGGGCAAGGAAGAAATCCTTTGGACAAAAAGTCATAAGGAATTCAGAAAATCTGTAAACAAGAAACCCGAAAGCAAAAGACAAGGACGATTTCTTTCAGACTTTTTGTCCGAAGGAATTCCTTCGGACAAAAATCCGAAGAAATCCGGGGAGGCCGCGGGAGAGAAAAAAGCCAGGAAAATAATCCGAAGAAAAGGACCTGAGGAAGAAATCTGAAGAAAAAGCCCGCGAAAAAGAAAAACCCGCAAAAAAGGCCCAAAGGAATTTGCCAAGGACGGTGACGCCTCGAAAGCCGTCAATTTCAAGGAGACAGATTAGCCGTTGTTTTTTAAAGCGACGACGAGTGCACGGACGTCAAATTTAAGACGGTGAAATAGTCGTTTGCTTTTAAATTCCCTGAGCGCCAACCATGAAAAGAGCCCAAGGAACTCAACAACCCGCCAAAAGACCGTCCCCAAGGGCTGAAGGAGTAGAAAGAGACAAAAGCAAGGAAGAAGACAAGTAAAGGAAAAGACAAAGTAGTCCAAGTGGCAAAGGGGAGGCGATTTATTGCCAGATGATCACCAAATAGCACAAACAGTAAACGGCACGACCTGTCTTCTCCAGTTTGCATTTAAAAGGGGACAAATCACGTGAATATCTAAAAAGAGCAGTTTGTTTGCAGAAAAGAGGCACAGCTCGTGCTTCCACATTAATGCTTGAATGCCAAAGTCAAGTTTAGCGATTATACAGCATGGTTCTAGCAAACCTCTTCTACAAGAATGACATCAGTAACAGTGACTTCCTCTTTTCGATGTTTTCAGCGCACATGGGCTAGCTTGTCAAAGAGCGCCAAAGTATTTCCCAAAAGGCGCCAAGTTCTCTTCCTCTTTCTATATATTAAAAAATTTCTCATTTTGAGATGGACTCTCTTAGCCTTAAGGCACAACTCTGCCCAAAAATCTCTCGGGCTTGTAAGGTAGAGCGCTCCCAGATTTTACCTTGAATCAGGACTTAGCATTTTTACCTCTATCTGGACTTGCACTTTAAAGTATGTTTGTTTTCTTCTTTTGTGTTAAGTCATTGTCTTTCATGCTTTTCACAGATCGATTACAGCATGTCCAGTGCATTGTGAAGTCTCCTTTCTGCAGGTCTCCCAGAAGTGTCTACAGAAAGAATATAGGCGCATGTGAATACGCTGTCAAAGTGTGTCTCAGAACACCTTTGCTAGTTCCTCCTTGTATCTCTACGGACCCCTGACTCACTGTTGTAGAAGAGCTTCCCCCTTCAGATGAAGTGTATGGGCATTTCTTCCTGGTGAAAAGTGTATGTTCGAGCTGAGTGGGTCAACATTTTCTGGTGTATCACCTTTTCATTTTTAGGCTTAGGTTATGTTTTCAGCATCTCTCTCTCCCTTTTCAACCCCCGCCCCCCCCTTTTTCATTTTATTTGTTAGCAGTAGGAGAAACCAGGGCCTAAAAGATACATCAGAGGGAGCTAGCCCTTATCTAGAGACTCTCGCCTCCAGCTTCGCCGGTCCCACAGGGGAGGGGAGTTTACATTGTTGCGTGTGGAAAGGTGGGAGCTAGGCGTCCTGCCCCCGGGTGCAATCCACTGCGTCAACAATAAGCAAATGTTTAAATTATTGAACATTTCAATCGCAATATGTAGAGCCAAACAAAACAAACAGAGACATCTAACCACCATAACACTCAACTCGAGTCAACTGTGCTTTTATGTAAAGGAAAAAAAATTATGTTAACATCCAATCTATGAGTGAAAGCAGGATTAGTTAATGGAGCCATCGGATAAATTGTTCACATTATCTACAATGTAGATTCAAAGCCACCTTACTTACCCATATATATAGTTGTTGCATTCTAGACATACTCTGGTCCCCGATAGGATAATTGCAATCTTACACACCTTCTAATTCCTCTTATTACACGAGCTAATCGTCGCCAAATACTTATCAAAATGGCATGGAGTCTAACCATACATAAAGCACAAAGAATGACTCTTGATAAAGCAACAATTGATATTGGCAACATTGATCGTCACGGGTTGACATTCAATGTTGTATCAAGAGTACATTTAATCTATGACATGCATATCTCCCTTGCATTTACATTCGAGTGCTTTGCAAGAATGAAGGATAGTCAATATGTAAATCTTTAAAAATTAGAAGAAAGAAGATCGAGAGAATTACCTCTTCCACCATATTTACAACAACTGTAATTTTAATATATGGATTTATACTTTGATTTGTAAGACGTATTTTAATATACCATCTTTGTTTCTTTGCAATCTCATATTTTTCAGTAACTTATTTTTACAGTGCATTATAATATTATAATAAATAGTGGAATTTGAAAGCTATTACAAGGTTCTTTAATAGTATCATATGTTTCAATTTTTTAAACATATTTTAATCCTCACATTGCTCTTTGTATGCAATTTACAGTATAGTTTAATCTATATTTACAATTTTATATTGAGTGTAATTTGCATATATACTGATATTTAACTAGAAAGGTTGTTTGTTATATCTTCGTATTCTACAATTTCATAACTTAAATGCATCATTGTATGTGTACCTTGCAATTCGCCACATGAAAGCATCTTAGTTAATCGAAGTATTTTGAAGCTCTCGATACAAAGATCTTATAATACACAAAAATATTATATAATATTTATATAATAATTAACATTGTCTTCTTTAATAAATAATATAAATTAAATAGTGTTCCAATCTGTGTGCAAAAGATGAGTGTGTTCCATCTACAAAATGTAATTTCTAATTTTAATTAATATGAAAGTACGAATTCTTTGTGGAGGAAAAAAAATATGGGTGTGTAACTACACGAAAATATACCAATCAAATAAAAAGTAAATCGCTCTACCTATATAAGAAGTGGCTTGATTCCTGCAAATAATATAATCTTTAAGCCGTACCAAAAAATGTTTAGAAAAGTTAGCTTTATGTGTTACACGCCTGTTGTCAATGAAAGTTAAAGTGTAGTCCAATGAAAGCTAGAGTGTATTCGACTACAAAAATCAAATTATTGTGCCATCTTTTACTGACTATTTTCTATTTGATTTCATTGCGGTTCAAGTGAGTACCGAAGCTTTCACAAAGTGTATGTCACATGCATGCATATGGGGGCATCGCTTCTAAGACAATGTGAATGTTGTTGTAGAGGAGTCAACAATTAAAACTAAAAAATGGTCGATTGGTGATCGTTCCCAAGTGCCAAGGAGAGTTGGTAGGTTTAATTTTCATGTAATAGGGGGCGCTTGCAACGTACACTTAAGGGAATATACTCCACAAATACTCATTGAATAATATATTTTCCCCTCTCCAAAGCTCTCAGATTGAGCTACGTATTAAGTCTGAACGGTCCTTTCAAAGTGATTCATTTCATGGTCTTCAACTTAAAATATTGGAGTCTTCAGGGTTTATTTTATGAACCATGAACCTTATTATTAAAAATTCCAAAACAAATTACTTTTTTTATTACTTCCTCGATTGTGAAGTGATCTAAAATCGAGTTTCCCTTCCTAACTTAAATTCAATCTTAATTATTATATAATATATTATAATATTTATTTTTATATATTAAAAATTAATTTTATTATATATATATATATTCTAATATAATTTGAAATTTACATATAGTGAAATAGTGAAATAGTGAAATAGTGAAACAAAACCTAATTGCCAAAGATAATTAGTTAGAAAAAGAGGGAATAGAAGTTGAGCTTCTTCTTTGCTAATGTGGATGAACCACCTGTTCATCCTTCCGCTTCACTCTGCATTTTCCGACTATACTCTCTGCTCATCAAGCTCCTCCTTGTGTCTTTTTGCCTTCGCTATCGGCCTGCAGCTTTATGGGGGAGGTGCCAAGCGGCACTCCTCCAACTTTTGGGACCTTCTCCCTCAGCTGGTGGAATACAGGAGTCGAAAAACATTCACGAAAATGTCAAAGCCCTGCAATCACGCCACATTGCGAGATTGCGGAGCCCAGAACTTAAAAGGACTCAGCAAAGCCAAGAAAAGCATATCCGAGTTCCCTGAAGCCCTATGTTTGGACACGTGGCACAATCACGGAGCTCAGAATGACAGAGACTCGCAGAGATGCGAAATACAGTAGAGGACCCCGGATGTGGCGATGACGCCATGTGGTGCCATCGCGGCAATAGAGGCCCACGGAGGGGAAAGCATTGCCCACAGACCAAAATAAAAACCTCAAAGAACATTGGACAGTGGTGAAGCCCAATAAACCTGAACAGTCGTTGGATGTCCTCCACATGTCGCAGAATAATTTCATGATCTTAGATGGTCGGCGGTACTTAGACGATTCGGACTTAGATCCACAACTCCGTCGAAAGCCATTTCAATCCCCAAAGAACACGATGGAGCCAAGTCTCGATCGATCATTGAATCTGGGTCCCGGAAGAATTCAAAACTCCGAAGAAATGAAGATATTTCAACTTAGAATTATAGATACAATCCTTCCGACGTAACTTGCATCTGTAGAGCAATTGTTGGTTTGATATCATTGATGAAGAGGAGATTAGTTATCTAATCATAATTTTTGATATATAGCTTTTCACATTTCTTATGATAGGAAGAAGATATTGTATTGATTTTTGATTATTCGTCCATGATTACATAATAGATATGAAGTTGTTAGCACTTGTAGTGTTGAACAAAATGGTTAATGTTGTTGGACGTCATGGTAAATGTTTCATACAAAAGTACCAAATTATCATTGAAATAGGTGTCTATATAATTGAGTATGTCCGTGATGATACTTATATTGTGGTAAGGTACAAATAGCCAAAAGAATGAATATGTCCAAAATGATGCTCCTCTTCATGTTAGGGCAGGCTCTGGGTAAACAACATCGGTTGATTAGTTCAAAGATTTACAATGTCATTTTGTAAATTGTGGTTGATATTATTGAATAGCTTCACAATCATTTTTTGCAAATCTTGTTCTAATCACTTTTGGATCAAAAGAGGGTTTGTTGGGTCATATAATCCAAATAATATTATTTTAATATGTTAATGCTTAGTCGGATCATCCATCTCCTAGTGAGACACCCCCTTTAATAAATAAGCAAATATAATGTTATGTTAGTCATTAATTTATTCATGTTGGTAATTATATGGGCTTGGAGTTAGCTGGACCATTGGGTCTCGTATACGAATTGTGTAGACAAGCTTATTAAAGCTCGAGGATGAAAAGAATATTGTAATAATCAACATGAACAAAACCCAAGCATTTTTATAAATTTTTCTTCTAAAATAAAATATGTAGTTTGCCATGTTTAACCCTAAGTTGAATTTCCTAACATCCTCTCCTATACATTACCCTAAATACTTTCTATTTAAGTGTAAAATTAACCTTATTTCTAACTTTTGAGACTTTCAAAAGCTTGCACGATGTTGTCTCTGTGCCATGGTGTTCCATGTATTTTCTACAATAGAATTGTGTTCGGGAATTGTGTTTTGAGTTATTTTTTCACCCCCAACAACAAGTTATGTGATTCTTAAGTGTCTCCCACTCCTTTTTGGAATTATGACAAATTCATGTCCTATACCTTACCTTTAATAATTTCTATTTAAGTTTAGACCTAACCTTGTTTCTAACCTTATTTGTAACCTTGAGAATTTTACACGCTCACACCTTGTCGTAGTGCCATGGTATTCTGCATTATGTTTTTCGTTAAAGAATGCAATGGAATCACGTGTTTGGGAATTGTGTTTTTTGAGTTGTTTTTTCACCTCCAACAACTAGTTATGTGATTCTTGAGTGTCTCCCACTCCTTTTTGGGATTATGACATCCTCACCTACAAAAGTCCTTATTTCTATCATTGCATATTTTTACATGTTCACATCACAATTTGCATACAATCAACATCTACCACCATTTCAGTCACTCTCTTCCTACAATAAACATAAATAGGATTAGGTTGATTCCAATCAAGGTTCATCACTTGCATACAAAAACCGCTCAATTCAAATAATCTCCTTGTTGGCACCTATCCAATTACCATAGATCCACTTTAATTTACACATTCCTCTTGATGCGCTTCTACTATCCAACATAATCCTTAATCTCACCTCTAATGCTTGAAGCTTATCCAACCTAGCTTCGAACATCCCAAGAACTAACATTGGATTGCAATAGAAAACATACAATGACCTATCAAAATAGGCAAGGCCTGAGCGATTACATTCTATGCAGCTAACAATTGTATCAACAGACAAGTGTTGATTTATTCTTGTAGGAAGGGATGAACAATGTTGAGGAAGCGCATCATTTTGAGAGCATCATACTACACTAGCTTTGTGTGCATTAGAGTGTGGAACCTTCTCCAAAGATCAAAGAAAGTACTCAACTAATCCACACTCAGACGATAGAATGCACCATGGGTGAAGCTTATTAAAATTATTGTCTTTTGATGGTTGTGGTCTGCAATGTTGATATAGTGCACCATCTTGGGTGCATCAAACTACACTAGCTTGTATACATCACAGAGTTTAGAACCTTCTCTAAAGATCAAAGAAAGCTCTTATGCCCTAAGGGAAACTTCCAACAATTACTATCTTTTGATGGTTGTGGTAGGATTATAAGCAAATAATATATAAAAAGTGATCAAGAAATATTTTGTTGGCCACTTGCAGGGGCTTGTTATATATATATACATAAAAAATTTAAATGATTGATCTAGTGGATGCTCAAAATTATTTTAACGGATTGTGAACAAGGAATGCCCTATTAACAAAAAGAAAAAGAAGATGAGGGCAACACCAATGCCTTTCATTCTTTGGTCCTTTCATCAGTTTTATGAAATTATGGCTTGTTAATTGATTTTGTCATGCAATTTTCTTTAGTCATTTTCATTTCACTTCTTGTGCAACCTTAGCTTTTGTGCATTTCATGTAAGGATATGTTAACTAGAATGTGTTTAGCAAAGGTACAAGTACTTTGTCTCTTGAAAAAAACTGTTGAGGGCGTTGATAGCTTCAGCACGGTACATACAAGGTTTTGGCCACGAATAAAAAATATCTTGTAGTCACTGAATTGATTTTGACCATGCTTAACCAAACCAATATATAAGTCCTTGTGATTTGAAAGACAATAAAAGACGGTCAACATCTTCTTGAATTGTCTTTTTCAGTTTACTAAAATGATAATCTATCAAGGGCAAATCTGCCAAGTTCAACTTCCTGCTTGTATTTGTTCAAGCATTTTAACTACTTGTCCCATTGTTGGCCTTTCAACTGGATTTTGATTTAAACATTTATAGGCAATTATAAAGGTATCTTTAATCTCTTTTTGTGTTGATAAATCTGCCAACTCAGCATCAAAGGCATACTCCTCGCAACCATCTTCAACAAGTGATTTTACCTGTGGATTTAGCCCGAGAAAACAGATCATATTTCTATACAAGTTCCCACCCTTTACATTTTCAACCAAGCATAATATTTAAACCGAACTGAATAAAAATCTGAATTCGTGAACTTCTATAAAATATGAAATTTCTGGCAAAAAACACACCAAATTCTGAAAATAAATCAAATAGGACTTAATATTGTGTTCCGATAAGAGGCAAATTTTAGATAGCACATAAAATTAATAAAACTTTACTTAGAAGGTTTGGACACCAGCTCAGGATTAAATATAAAAGTCAGTATGGACACTGCACTTGGCCAAAGAATTTAAGTCTCCAATACACTACCCTGTAAAACATATTCTTCAAATGATTCCCAAACCTTGGTACATATTTGATTACACAAATTATTATCACTCAATTAGGCAAGATAACATTAGGATAAGATAACAGCGCTTCTAAGAATAGTCCTTGTGAATAAAAAGATATAAGAAAGAAACTATTTCGGAGAAGATTCCTAAAATAATTTAGAAAACATAAAAGAAGCAACGAATCCTAATTAAGATGATATCAGGATACCATCTGAAGAAAATATTAGCATTTTAAGATAGATACTGTTTCTGGACAGATATCCTAGCCATTTGTATACAACTTCAGGATCTCCTCATTTCATTATTCATTCTTGGATAAGAAGGCTGAAAATGATTGTAAAAATCCTGTAGTGTCGTAGACTAGTAACATCACACATTAGATTTAGCAAAAAACTATAAATTTAACAGACACAAGTTCAAACAATGTAGTTTAACAGAGTGTTATGAACATGTTACCGATCTTAAGTATTATAAACAGATAATCACAGGGAGAAGTACAGACAATGTAGTTTTCAAAGTAAAGCATATGACTATTTATTTGTTTATCATAATTACATTGTCCACCCATAAGATGGCAATTAATTACCAGTCTGGCGATCACATGGCTCAAATTATATTTGAAATGACCTGTGATACACTGACTTGAACAAAAAATGAACCACACAATTGTGAAGAAGACATTATATATGATCCCAGAGGCCACTTAGAGACAATATTGAATAGATGATGATGAAGTCAACCTAGTACCCCTTGGTTAAGGTCATTGGGCCAATTTAAGGTGTAGCCTCGTAAAATAGGATGACAAACTCCACTAAGCACACCATAATCATTTACCATCCATACAAGATGATGGATATTTTGTAGTAAAGTTTTAATTCTGTAGGAGTCTAGGACTCAGTCCCTTTGACCAACAACTAGCATTCTCAGTCTAGCAACTTGGTTGGGAAGAATTGGGTTCCCTTGGCCATGCCTTAGGAAGATTGTATCAAAAATTTTAACATGGATTTTCTGCTAGATTTCCCTACAGTTAAATGTTGTTACATTTTTGTCTCTTAATGATGGGGTGATAATTGGTATGCATACACGTTTTTTTGCATGAAATACCCCCATAAGGAGGCCCACCTGTAAAGTTTTCCATAAATAATAGATCCTCACCTTGATTTGCATTTTATTTATGATGTAACTTGTTGCTACTATGTTATTCTTTTATCTCATAGTGATTGTAAATGTATGATGCATGGATGAGAAGCGAATGATATATATGTACATGTCATGATAGAAATAATTATAACCCTAGACAGTAAGTCTCAATGCGGATATGCTGCAGATGTGTATCAGGGTATAAGTAATTATGAGCCACATTTACTGTATACATATAGTATGGTACCTAGAGCTTCAGACAATTATAAGACTGATAAATTTGTAGGACCTTTGGGCAAAACAAATTCTAGAATCCCAAACAAAATACGGAAAATGCAATTTGTTTGAATTACTGAACTGTAGATCTTGTCCTAGCAATAGAATTTCAAAATCTGTAAGACACAAAATGAGGTTTCTAGAGGTGTATGAATCCCAACTCTGATTCATTTTAAAATGTTTATTTATAAATGCTCATGTAATGATGGTATATGTTATGCTTCCATGGCTCGAAGAAGGAAGATGTTTCCTCGGGGGTTATATGACGCTTGCCTTGTTCTTGTTGTTAGGGGCTCTATCCACATATTTGGCCTAAAAGGATTGCATCTTTACTTGGATTTAAAAAACAACCTTTCTTGTGCACATATGTTGCTTTTTTTAAATGAAGTCATAAGACACTTAGGCAAAAATAAAGTTCAGTTCAAGATTTAGAGGGAAAGGGTAGACTTGTCGGATGTTGATTGGTTTAATCTGTACCCTTATTAAGGATGCCTTATGACACGAAGTACAATCACTATGTGCCCCTAGTGAGAACGTGATGAATGACATGCTACAAGTTCAAGTATGTAGGGACCTTTGACCTTTATAATTAATTGATCATAGTTATGGGCTCTCAAAAAAAACAAGGAGATGTTTTATAGAACCTTTATCAGTGAAAGATTTATTAATATAACAATTCAACAAGATGGATGCCCTTGAAAAGTAGATCACCAAAACAAGAACAAATCTATTCTCGGTAATGCTAAGTCACTTGCCAATGGTAGAGGCACCAGTCAGTTATTAATATGGCTATTAACGAAGACCCAGGTTTACTTTCTTACATTGATGTTTTTAATCAAACAAACAAAAAATACATTTGAAGTTCATTTAGCACTCGTGTATTTCTCAAGGAGAGTGGGACAAAAAATAAAGGACACAAAAATATAGTGACTTCTGGCCTTCTAAACTAAATTGCTCATATTAATGACCTCTGAAAAATGCTACAAGTTCAAGAATATGGTAACCTCAGACCCTTATATTAAATTGTTCATACTGATAGGCACTCTCTCATGAAAATCAAAAAGACATGTTATAAAATGTTTAAAGCAAACTAGTATGCACTGAAAGATTATTAATATTTAACAATTCAACGTGTTGTTGCAGTTAAAATCTATTCACAATATTGTTAGTCACCTGCCAAAACTAGACGCTCTAGGCAATTGTTAACACAGCTAACAATGGAGACCCAGGTTTGCACTTTCTTAAAATGATGTTTTTGGTCAAACAAACAAAGCAAATGCTTCGGTTTCATTTATCCATCATTTATGTTCTCAAAGAGACTAGGATAAAATAAAGGACACAACTCAAGCATGTGTTTCTTCCAATATAGACAACAATCTAATGCCAGTTTCAAAATATGCTAAACAACTATTAAAAAGTGTTATCCAAATGATGAAAACAAAAGACGTAAAATCATAGAAGATAATGTTAAGCATTTATTTATTATTTAACAACACTGACTGCAGAACATACAAAATAAATCTCCCATCTTTCTTATTTCATTCCATGTCCTTTGCTTTCCAACATTATGGGTGAAAGAAGAGTCTAGGGATCAGATTTACCCATGCCACCATGTTATTCCCTTTCTCAACAAAAGCTTCATCAGTTGGCCTCTTCCCTGTTAAGAGCTCAAGCAAGACAACACCGTAGCTGTAGACATCTCCCTTTTCCGTAGCTCTTCCTGTGTCCACATATTCTGCAAAGATAACAGACAGGATAAGCCAAGACAATAAAGCACACTTGTAAATAATGACTGAATAGAGAACACGAGAATAGAATGAGAACTGCTAAATTGTGGATAGAGTTCAATCATCAAGCTGAGAATTGTCATTCACCAGGAGCTAAATAGCCAAAGGTCCCTGCTACAAGAGTAGATACATGTGATTGTTGAGGATTAATCAGTGTTGCTAGACCAAAATCAGCAATCCGGGCATCCATGTCCTCATCCAGCAAAATATTGCTAGACTTAATGTCCCTATGAATAATGCGTGGAATACAATCGTGATGAAGATATGCTATCCCACGAGCAGCACCGAGTGCTATTTTGTGCCGTGTAGGCCAGTCTAAAGGTACTTTGTTTGGAGAGCTTTCTGCAGCAAAATGAGTATAATGATGAAATCTCAAAATGCTTTAGATCTATGTATGAGAACAAAACGTATGACACACAATACAAGCTGCCATCTCATCATGTTCATTATGAATTGTCAGAAAAAAAGAGTGAAGTTGGTGAGCACCGAGGTCAGAGCTTACTGTGAAGAATTATGTCCAAACTCCCATTCTTCATGAGGTCATAAACAAGAAGGTTAACATGCGGAGTACTGTAATAGCCACGGAGTGTCACTACATTCCTATGCTTTATATCGCCCATTGCATCAAGCTCTCTTTCAAAGCCACGCTCTTGATCAATGCTACCTCTATTAAGTTTTTTTATAGCAAAGGCTGTATGTTCATCTACGACCAATTTGTAGACTGTACCAAAGCCACCAGTACCAATGATATCCTTATTGGTCAGATTCAGTATCTTCTTCAGCAAGGTTTCCAATGTAAAGGAATCCTTTCCTGATGTCTTGAACAGAATTATTTTACCACCTGTTGTTCCGATCAATTAGAATTTTTCATATTAGTCTCTCTCTCTTTCTGTATGTTTAAACTTAAATACACACACACAGCATGGACATTCCTGTACATTGTAAAACATCTTTGCTGTTATATTCTTATTTTATTTATGATTTACTTTTGATGTACTTGGATGGTTAATTGCTCACTAATATATTCAATATACTTTTTTTTGTCCTGTTATGTTGTATGACTCGGTCAAAGGTCAATGAACAAGTTTCATCTATCTGCAACTAAATGCCTGGAAACTGAAGACATGTAGACAGTCAAATTATACTGGAGAGCCAGCGTTGCAAAGATGTTAACATAAAACCACCAAACAACATCTTTGAAGTGAAGCATCTTGGATAGACAAACAACATCCAAAGAAAAACACAAGGAAATCAACCGTTATGATATAAATGAGGACATTGAAAAGGTCTCGTAATGCCTACAGAAGTTGTGAGAAGAAACCTAGAAATGCAATAGATAAAATAATTTGTATACAAAAACAACGTTAGCAATCTGGAAGAGTAGAGAACCACAGCAGCAAGGATGACCGAGAAAAACAAAAATAATAAAAAAGAAAAAAAAATACTTTTCTTGCAAAAGCATCATTCAAAGGAGAGCAAAAACAGAGCGGCGAGCTGTAAAAAAGAAATGAACTTGATGGTATTTAGATCAGATAAGGAATGGAAAACAGAAGTACAACTATAGAAACAAAAACATCGAACAGGGTTGAGCAAGGGAAATCATAAAACACTTTGAAAAGAAGTTTGGGGCAAAAACAAATCCCAAATACAACAGAAATGAAGAAGTACTTGTAACAGGTGAAACAGCGCAATAACACATAAAACAAGCTGAGAGCCCTTTATAACTGGGTACTTACACTAAAGTGTTTCTGGAATAAGGTATTCATGATGGCATTATACAAATATTAAACATGAGAACCATGCACATTGAAAAATTACAATCAGATATCATAAAAAGGGAACAAGAGAGTTAAGGAAAGAAGGGAAAGAAAGACCATATACAGAATTTTAATACCGTAAGGCTTATATGTGAGGCTGTATATTTTCATCCTAGCAAGGACTGAGCACCCTCACAACTCAAATACAGAGGACCAATGGAATTGTAGGAAGATAATAGCAACTCCTTTGTTTGAAATGTTCAGGTAGAATCCAGACAGACACAATTAGAGATCATAGTGTCATGGTGAGATTTATTGCTAATTCTCATTAAGTATGGATGCTTTCTATATTGTTCATCACGAATCATGACAGACTAAAAGCGTGTGGACATATCTTGTAGAATATCTCCAAAAAGAGACAATGGTTAATGAAGATAACGATAAGTCTCAAAATCTGAAAGGACACCACAAAGTATTACAATCTCTTGAATAGCAGAGAACACCTAGATTCATGAAACAGATGTTAAATGGAATTTTCATGTAAGCATAACCCTGCAAAGCAATGGATTTGTGAGGTGAACAATACAACGGAAGTTTTATACTTAGTCTGAAATCATAGACAGAAAAAGGCACACATATATAAACGAGCAGTTTTCCCATTAAAAGTAAAATGTCAGGTAGACACAGTCAACCTATAACATTAGAGATGAGAATGACTTTTCTACCACGTGGAAGAATAAATCTAAATGAAGATCCCCCAAAAGTGGTTTGTTAAAAAAGTTAGATGGGAAGCTTGCTTAATGCTTATGGACCAGGTGCACAAATAAAGCTTTCACAATTAGAAGTACCACTAACAAAAAGTTAGGAGTCATATTTCTGCAATAGGAAACTGGTGGATTACTTCAATTGTTTAACAAACAATAGAAACAATTTAGCTGTTTCTTTTCTCTTCGTTATTTCCGAAGTAACAACTTCAACTTCATTGACTGTACGGTTTTGTATTATATTCTAATTTTCATCGATGAAATTGCATATCTGTAAACATGAATACTAAGAACAAAATTATATGGCACTTTGCAAGCATTTGGTGTCTAATAGAAATTCAATAAGGATTTTAAAGCTGCATTGCAAGAATGCATAAATCCCTGAGAACTCCAGAGTCCATAGACATGTACAGATGGCATTGCAAAATCATTAAAAGCATATCATCAATAGAAATAATACCTAACATTCTCTAACAAATTCATGTTGATCTTACTGGAATACTGACATACCTGCCATGCTGTCTTCGCAAACACGACGGTTGCTAGCCCATCTCCAATAAACCAGAAAAGCAATAATACTTTTTGATATGATAAATGCCACAACAAAAATTGTGATATATAACCACAAATGAGCTTTAATCATGTCTGCTGTATGGAAATCCAAAACCACTATCTTCAAATATGATCAGGTGCTTGAAGCAAGAAGCCATACTTCCATGGAAAGAAACATTGGAAGATTGCACAATTTATGAGAATACTGAAAATTTAACATCGAGGCGCAGTTATAGTTCAAAGTGGAACCAAGAGAATACTCGCATTCGGCCCGCTTCAAGATTTGGCACCCTGGCACAAGTTGAAACCAAATCATTATATTCCCACGAGAACATTGGCATTGCCTTTCTGATAAGAGATCCTACCCATGAGCAATGATTACAATCAAACGATTCACTGTGCAACTAGATAAACACACACGTCATTTCGCAACAACAAGAAAGTAAGAATCCCCAGTTTATGCCTCTCAGAAGTCTCAGAAATATGGTGGGATGATAGCCCTTCTCAAGAAAGGACAAAATGGATGTCTCTTCAGTTCATCAGATAGATCAGCACCTTTACATCTTTACTTGCTGTCATGAAACATACCTCTCAGAAGTCGCAGAAATATGGTAACATACATGTCTGTGCAAAAGGTAAGCCATTATGTTGTGCATGTATTCAGTATTGGTCTTAAAAGTACTAGAGAATGTCCTTTAATCTCAGAATAGCATACTCAAATCCAAAGGGAGTTCATTATATGGGATGATGACCCTTCTCAAAGAGGTCAAAATGGATTTCTCTTCAGTTCATTAGATAGATCAGCGCCTTTATATCTTTTCTTGCTGTCATGAATACTTTTTAAACTACATTTATACATTTATTGATAGGAATTTGTGAGATTCTTCTTTCTCGGGGTTTCTCTTTGTTGCAGAAATGAAAGAATATAGACCTGTCATTGTGGAGAAATTTGATTGATAATTTTCATCCTATAATATTTGTTCATTTTACAATTCCAAGAAGCAAGCTTATCAATTTTTCTCTTTTATCCTAAGGTAGCTTTTCATTTTACAATTCCAAGAAGCAAGCTTATCAATTTTTCTCTTTTATCCTAAGGTAGCTTTTCATTTTACAATTCCAAGAAGCAAGCTTATCAATTTTTCTCTTTTATCCTAAGGTAGTTTTTCATTTTACAATTCCAAAACTTACATGGAGTCTTACCACCAAGTGCCACTACAAATATCAGAACCAGTTACAGTTCAATTGTAAATTTTCCTCTTTAGTGCTGGATGGAATCAATGGTGACCAATTGAGAAATATTCATTGATAGGTAGTTCGCTAACCAGAAAATTAGGCAGCTTTATAAATTAGCCAAAGCATGTTAGCATGGACATTACATAGAGAAATATAGAAAAACAAGTGAGCATCTAGACTGAAGGCAAACACATTGAAACTTGATTTTAGTAACTCCTAGACCCACATTAATAAAATAGAACTCTCAAAATACTTGAGAAACTCCATGAAAAGCTCCTCCATATGAATATGACAACTAAAAGTAAGTGAAGAATTACTTAAAGGGGTTAATGAAAGATCCATAGCAATTAATTAAAGAGAGCAATATCATTCTCTTCTATCCATACAGATATTTTTATAGCCCAAAGTAGGCCTTCACAACAAAGCCATTATCTGCATCTCCAAGGTGGTGGAAGATAGATTGGAGTAGAGACCAGGAAGGGCATCTACATTCGAGCACAGAAGAAGACCCCATCATCATGACAACACTTAATCATCCATGACATCATAATTACACTTATTTTCATTATAATTAACCTTGATGACATCATCAAGTCAAATTAGCCAGACAGTCAAGATCCCTTCATTTTATTTCACGTAGTCAACCTGCATTAAGTTTCCCATTATTTGATTAATCTATGGCTGAATTTGCCAACCCACATGATGTCAGCATATTTGTAGTCAACTGGCAACCCCTATTGACCATCATCACATTGACTGCCATTTATTCTAAATCCCAAATGCACTTCCCAAAGCAAAGGCTAGATAAAAGGATGCAGAATCAGTTCGCTAATACCAACAGCAATGTAGACAAAATCTTGCAGCAGCATTGAACTTTATACAGTTTGACTTTCTGTCTATTGACCATCTCTAATTTAGTCTTTCTTGTTCTATTGACCAATCTCGAAGACGAATTAGTTGCTGTTTTGACCATAGGTCACATACTCGGACTCGACTTGGATTCGGCAGACCAAAGAAATTCCAACTCGGCAAAACTCAGCAACTTGAAAAAATGCTTAAATTTTTTTACTCGGCAAAACTCGGCAAGTTACATAGTGGGACTTACAATTTGCCAAGTTACATGGTCGGACTTGCCAAGTGCTCAAGTACTTGCCGGGAGTTCTGAGCTGAAACTCACCAAAACTCGCCCAGGTAAACTCGTGAATTTAAGCAGCAAAAACTCGCTGGTCAAAAAAACAGCAAGTGCTCGGCAAATCGGCAAGTAGTTGAACTATGGTTTAGAGTTTTGGCTACCATTGCTCCATTCAAAAATTTGACCCTATTTACTTAATAGCTTTATATTTATTGTTGAATACCATGACTGCACTGTTGTACCTTTATTTACCTATTTCTTGAATGAGAATTATCGTGGTTAAGTGCGAACTACAGTCCAATGAGGAATGGTGGCATTTATGATTAATGATTTTGACCAACAGTCCTGTAAAGGTGGTGACAACGAGAATTAATTCATTAGCCAAAATTTCTGTGAAGGATGCTGGAAGTGATGAAGAATATTTTGCCAACATTCTAGTAAGGAATGAAGGAAACATTTAGCCAACAGTCCCATAAGAAGTGGTGGCAGAGATGATCAATTGATTTAGCCAACAGTTGAGGAATGGCAATAAAGATAATCAACTTCATTTAGATAAACAGTCAAGTAAGAGATGGTGGCAGAGATGATTAAATTATTAATCAGCAGTCCTGCAAGGGGTGGTGAGAGATAACTCATTGATTTAATTAACAGTCCTACAAAGGATGGTGGCAGAGACGATGAACTGATTTAGCCAACAGTCCCATAAGGGGTGGTGACAGAGATGATGAATTAATTAACCCAGAGTCCTGTGAGGGATGGTGGACAGATAATAAATTACTTAGCCAAGAGTCCTACTAGGGACAGTGACATGATTTGGCCAACAATCCCACAACAGATAGTCACATGATTTGGCCAAAGAGCAATATTGAATGATGTATCATAATGGAAATGAGAATGATGAGTTGCACTTGTGTAATGATGTGTTTACATTTATTGCAATATAATGTTAAGACAGGATGATAGAGATGGAGTTGTTTGAAGTTCCACATTAGCAATGCCTTACCTTACAGAATCCAAAGGGACGTCAGTTTGGAATATGTGGTTTAGTGAAAATTCCCAGTCTTTCCAAACCTGCTGCGTTTTGGTTGGTAACTTGTGATAAATGTGTGTGTAAGTGCTTATATTGCACCCTTGATTGTTGGATGTTTAGATTGGTGCAACAATCCATATCAAACATTCCCCTCTTAGCAAAAGCATTCTCTTCCCTTGATTGTGTATATTTTTTTTTTTTACAATGCATGCAATCTAGTTCAACTTCTTTTCTGTTGTGCTCCAACATGCATGCACTCTAGTTCAACTTTTTTCTGTTGTGCTTCAACTTAGAGGCTGCCCTAGTTCAAGGAGCAAGTATAAAAACTTAAAAGGTGATGCTCAAAAGAGTGCAAAACCCCATAGAACCTGTCCATGATCACCATAAAGATCATATCCCAGTGCATATTGCAGCTAGAGTAGTATAATAAATAGTTTCACCAGGACAAACATCCAAAGACTTGGAGAAAGCTTGCATTTGAAAGGGGAGATGCCCATAGAACCCAAGACCAAAGACACTTTTGCATTATGTTCCTTTGCTTATTAGTTGTCTCATTTGTTGCTACAAATTTCATGTCAATTATTGTTCGTTAATCTGTTAAATGGAATTTTAAGCTAGAGGTTTTGTTCATAAGATAGTCACACAACTCATTGAAAACAGAAAAAACTCACCAAATTGACCCCTGTTTTAATTTTTGGGTTAGCAACGGTTATGATAAGGTTACAGCAAATTGTTTTGGTCAACCCTTATTGAAATGTAATTGTGATGGATATTCCAATTGACAATTCACCAATATGGGTACTACGTGGAAAACTTAATGTCATTAAATCACCACTATTTGATGAATATGCTCGATACACTATAACATTTGGTCAGAGATTAGCCAATACAATACACTGGAATGAAACGCTCTGTTAAATTTATTCAACTGAACAGAGGTAATTATACAATTATAAGGTTTGTTGTATATCCTATTTTCTAGGATGCAAATCCTATTATTCTTCCACTCATTCTATTGTAACTCTATTCTGCAGGTGTTTTTACAACCTTTCGACAACCCAATAACAACCTACCGACCAAGCTAATTATAATAGGTTTAATATATTATACTGACCAAACTATAAATTATACTAGTACAGATATGTTAAATACATCTATCTGAAATATGCTGAGATATCAATCTCGAGGCGCATATGGATTTGTCACATGCCACATTGATTAATCACTCTATTACTTTCTCAGAAAATTTCTCGCTGACTGGTGATAGATGACCTCAATTTAGTTGCATCCCTTTGTTGGGCTCAAAAAACTGTTTTTGGGAAACACAAAACAGGCTCTAAACTCTGTTGCATGCCCAAGATATTATGATTTTTCAATCTATTTCTCTAAGAAAGAAGAAAAACTTACATATGATGGTCAAATGGAAATCAAATTTAAGGTCTAAACTATCCTATGATGGTCCAATGGACATCAAATTTAAGGAGTCCATTAATTGTTAGCATCTTATAGACATTACAGTCCATCACCACCCCCCATGCTGCCATTGTATAATAAACTATGTGAACCACTGAATTCCGAACATACGCAATAAACGACGATCCACAAACTGAAAATCATGCTACAGCAAATGATTCAAACCAACCATGGAGAAAAATATAATACTCGGCAAATACATCAACAAGATACCAATTTAACTAGGAAAAAAAACAATTAGGGAAAAAATCCAGCATCAAAGGATGCCTTTATCAATCAAATGGACAGAAATGCTTTAAAGAGAGAGTGCTTACTCTTGGCACTCAAACCCCTATGTTCTTCTCCAACCCACCTACCCGCACAAACATGAATCATGGAACTATGGAAACAAAAAAGAATGCTTCCCCAATCCATGTCACTCAATTTTATTAGATTTTGGGCGGTGCCTGGCCTTCCAATCCCTTCCATATCCTTGATAGTTTTCAGGTTGAAGATGTACCATCTAGATATGCCAAGAAACCACATGACCTGTATACATCATCTGGACCTGCTTCTAAAGCAAAACAGTCAACAAATGATGTTTCGCTCGACAAGCTTTTGCTATCCATCTTTCACATACCCTAGCACATCATGAACAAGTTGGCTATTTTGTGTCAAATTTTAGCTGGCCCATTTCAAAGCACTCATGCCTACAATGTGCTTTTCATATGTGTACCGGTTGGTCCATGGTTTTAGAGATCTCCATACATATGATTCAAGCTTGAGTATGTTGGCAACCTACATTACAAATATGTTAATGAAGACATTTCTATTCATCTGATACTGTGCCATGTTCATTTCAGTGTAGTACATCATATCTCCTGCAAAATACCATCTGTGTACATGCGAAGAACATGATGTTTTTTTTCAACTCTTTCAATCTAAAATAAGTAGCTATATTTTTACTTTTAAGCACCATTATCGTTTTGTCCCTATATTACTCGTGTGAAGTTAGAAGTGAGTAATTTCCAAGAGACATGTTAATTCAAGATTCCCAGGAAAAAGATTGCAAGCATATCTTAGAGTCTAATAAAATGAGTTAAAGGTGTCAAGGCTGCCAATATTGATGATAGAGTTCCAAAACGGGCATGTTTCATACTATTTTTAGGAAAATGAGAGCATTGCAGGCCAACAAATATAATAAACGAGGTTGATACATCTGAACAAAATAAGCAATGGTTAGCGGTGATGGTATTATGAATGTGATTTTTGAATCGGTATTAGAAGTGCCATTAAAGTTTAGACTTGGAAAATAAGATTAATCTTTTAAAGAGCAGTGGTAAGAGAAAAAAGAATTATAGCCTAGAAACAATAACAATAAATACAGATGGATGGAATAATGCATGATAATGAGAAAGCAGTAAGGAACAGGAAGAGTTTAACTTGGAAACGATAAAGAATGCATGCGGATTCCAGAGTATATGATGTTCGAAATGAATTCTTTCCTAAATTTAAACCTTCCTCAATTCTAGTCATCCCTAAGAAAGCTCAAGGAACAGTCCAACTGTCTGAAGACCAATCACAGTCATCAGAAGAGGAGTGGCAATTGTTACAGCTTGCCACCCAGCTGCCTAAGGCAAACCCTATGTGTTCACTGAGCTGGAACTCATCCAACACAACTTGCCATTTGGCCGCCTGGGGCTGACCCTAGGTTAACCAGGTTAACACCAACTTGAACGACATGGCACTCGGTTGCCTGGATTGACCCCAAATGTCAAGGGCTGACCTCTGGCCACCAGAGACTACTCCTGACTTCCTAGAACAACCCCTACCCATCAAAGGCCAACTCTCAACTACATGAGTCAACTCTCTATTTCCTAAGGCTATTCCTAACCACCCTAGCTGACCCCAAACAGTCAAAGGGCAACCCCGAACTGCCAAAGCCACCGTCCAACCACCAGAGCCAAAGCCCAAATATCAAAATTTGAAACCATGTCTCCAAGTTCGACCCAGCTTGCCACCCAGCTACCTAAGGCAAACCCTATATGTTCACTGTGCTAGAACTCATCCAACACAACCTGCCATTTGGCTGCCTGAGGCCAACCCTAGGCTAACCAGGCTAATACCAACTTGAACAACATGGCACTCGGTTGCCTGGATTGACCCCAATTGTCAAGGGCTGACCTCTGGCCACCTGAGATGACTACTGACTTCCTAGGACAACCCCTACCCATCAAAGGCCAACTCACAACTACATGAGTCAACTCCCTATTACCTAAGACTATTCCTAGCCACCCTAGCTGACCCCAAACAGTCAAAGGGCAACCACGAACTACCAAAGCCACCATCCAACCAACAGAGCCAAAGCCCAACTATCAAAATTCGAACCCAAGTCTCCAAGTTTGACCCGAAATCACCTAAACTGCCACTCAGCCACGTCAACCAACCCCCAACCATGAGAGGTTAATCCAAAGGCCCCCAAGCTTACCTCTAGCTGCTACAGAGTCCTTTTAGATTGTCACAGGGAAAATCTAGGTCGTTACAAATGAAATCTGCTAAAATATTGAAGCTCTAGCCATGTAAGACCCTATTTCAGCCACCTCAATCCATCTTTTGAGCATATAAGCATCTGAGAAAATCAAAAGTTTGTCAGCACCCTAAGAGCTATGTTACATTTCAATCAATAAATTTCCATGAAAAAAGCAATGTTACATTAGAAATCAGAAAATTTCCTTGGAAAAGCACTTTTGTGGTTAGGTCATAAAACTGTAATTTTTCAAACATCAAGAATAACAACTTCGAGTGGTGTTTACAAGTTTCCTTGCAACCATCTACAGCAGGTTGTGACATTACTGAATCATTTGAAGGTATTTTGCAGAAAAAAATCTATTGGAACCCCTTTGAAATCACTAACTCGGGACTATGAATCAGATATTGCATGGAAGCTCAGTCAAATTGGCGCCTGAATCAGAAAAATTCAGTTGTTGAGTGACATCCAGATTTCATAATCTAAATATATAGAACTTAAATTCTGAATGACACTAATCCAAGAGTAACTGTAGAGACGAATTGTGGAACAATTAAGAAAGCAATAAATGACAATGGTTGGTGCCTTTGCTTTGGTGAAATGTCCAGTTTCATAACCAGCCATTCAGGTTGTCGATGTCCAAGTTGCCCTCCAACACACAAGCCAAGCAAACTCCAGTAATATGTTGCAGTTTCCAAGACACTGTTTTTTCATGCCGGAGAGTGATCTAACTTTGAGTTTTCAGTTCTAGTATTATCTAAAGCTGAACCGTACATATGAACCCCATGCTGCTTTTAAACTGTTGTCAATGTGAAATGGAGTTGCTTAGAGGGGGGGGTAAGGTGTAGATGATAATTTCAGTGTTATAAATATAAAGCAAAGGAATGATTATATAAGAAGTGTTGTACATGTGACCTTGTTTTAATTTTTGGATTAGTGAGGGTTATGGTGAGATCACGAACAGACCATTGACATCAACTGCCGAACCTACAATATGCTTTCCCATATGTACTAAATGTGTCCATACTTTCAACGGTAAGTCAATCTTCATCATGTTGAAGGCACACATTACTGATATGATCAATGAAGAAAATCCTAAATTTATCTGATTCTATCTTGCATTTCATGTTCATCTTTAAAAGTGTAATTAAGTGTGTTAAGCACACACTTATACTGAGAGGGGGTGAATCAGTATAAAGTAATCTTCTACATAATAAAAGTTAATGACCATAATAACATCATTCACACAAGATAACACAATTAAGAGACAATATTAACGTGGAAACCCTTTCTGGGAATAAAACCCCAATATAAAATTCTCTTACAAAATTTGTAGGCACCAACCTACTGGAGACACCAATCCCCACTATACAAAGATTTTGTAGGCAACAACCTACTAGAGACACCAATCCCCATCACAAAGCACCAACTCAGCAAGAGACACCAATCTCTTTAATATGAGGCACCAACCTCTCCAATATGAAGCACCAACCTCTAACTCAACCAAGTCTTGTCTTCTTGAGAATAAATCTCCTTCAAAATCTGCCTTGAGTGATCTTCTAATATTTTCTTCTTCTCAAATCTGTTGGTGTTTGTATGATGTATCTTTTATTCTCCACACTCAGAAACCTGATTTTATTGGACTGTTTTTTACATTTTTTCTGCTCATCTAATTTGCTCCCATCTTATTTTCTCAGTATAAGTGTGTGCTTAACAAAGTGATCCGAAATTTGCATGGATATTCCAGAGCAAATGTTACCAACACAGATTCTCTAACCTCCTAACATATGCATGATTGTCATTTTACTGTTGTGCACTACTTTTCTTACTAAACAGAGACATAAGGTGCTATAAATGAAATAGACTGAAATAAAGTACAAGTAGGAAGAACACAACAAAACACAATAGTTTTTCCAGGAGAAACCCAATTTGAAAAAAACTCCAGCAGCGTGAGGTGCTTACTCCTCTTTCCACTATATAATTCTAAAGTTTAAGTTTACTGCCATCAAGTGCTTTCATGGACATAGATACAATTCAACAATTGTCCAACGCCTGCACAATGCTTTGCCTTTCTCTAAACACTTCCCAGACAAGTACAACATCTAACAATCAAAACCAGCTAGGAGAACAATGAAAAACTCTGCCTCGTTAAAAAATGGACTCCACACTTGTTGCACTACTAAACCCAAATGAATCCATTTCCATCCAATGCCTCTGCCTATCCTAGGAGCCTGTATTTATATACAAACTCAGTAACATGAGGTACACGAAACACCCAAGAGAAGAACTGAACCAACAAGAAATCCAAAACTGAGCCATGTTTGTAACTGTTACTCATCGGACTTAGGCCACGCGATTCTTTGATAAGCCATGGCCCCACAATGGGTTTCTCTGATAAACTGTGGCCCCATTGTGAGTTTCTCTGAAAAGCCACAGCATGATGTCTATGACAAAATAGAGGGTTACTCCCAAAGTGTTTGGATCACTTTGAGCTTACCTCTAACTATAAACCCCTCACGTACCTTCTTGCTTGACTGATATTTTTACATGAACTATCTTCAAGAAGTGTGTTACAAGAATTTGATACATAGATGAGAATAGAGGAAATAGTTAGCTAACATTTCTAACATATTAGATTCAAAATTCAGATCATAGAGTAGCTACATTTTGTATATACACATTCAGCATTTAAATGATCTTGTGCCAAGTTTTCCACTGCCCAATCAGCCACCTTATTGCACTATACCCATGGAGAATTTTGAGATAGAACGCTAAATCAAGTAGTTGCTCGAACAGGGTAAGATGGAACCCAATACTTTTTGCAGATCTCCTATTCTCGTAGTGCCAAAGAGAGAACATAAGGAGTGGCAGTTTGTCGCAAGTTATCATGCTGTCAACAAAATTGCAGTGATGAACCGCTACCCAAAGCCCACAATCGATGATCTCTTAAACCAGCTTGAAGGTGTCAAGTACTTCACAAAGCTCAACTTGACTTCTATAAATCTGCATGGGGCCCCACATGCATGGAACACGACATTCACAACCAAGTTTAGGCTCTATGATTGGTTGGCCATGCCTTTTGGCCTCAACAAAGAACCTGCCACAATCAGCATATTGTGGATGATGTTTTCAAGCCCTATATTTGAAAAATTGTTGTCATTATCTAAATGACATTTAGGTTTATAGAAAGGCCTGGAATGACCACTTGGTATATGTGCAAACAGTTCTAGATCTTCCTCACCAACATCACCTACAAGCCAAGTTGAAGAAGTCCTTTGAGATAACCTCATCCAAGTGCTTGTGATGCAAACGGGAATGAGGGGGGGAAATTAATGGTTTCCTTACTCCCTCAGTTTAGCAATGGACACAAACACACCATTGTGCTCAAGAATTGCAAACAACATTAACACTTTATTTCATTCATATGAAAGTATTACATAGCAAGACACACACCTTACATACTCTCAATCCCTCGAAGTACAAACATGAACAATCCATAAAATACAATCATAAGTAGACTGATTTGCACTCTCACCAAGCCCTTCTCTCTCACTTCTCTTCTTAAAGAGATTACCCTACCAAGTCTTTCCCTTCTCCCTCAAAGCTACTCCCACCTAACTGACTCAAGTCTTTTTTGACTTGTGGAGTGCCTCTTTGAACTCCCAAGCATCTTGAAAACACTCAACAACTAACAATTCATCATTCTAGGCAATTGCTTTCTTTTTGCATTCCTCACCGGTGAAACTACCACTTAATGTAGCATGTCAATTGTGTAATCGCTGCAGCGGTTGCAAACCCACCCCTTAATCCAGATTGAGGGTTACATAACCGCCACTTAAGCCTTGCAAAACTGCCCAAAGGTTTCGTCACAATGCAAAACCCTTGCAATTTTTGGAGGCCATATCTTTTGTATACAAACTCAAAATGAGATGCATTTTTTTTAAGTGCATAACTTTTCAAGAAGTTGTCAAATAAGCAATTAGATTCTGGTTTTTATGTATATCTCGTGCCCTTTTGCCTTTGCACCAAAACCTATCATTTTAGGTCTTGAACTGATGCAACCACTTCACGAATTGTACTAACACTTAAATTACTCAACCAACTCACTTGGAACCATGTTGCTACCTAAAATGGATCCTCCCTAATGTACTTGATGCCCTCAAAGTGTTTAACTATTGATGTTTTTCTTGGATCAATTTCTACCATGCCAAAACAACTAATACATTGATTAGTCTACACAAACACACCCCTACATATTTTTGGTTGATGTAAGATTGTTTGTTGAATCCGATGCTCTTGCATTAGACACCCAAGGTAGAAAAATTGTGAGCTCCAACTCACAAAGGTAGGGTGAATGGTGGAACCACTCTTTTAGCAAATGGCCATGGTGTCCCCATCCACCTTGTTAGGTACCTTTAAAGTTTTTCATTATGTTTCTTCCATAGTTACCAAATCCAGCCGGTTCTAGACAAAATCCCGGTCAGATCTGAATATTTTGGCCAGCCCAGATAAATTAATCGGGGTCAACCCTATTTTTTTTTCAAAAAATTGTTTTTCTTCTAAAAATTGTTTTTCTTCAAAAAATTGTTTCTTTTCAAAAAATTGTTTTTTTTTTCAAAAAATTGTTTTTGTTTTAAAGGTTTTCTACGCAAAAAATGCCTAGAAACCATAGATATGATAAAATATTAACATTTTTATATTATTTTATTAATGTTTTTCATTGCATTTCTCAGTTTTGCATATTTATAAAACTATGCTTACATATATTTGTATATATTCCAGATAGGATTTTTCCAAACTTTTTTAAGAATTCCGAATTTCGGATTTTTTTGCCCTCCCGAATAGATCCAGATTTTCGAACTTGGTAACTATGGTTTTTTCCTTCTTTTCTACCCACCTGCTGAACAATATACCGTCCTCCACCTAGCTCTGATTACCCTTCTCTTTGCTCTACCCATTGCTTGGGCATAATCCATCCACCTCCTCCAATTAGTACTATCTCCATTTCCATCCTCTTGTAGGCTTTTACCCACCACTATTTGTCCACCTCCACCAAGTGTCTTCAACACCATTGCTTTTCAAACCTTTATTGGCTTTGAACCAATCACATCAACCAAACATCAACACCTCTCTTATTTCTTATATCCCACATGTAGAAGCATGAAACTCATGCTTTCATTCCTCTTTTAGCTCATCCCTTTTTCTCTATATTAAAACAACCATTTACCATGCTTGGCCTCCAAAGGCCCATTAAATTGAACTTTTCTCACAATAGTCTCCTCTTTTGTTGTGAATTCATCCATACCTACAACAAAATCATCATTCCAAACAATATAAAAACTAACTCCTCCCATGGGTACTAACTCCAACAGCACTATTGTTGCAACATCATTCTTTTGCATGCTCTCAACTCTTATAACCAACTCGTCATACAAAGTAGTATGGGAACCAAACACTCCCATTTGCATTTCTTCCCACTACATCTCTATTGCAACCTCAACCTCCTTTACACATGCTTTGGCTGATAACAACATCAGCTGATCAATCTTAATCGTTCACTCTTCTATCTTATTCTTTTCTCCAATCTCTAACTAATGCAAACGAATTCCCATTTGTATGAACTCTTGGGGACATCCTTGAACCATCAATTTCCTACCATCTATTGTCTTCATGTTTACTTGAAGACTACGATATTGATTCGTCAGAAAATGCAGAGGAACCCGACTTGGGCATGTACTAGATCCGGGTTCAAGTTTGATACTACCCAGGGACGACCTGAGTTCGTCGAGATCTTCTGCAGAAGAACCCGAGCAAATCTGAGTTGCCCAGGAGGACCCAAGTATTAAAACATTTTTTTTATTATTTCTTTTTTTTCTCAAATTTTGACATAAAACAATGATTAAAAATAATAAAAAACACACTGCAAACCCTAAGAGTTAAGTAAGACAAAAACATAAGATAAAAGAACACAAATAATAAACAAAACACAAAGCAAAAACACTTACCTCTCATTATCTCATTGCATACTTACCTTCTATTGTTGATCTAGGGTTGAAGCTTCATCAAGCAATATTCTAATCATTTTCCTACGTTGATTGAGGAGCCCATTTGCTGCCAAGATAATATTTTAAACTTTTAAGTTTTAGCTTTGTTGTTTTAACTGTTTTTTTAATGTCATTTTTTTACAAGTTACTACCTGAGATTTATTTTTTATTTTTTATTTTTGTATTTGTGTTGGTTTTTTAAATTGCAGTTAGATATACTACAATGTCAACAAATTCTACCTTCATGGGCCAAACCCAATTCAAAATCAATGCACGATCACCGCTTTGGAAATATGTGACAATGATAGAGCAAGTTCCAGGTGGTGGGGGTATATTTGAAAATGCAATTCTTGTTATAATTAATATGTTATGGCTCATATAATCAGGTTAAATCCCATTGATGTCACGTACTTGGTGCTAGCATAAAAGGTTGCAAGGGGAAGGACGGTAGTCCGATGACAAAATCAAAAATCATTGAATACATCAAGGAGCAAGAAGATGCAGATGCAACCCATGCCATGAGATCAACTCATCCATTGTCAAAGAAAGCCAAAGGATCAAGTTAGTCACCAATTTCCCCAATTCCTCGTGGCAGTTTCCCAGATGTGACCATAACACATCCATTTTCTACAACACCCTCCATGCACAAAGAGTTTTTTCCTCTTTCAAACAAAAGAACAAAAAGACCATTGAAAAGATCTTTTCAAAATGAGGGTAAGGATATCACATGATATGTCTACAAATGGATTGTCCTTCAATGTGACCAGATCATCATATTGGCAAGAATGGTAAGAGTGACCGATGAGGCCCTAAAAGATTACAAAGGTCCAAGGTTTGAGAAACTCCACACTACCCTATTAACAAAAGAGAAAAAACATGTTGAAGATTCTTTGAACCCAATTAGGGTTTTGTGGACTGAAACGAGACTCTCTGTCATTTCTAATGAATGGAAAAATGCAAAAAAATAGGCCTCTAATCAATGTGATTGTGGTGTGCTCTAAAGGGACAATGTTTTTGAAGGTTGTTGATTGAGGAGTGTGTGAAGGATGTCGAGTTCATCACCAACATCCTCATTAAATCCATTGAAGCCACGGTGCCTCAAAATGTTATCCAAGTTATAAAAGACAATGCAAAAAATTTCAAGGCCACGACGATGTTGGTGGAGGTGATGTGTGGGCACAATTTTTAGACACCTTGTGTTGTCCTCTCACTCAACATCATACTACAAAAAAATGTGGACAAAAATTGAGTGGATCAAGCAAGCATATGTTAAGGCTGAGAAGACTCAGATGTTTGTCACCAACCATCACCTCTCTCGAGCCATCTTCATATCATTTGGGACTCTAAAGCTACTGAAGGTGCTTATAGATTTTAATTTTAATTGTATTTTAGTAATTTTATTTTTGGTTTAATTTTTTTGCCTTTTTATCTAGTACTTGTATATTTTCACAAGTTTTTTTGTTTTATTTTTTTAATTTTCTAAGAAGTTGTTGAGACTATATTCACCTCTTACACAATCGTCTTGAGACTTGTGAAGGTGTGAGAGGTACTCGGTAGTATGGTCATTAGCCACATGTAGAGTGTATGGAGGGAGTCAAGCAAAGAGTAGGCCCAAAGAGTGAAAAATATGATACAGATGATTAGTGGACCCGTGTAGTTTATTTGATGAGTTTCACACAACCCATTATGAGTATGATCCGTTTCATTGACATGGATCGGCCATGTTTGGAAAAAATATATGATGGCATTGACTCAATGATTGAGAAGATGAAAGCCATCATTAATGCAAAAGAGCAAGATCTCAAGAAGACATTTTCAAACAAGTACATTCAATCTTTGTTGAGTGGTGGAACAAAATGACCACCCCGCTACATCTCCTAACATTTGGATTGACTCCTCAGTTCTATAACACGAAGAACCTTTCTTTGTTGAGAAGGGTGCCACCATACAAGGGTGTCTAAGTGGTTGAAGGGTATAAGTTGGCATTCTCTAAGATCTTCCATGAACCCAAGATTGAAGACATGGTTATGAATGAGTTTGGGGGTTTCATTACCTTCTAAGGTCATAGTCTTGGTGCTCTTTGGGACAAATACAAGAAGGATGCTCATATGTGGTGATACCTCCATGGCCAAGGATCACCAAACCTACAACCTCTTGCAATCGAGGTCTTGTCACAAATTACTTTTTTATTTTTTTAAGTTTTTAAATTTTTAATAATTTTTTATTTTCAAGTTTTTAAATTTTTAACTCTTTCTTTTTGTTTTCAAATTTATATTTAAGACTTAATTTTTTACTTTTTATTTTTATAAATTTGAATATAGGTTGTGAGTTCATCTTATTGTGCACGGAATTGGAGCGCACAACTTCATCCACTCACAAAAGCACAACAAGCTCACAATAAAAAAAAGTCCAAGGAGTTGGTCTACATACACTCTAATTTGCATCTTCTATCACACAAGCGCCCAAACTACAGGGAGGGGACAACAAAGCATTGGGATATAGATCTAGAGGACATTGACTTAGATGCTTTCCATTTCTCACCACTCATTAATTGACATTGACACTCCTTTGGCAGCACATAGCATAGCTAGCAGCTAAGTCACAAGGTTCAAGTCCCAGTTCTAGTTCCAATTCGACGAGAATAAAGTTCGAATCAAGTTCGCCAATGGATAAAATTTAAAAAAATAAATTGCCATTATATAAACGAAAAAAATTGAAAAATAATAATAAAAATAAAAATGTATTAAAAATATTAAAAAATTAAAATCAGCAAATAAATAGCTTTAAAAAACATAAAAAATATACTTTAAAAAATAGAATAAACAAATAAAAAACAGTAAAGAACCAAATGAAAAAACATACTAAAAATAAAAATAAAACAAAAACTAAAAAAATAAAACAAAGAGAAATCATCATTTGTTGTCGTCGATGATAGTCTACTACTCTCCAATCGTCGACTTTGATCGTCCTCGGCTCGAACCTCCCTCCCCGCAATCAACTCGTTCTTGCCTGCAGTCATGCCCAGTTCGTCGAGCATCGCCCAACTCTGTCATGTCTGACTCTCCTTTTATCCTTGCTGCTCGAACTTCACGCACAAGGTCACAGGTTATGCTCGCTGCTCAAGACTCCACACAAGGATTTTTGCCCTTCTTCAATGCTTTTTTTTAATAGCTTTCAAAAACCATTTAAGCTTAAGATTGAATTTTCAAATGTGCCATAGTCACAATACTTAAGTAGGGAGAGAAGATCCAAAGGCCTCTCATTCAAAGCCCTTGTCGCAAGCCAAGCTCAATTGTAGCACCTACAACAAGGAATTCTATGCATTGATCCAAGCACTTAAGAAGAAGCACCAATATTTTCTCAGTAAGGAGGCCATTCTCCATACTGATCACCAACCACTTCAATTCTTAACTCTCAACCCAAGATTCAAAACATTGACAACAGAAATGGGCATATTATATTAATCAGAATCATTTGGTGATCCACTATAAGAAAAGTACCACCAAAAAAGTGGCAAATCTTCTTATCCATCCTCCTCCTCAAGAACATAGAATTTTGGATACTTAATGTGAAGCCTATGATGAGTGTAAAAACCTTTCTTCCACAAATCCTTAGTTTGGCCTGATTGTTGATGTTTTGAGTTTGAAGCAGCCCACATTGATTAACCAAACACCTTTCCTTGACTACAGCTTGCGCAATGGGGAATTGTAAAAGTTCACTCAGCTTTCCAATTTCGTCGGCCCTTCTCGTCAACTTCTACTAAACAAGGGTTGCTTCTCCTCCCATGGTTGGCATTTTTGCATAAAACATATCTTAAACACCTTTAGCATTACATTTATTTTCCTCTATGCAGAAGCAAATTGAGGATTATATTTGTTGGTTCCCCCTTTGCAATTAATCTGAGCCTTCCAATTGGAAGCTTGGATTGAGGAATTGATTTTCTTATTTTGTTTTTCAAGCATGTTTGGTTAAATCTTGGCTACCACTCTATATTATGTCAGATTGTGGCTCCCGCTTCTTAAGTCACTTTTAATGATCATTGTGGGAACTTCTTGGTTATCAATTAAACTTCACCTATTCCATTTTCAAACAAATGACGAGACCAAGATTTCTAAAAGTACCTTTGTCCATGCTAACTGTGATTGTTATCAGCAGAAAAACAAGTGGGACAACTATCTGCAGCATAGCTACAACCAAGCTACCCATGTTTATACAGTGCATTCTCCTTTTGAAGTCCATTAGGGTTTCCCACCTTCACTCCTTTTGAAGTCTATTATGGCTTCCAACCTTTCACCCCATATGAAATTTTGGTTGGTCTTCCACCTTTAGATACATCCCACTAGCAAAAAACGTTGAACAAAACTTCTTGATAGAAAATTTGGCCAAGCTTCAAGCCAAATTTTGAGGCATTCTCCAGCCAAATTGAAGGCACTCCATAGTCCTTGTAGAGAATCTCATCCTTTCCAAATAGGTGATCATGTTTGGAAGCACTTAGATAACCAAAAGTTTCATAACAAAGAACATTACAAGATCAAACCCAATCATATATGGGCCTTACACTGTTCTCCAAGTAATCGAGATCAACACTTAATATAGATCTTCCAGCTCAGCTTGGCATCCATCATGTTTTCAATGCAATCCATTTCAAGTTGTACAAGCCATCTCACTTAAACAAGGGGGTCTTCTCATTCATCTTGAGGCTGCTATTCCAGAATTTCAACAACCGCTGACTAAAATACATTTGCCAATGTTCGGGCTCGTACCAATCCCAAGACACAGACCATTATTTACCCAGTCGGGCCCAAAGGTGTTCTAATGACACAGGGCAAGTAGTTTGCCAAGACCACTTTTGCAGAAACGTTTGACCATCTGATATAGAAGTTAGGGACAAGTTCCTCTCAGCAGGGAGGAATCAAGATTCAATCTTTTACATATTTCTGATTTTAGCATTTACCTTTTACTTTTAATTAGGTTTTTAGCTTTTTTCTTGCTTTCTGCTTTTTGTTAGTGAATGGTTTTTTCCAGGCAGAACAGATCCTTGTCATTGTACTTCTATTAATTCCACACTAATGAAAGAGTGTAATGCTCGGTTTTGTCATATGTCTCCTCTGAGTTTTCTTTGTTGTTCGTGCATTCTCTCTTTTACTTTTCTGTTGTGGGTTTTCCAAGACAGATAACCCCCCAAACTCAATGCTACTAACATGAACTGCACAAATCGCGTCAATGATCTGAATTGAAACTGTGTCACACTTTGATGACTGAATTGGGTATACTGTAAATAAACAATCATGTCTTTAAAAATTTAGCCTCCATTCATATTCAAGACGGGAATTCTTTCCTCCTCTGATTTCGAGCCTCTAAAAGATGCCTGTCTATCTTTTGTCAGTTTTGCTGTGCAAGGCTAGGTAACCATTATTGATTTAAAAGGTTTTGCTTTCATTATGAGAAAATGGACTTGTCTCTCGTAATAACGTGTAGAGGCCACATCGCAGCAGACATTAAAACAACCTGAACACGTAGAGATTCCAAACAGGCACAGGGAATTAAAAAAAATGTGGTGATGGCATTTCTAAAAACATTTGCAGAAAGTAAAACCCAAATTCAAATTATTTAATTTATAATAATTAGGCCCCCGAGGTCCACACCAAGTGACCAAACGACTAAAATAGGGTCTTCCCGGAAGCTCTTATAATGTTATTTATTTACAGTAAGCTGTCTCGAGCAGAGGTTTAAGCTTGCCTGACATAGAAGACACCACTGGGATTTGAAACCCAAACCCAACCAGACTGCTCATTACAAATAAAAATGGATTTCGGAATCATGTATGTTTAACTCAGTTATTTTTTTTGGTTTGGTAAATTAATGGTTAGGCCATCCTGTAAGATTTATTGGGAAGATAGTTTTGTGACTTGAACCTATGATGGAAATGTAGGCAGATCAATGAGGTTAATGAAGTTGTGTTTGATTTTAATAAGATAATGTTTCTGAGTAATGATGGGTTTAGAATGGCAAACCATCAATATTGATTAAACGATGGTTGGTGGGCCTTCACTCTCAGACAAACAAAGGTCCATTTTTCTGACATGTTGGTGAACATATTTTAAATGTCAAATTTATTGGAAGCCTGACACCTACCTGTGATCCATCGGTGGCAATATACTTTTTCATTACCCAATGTGCTGTTAAACCACAGTCGAACCAGATAAACCACCACTGTTACTTATTTTTACCACTATTGATATTGAAAAGAGTGAAATCCTAAACAAAATTTAATGAAATTTTAAAAAAAAAATCTTCTTAATCACCAACAATTCTTAATCATCGACGTTTCCAACCAGTCACGTAACACATTATCAGTGCTGATAATGAAGCGGACAATAGCGGAGAATATTTTCAACATGCTTGATGGCGAACCAGAATTTACACAACAGTATTAGTGCTCATAAGAATATAGATGTCAACGAGTAGAGTGAAGAGTAAATGAGTTAAACAACTCTACCTTGTTTCCTGGTGTAAAGAGAAATTCCTGAGAGGCGGCCAAGGTTTATGTGAATGAAAGAGGAACCTTTCGTCGCAAAAACTGCAAGCCGACAAAACAGTAACACCCAAAGGAAACTGTAAACGATGTCTTGGCAGAGGCACTTCAACAAATGCAAATGAATTGGAAGGTTGTGCATGATTATAGATAGCGAGGCGAAAGGCATGTGGGCCAGGTTTTAGTCGGCAACAAAGTGAAAAAAAGGTAGTAAACTGCGAGAGCAAGTTGCACGCTGCAGTATTTAATGCAATAAAAGCCTTTGATGATTGCAACTGGCAAGCTCTCTATCTCTATAAAATGTCCGCGTTTCACGCCTGTTGTTACGTGTTTTTAACGTTTATCCGAAAGCATTCTTCGGAGAGGTTTAGATTAAATCTTTTCTTCGTATCATTCAACTTCGAAAATTTGTGACCCAAAAGGGTATATAGTGGGGTAATTAGGTATGTAGCCACCCTTACATGATCGTTTGAGTATTTAGTTTATATGTGGTCACATGTGAGCATTTCATGGTATAGTGTTATTTTGTTTTAATTATATTTAATGCGTAGAAAAATATTTTCTTTTTTTGGTTTTTTTGAATTTTTTATGTGTTTGTCTTGCATTTAAGTTGATGTGATTTAATTGTTAATTGAGTTTTGAGTATTTTCAATTTTCAATTGAATTTTGTTCGTGTAACTTTTTTGGTCATGTTCATAAGCAAAGTTAAACTTGGTCATGTTATATTTATTTTTCCTCTTGAGATATTTTATCCATACGCTTAGTTCAATTTTTTCGGTTGCATAGTTCTTAATCTCATGATCGTTGATTGGACATTCATATAGGATGATATCTCATTTATTCATCCATAACTTATTTATCTCCATCCATGTCAACATATTTCTTTTGTTCAATTCTTCTCTCATTACTGTGTTTGGCCATCTCCTCCTCCTCCATGTTCATTACTTTTTTTTATGTAGCCTTAGAAGACATATCATAGTTGTTGCTTCTATTGGATAATTGCTTAGTTCTGCTACAATTTCTCATATGAGACGAACACTTTGACCTTGAAGTTGCTTGTGATTAAAAACGGTTTTGAATTCTTTCAATTTGTCTCCACTTTAGACCCGACATACCGCTGACCCAAGCTTCACACCCATAGAGCACTATTGTAGCTACTAGTAGCCCTCGAAACAAGAACCTAGTGGTCTTCCAATTTCACAAATCAACATCTTTGTACATGTTTTGAAAAGAGTATAGCGCTTTCCACCATCCTTAGATTCTCTTTGTTATACATGTTTCCCATTTGAACTTGTTAGTGAAATCAAGCCCTAAGTACTTGTATCCCAAGACTATCTCGAGTGAATTTCCCTCAAATATTAAGCTTGCATGCTTCTTATCTTTTCAATGAAAGAAGGTAAAAATCTTAATTTTGCTAGTGTTGACTTGCACCATGACTTCTTTGCAAAAGAGTTCTAAGGATTTCAAATGATCTCTTAGGTTTTGGGTGATTGTCATCATAATAAGATCCTTTACATACAGAGGAAGTTTTATCACATAATTAACTACGTAAACTCTACCACCCTCTAATCTATGTATCCATTCTTCCAAATTTTCAATGTAAAGATCAAATAAATTGAGTGATAGTGGGCATGGCCCGGAGGATTTTAGTATAATATTGTGTCCCACAAGACAGCCTGAAAAAAAAAAAATCTTGAAAAATACTTAATGATTTTTTCAAAAAAAATGAAAATTTCATTTGCACTATATCTTTCTATATATAATCTAGCACACATTAGTTTTATTAATATTAATGACCAAACTCGAGATATTTTGAGGAGAGTTGAAAGTATATGTGGCCTCTTTATGCCAACAAGTGGGACCCACTATGATATTACGACACCACTGTGTCATTATTGAAGCTTTCTGATAACCCTGCATATGTTTTGGTCTTAGCTCTAACCTGCGCATTGAGCCATGGACTACTAACTTGTATTGTTTCAAAACTCCAAGTTTCTCCATCTTACCGAGAACTTGTTTATAAGGATTGTGTTGAATGTTTTCTTGAAATCAACAAAGCAACATAAAACTTTTTCTCCTTTGTGGTCCCTCACTTTTTCAATTAAATACATGAGGGTAATGTAATGATTTATCATTGAATGCTTTAGGTTGAACCCTACTTGCCCTCTTGCCAGACTCCTTTGTTTTTCAACTTAGTGATTGATTTTATGTTCAATCATACTTCCAAATTGCTTTTACATGAGAGAATTGATCATAATAGTTTTTTAGTTTGATAGGTCACTGACCTCTCCACTTTTGAAAAGGGGTATGACTAGACTAGTGGTCCATTCTATGGGGAAACCTTCTTAACCAATGTTGTTGAAGATATATTTTATGTGAGGTGTCAAGATGTCGATCTCCCATTTTAAACATTCAACTTGTAACCCATTTATATCTCGTACCTTACCACTTAGCCTACTAATACCTTTTTTAAACCCCTTGCGGTATACAACTTTGCTTGTGTGTTGATTTTTGGATGTTGAAACCTTGTTTTAAACATTCAATCTGTAACCTATCTAGATCTCATGCATTACCATTTGCTGGCCCAATTATGCATTTTTTAACCTCTCGTGTGGTAGACAACTTTGATAAGACTAAACGAGATGTCAGTATAAGAGATTGCAAAGACGAGAAAAAGACACTAAGAGATTGAAAAGGATGGATAGAAATTTTAATAACATCTACGACACCAAAAATAACAAACATTACAATACGACTACTGATGCACTAAAACAATTTCCCCTCCAATTAAATCTTTATAATAATGTAAATGGCATTAAATGATATTTTCAAATGTTATTATTAAAATGTAACGAAAGTGATAATGAGTAATGCCACTATTGAATAGTTGATATGAACCCCTCATATATGAACAAACTTCAAATAACTATATTATAATGGCTTAACATATAGTGTTATATGATCAACCAATTTATTTATTTATATGCGATGAATTATTAAAGTTCATTTTATTCTTTTTATAAAGATAAAAATATTTAGGTTCTATTAGTGTAATTTCAAAATATTTTAACCTATTAACAGATTTTTTGATTTATTAAAGTTTATTTTATTCTTTTTATAAAAATAAAAATATTTAGATTCTATTAGTGTAATTTCAAAATATTTTAGCCTATTAACAAAAATTTTAAGTGTAATTTGTTAACAAATTTAGTTGTAATTTTTTTTCTTTATTTAGCAATGTATGATTTAGTGAGCAGTTGGTTGAATTTAATTAAAGGTTACAATCAATTCATTGAGACATTTTTTTTTTATACAATTATTGTAGAAAATCATCTTAATAGTTATAATTTTTCATAAATTCATTTTTAATAAATATATAGTCATAATTATTATAAAGAATGAATATAAAAATATTTTTAAAAAGAAAAAGATAAAAATGAAATTAAGAAAAAATATATATATTTGCATAATGTATCATATTTTTTCCCTTTCAATTTATTTGAGTGAAAAACTATTAAAGTGGCCAACATGTAAGCTTAAATAAGAAAAAACAATCATATAAATAAAGGGGATGCCATGTAAGTTGTTCTATAAACTTAGTAATATAGAAACCACATTTTAAAACAAAATCATTGGAGAAGGAAATTTGTGTTAAATATTTGTTAAAAATATTGGTTCTTTAAATTATTTTAGATGAGTGGATTATTTTTAAGAAAAAATTAATAAGATTAATTAAAAATATTAACAACAAACATTTATATTAAAAATATAAATTCAAAAAATATATTAATATTTTAAAATTATATAATTAATATTATAAAATGATAATAATAAATGTAAAAGAATGTAAATTTATTAAGATGTTATATAAAACAAACTTATAATTTATATATAATATATAAGTTTTTTATTTTGTTTGCACACTTAAATTTATAAACATTTTATTATTTTTTAAATTATCAAAGTCTAATATAAAAGATATTATTATAAAATTGAAGAAAGATGAATTCAAAATTAAATTAATATAAATAATTAATTAATTAGTTTAATAAAAATTATATAATAATTTTAATATAAAAATAATATTTTAAATTTTTTTTAAAAATATAACAATCATCAATTTTTTATTTAATATTAAAAAATAACTGTAAAATATTAATTATATTTAATAATTAAATTATCAAATTTTTATTTAACATGAAAAAATAGTTATAAAATGCCAATTATATGATAATTTAATCCTTAAAATTTTATTTAAAAATCAAAAATAACTTTAAACGTATTTATAACCAACATATAATAATTATAGAATAAAATTTTGAGAAGTTATATCATGGATACAAATTTTATTGAGAAGTCCAATCAGACTCTATTCTATACATCATCTTCAATTTATTTTGATACCTTTACAAGTTGCAAAAATTGTGCATAGGTTATTGAGGCAACCTATCAACAGCTTCACTTGTAACCGACCTACACCCACCGTTTGCCTAACTATATTTTATTGAAAAGATGATGGAAGAGTCGTATATTATGATTCCAGCATGTGCTTGAATTTATGTCAGAGATTAGTAACAAGATATCTATGAGCAATAATGGGTTTAGAAGGTAAATTATTAGATTTTTTTTTTTTTTAATTGATTAGTAAACGATGGTGGGTGGATCTTTATTGAGATATAAAAAAGGTTTTATTTTTCTGATATGATGGTTTACATGTTTTAAATCTCAAATTTAATAGAGACTCTAACACCAACCAATTATCGATCCGTGATAATATACTTTTTCATTGCTAATGAAAGAGTGTGAACCTCGGTTTTGTCATATGTCTCCTCTGAGTTTTCTTTGATGTTCTTGCATTCTCTCTTTTACTTTTTTGTTGTGGGTTTTCCGAGACAGATATCCCCCAAACTCATTGCTAATAACATGAGCTGCAAAAATCGCATCGATGGTCTGAATTGAAACTGTGTTGCACTTTGATGATTGAATTGGGTATACTGTAAATAAGCAATCATGTCTTTAAAAATTTAGCCTCCATTCATATTCAAGACGGGAATTCTTTCCTCCTCTGATTTCGAGCCTGTAAAAGATGCCTGTCTATCTTTTGTCAGTTTTGCTGTGCAAGGCTGGGTAACCATTATTGGTTTAAAAGGTTTTCCTAATTCATTATGAGAAAATTGACTTGTCTCTCGTAATAACGTGTAGAGGCCAAATCGCAGCAGACATGAAAAAACCTATAAACGTAGAGATTCCAAACAGGCACAGGGAATTTTTAAAAAATGTGGTGATGGCATTTCTAGAAACATGTGCAGAACGTAAAACCCAACCTCAAATTATTTAATTTGTAATAATTAGGCCCCTGAGGTCCACACCAAACGACTAAACTAGGGTCTTCCCGGAAGCCCTTATAATGTTTTTTATTTACAGTAAGCTCTCTCGAGCAGAGGTTTAAGCTTGTCTGACATAGAACACACCACTGGGATTTGAAACCCAAACCCAACCAGACTGCTCATTACAAATAAAAATGGATTTCGGAATCATGTGTGTTTAACTTAGTTATTTTTTGGTTTGGTAAATTAATGGTTAGGCCATCCTGTAAGATTTATTGGGAAGATTCCTATGATGGAAATGTAGGCAGATCAATGAAGTTAATGAAGTTGTGTTTGATTTTAATAGGATGATGTTTCTGAGTAATGATGGGTTTAGAATGGAAACCATCAATATTGATTAAACGATGGTTGGTGGGCCTTCACTCTCAGACAAACAAAGGTCCATTTTTCTGACATGTTGGTGAACACATTTTAAATGTCAAATTTATTGGAAGCCTGACACCTACCTGTGATCCATCGGTGGCAATATACTTTTTCATTACCCAATGTGCTGTTAAACCACAGTCGAACCAGATAAACCACCACTATTACTTTTTTTTTACAACTATTGATATTGAAAAGCGTGGAATCCTAAACAAGATTTAATGAAATTTCAAAAAAAAAATCTTCTTAATAACCAACAATTCTTAATCATCGACGTTTCCAACCAGTCAAGTAACACATTATCAGTGCTGATAATGAAGCCGACAATAGTGGAGAGTATAATCAACATGCTTGATGGCGAACCAGAATTTACACAACAGTATTAGTGCTCATAAGAATATAGATGTCAACGAGTAGAGTGAAGAGTAAATAGTTAAACGACTGTACCTTGTTTGCGGGGGTAAAGAGAAATTCCTCAGAAGCGGCCAAGGTTTATGTGAATGAAAGAGGAATCCTTCGTCGCAAAAACTGCAAGCCGACAAAACAGTAAAACCCAAATGAAACTGTAAACGATGTCTTGGCAGAGGCACTTCGACAAATGCAAATGAATTGGAAGGTTGTGCATGATTATAGATAGCGAAGCGAAAGGCATGTGGGCCAGGTTTTGGTCGGCAACAAAGTGAAAAAAGTTAGTAAAGTGGGAGAGCAAGTTGCACGCTGCAGTATTTTAAGGCAATAAAAGCCTTTGGGTTGCCTTCTGATTGCAACTGGCGAGCGCTCCCTCTCCGTGTGTCACGCCTGTTGTTACGTGTTTTTAACGTTTATCACAAGCCATTTTTCGCAGAGATTTAGATTGAATGTCCTTTGTATCATTCATCTTTGAAATTTGTGAACCAATAGGGGATTAGGGGGTAATTAGGTATATAGACACTCTTATATGTTCCATTATTTAATTTGTATGTTATTAGTTCGAAGGGATATTATTATGAAGCGATAATTAAACGAATCATTTTTTTTTAACTTTTTAATTTATGTATTTGTTAACAAAAATTATTAAAAAAAATATTTAATTGTATTTTGATTGGTGGAAATTATTAAAATGTAAATTGGTAATGTCATCAAAATAATTGTAATATTTATTATCCCATAATTCATGTGAAAGTCTCTCAAAAGTAATTGTTATTAATTTCTATTAATATCATTACATTTTATGATTAATAATGGAAACAATGGAGAGTTAATTTTTCAGATATGCAAAAATGTGGATGGGTTTTTTTTTTTTTTTTTTTTAAAGTTGTTTGTGCGTGTCTCATTTTCATTTTGAATCAAAGAAAATTTCTATTATGCTAACAATATGTTGCTGCTAATTTGGATATTTCAGGGTTCTTTTTGTCTCGTATGACTAATTCAGAGTATTCAAGGTTATTTTCATCTGTTTAAGTAGAGATTCATCAATTATGTGTGGCTAATTCAGAATATTCAAGATTATTTTTACCTCTAACATGGCCCTGATATCAACTCAAACTGTTAGGATTTTCTAATGTCCTTTTCTTTTCTCTGGGTTATGTTTTTTTGGTGCACGTACAGATGTTTTGTCTACAAAATAGAGCTCCAAAAATGCATATGCTACAATGATGTACGTAGAGACAACACAAAATTATAACTTTTGTGTGGCTATTAGGATTATGCTTCGACCATTGATTCATCTCAAAATGGATGCAAACTTTGTTATTACTTTTAAGGATGTTCCACTGCATTGGATAAGGACTTTGAGGTTGCCCACAATGTCTTAATAGCACATGCAGCTACTGTGTTGTTGTACAGGGAAATATATCAAGGGTTGTTCTCTTCTTTTTAGGTTGAGTTGTGATTCCCTCTACACAATGCTTTAACATATTGTTATTTTTTATATTAGATGCATTTTGATCCTTAAACCTCTTTTACTTTTTGTGGATACTAATATAATTTCAATTTCTTATTATTATTTTTTTTTACAGTTACCAAACTAAATCCCATTTACGTCGAGCATATGGCTGAAAGATTCTGGCGGGGTTCCCAAGTTTCCGAACAGGGCGGACGTTGAGAAAATGTATGCTATGCGCCTCAAGCAAATGCATGAGTCTGTCCTATCTTTGGCTCCGTCTGTTGGGTCTGCGTCTGCCCTTGCCCCTACCCCTATGCGTGTTCCTACTGGTGGTCTTGTCCCAATCCCTGTACCTATTTAGAATGACAGCGCCAAGGTAAGTTAAAAGTTGTAATTAAGTTTTATGTAACTGGAACTAATGGGGTGGAATTGGAGCGAATGGAGATTTTTACGTTATGGTTGTTTTCAGTAGAAGGATTTTTCATGTCACGGACTATGGCACGGACCCAATTGGTGAAGCTGACTTGATCACCTTCCATCAATGCAAGGACCTTTCGACAATGAATGAAAGGGATCAATCTCTGGATTTAATATTTACAAAGAAAATTATGTCTATTTGAAAATATTCAATATATTTTGATCATTAAGTCAGAGTCAACTAAAACATGGATCAAGAATTGGATCAAATTTTTCTTCGATGTTGAAGTAATAGGGGCCAATATTTATTGACAACAACAAAGCATTTTATGTTTTCTTCTTTACAAGATGAAATTTGAGATTGTTTAGTCCGAGAAAATTTTAGTGTTTTACATATCGCAATGTCACCATGTTGGTCATTGCTTTCAATGATCTTAGGAGCCAAGTCAAGAATAACTGAACTAATACCAGTTTTTAGTTGTCAATGGGAATAATATTTATTATGAGAAAACAACAATATGGGGCGAGGACAATGTTCGTGCCCACATCTTTTGGTGACCATATTTATATATAATACAGCCATAATCTTATTCATTTTCTCCAGTACCCTGATTTGAATAAAGTCTCTGTCCCTGTACTAGTACCAGTGCCACTACTCGTACCTCCACATATCAAGGTAACTGTGCAATAAATGTTCAAGTGGCAAATTTTTTCCATGATGAACCCTCATTCAAACACATCTTATTTAGGAATGTTGTCCCAAAAAGAAGTTGGAGAGGCAATTTTTTCAACTACCATGGGTATGGGCTATATGTTTTTTTGGCTTTCCATTGTTTTAGTAGTCTTCGACTCATGATGTTGAAGGTAATTCTTGGTCCAATTTGCAAAGCTTGTTTTTCACAAGAATTATGAAAGGCAATGTAAACCCCTTCTTGAGCATTTTTAAAATTAAAAAAATAGTCTATCATATTTATGATTATTTTCTTATGTTCTCATAGTTGCAATGTTGGCTAGAGGAATTACATTCTTTGAAGGTCCATCTACAAAGAAAAAATGTCCACAACTCTGGAATTAACAAGCTGCAATATATGGAGGCCATGAATCACCAACTGCTATTACTTAGTATTGGCACTTGTTATTTGGAGGGGATTACTTCTTTGGGCTTCATTTGATGTGATATTATCGGTATTCAATGACCACTTTAATCTCAAAGTCTTGGTATTTCCATCAATCAACTTCCTCCTTATGGTTACTCCTTGGATGTGTCTTTGCCTCCTTCCCTCAAAGGAGGTGATCAACAAAGGCATCAAAGAGGACATTTATAGACAATACACTTAGGTCACTTGGATCTTTTCTTTGCAATGACTTAGTCCTAAGATGGCTTTCTACATGGAACATTTATGCCACTCCTTGATAAAAATGTCTAAAACAAAAAATTATCTTGTAGGGTTTGTTCACATAGCTTTGCTCTTAAGTTTTTGCACTACAACTTGTGTACTTTCAAGTAGTTAAATCTCTAACCTAGATTGGGGTTTGAATTATGATTTGAGTTGCTATTTTCTAACACTCATATCTTGTGAAGTGGACCAATAAAATCTCAAATATGTGGTTAGTGTATAAGCATGCGTACACATTAGACTTACAATAATTATCATTTATCTAAGTTAAGATTTTACATTTATATAAATAATTCATTGTAAATGTGGATATTTCAATGAATATCCACCTCATTAGTTGACATAGAGTGAGTCTCAGATGGTCTTAGATAAACTAGACTCAGTCCTAGTTCACTGGACGATTATATTTGCATTTCATATCCACTTGATCTAGTTCATTGAGATCAACTTTGTAAATTTGTTTATTTTGAGAGAGAATTAATTGTACCTCTGCGCCATCTCTATCTGTTCGTGCTATAAATGGCATGCTCTGGGAAAGTCCGGTAAAATATGTTAAACTCAATTTGAAATTTGAAGATCTTATACCTGTATATTTGTATACTTAGACCAATAACACTCGACTCTTCATTAATAGGGTTAGTCTAATAGATCAAAACATTAAGCTCAACTTGGATCCAAAGAATTTAAAGCAAAAACATTAAGGCATAATATGTATATAGCTTTGATCACGGATTAAAAACATAACATGTTTTGAACTCACATAGGGGCTATGATGAATTCAAACACAATTGCAATGTTAAGTATTGTGATTTCATGGATTTGGAATAAAACTAAACACCAAATTGCGTAAGCAAAGATGTAATGTTAAAACCATGTTTTCATGAGATATGATCTTGCATAAACCTTAACACTATAATATAAATAATTTACTATAATGCAAACAAAGTACTACTAAAACTCAAGGCTTATGGAATTAAACAAAGGTTTTAGACAAACATGGATCTGAGTGTTGAAAAAAACAAAAAATAATGATTTGTTACTAACTCCACAACTTTGCAATGTTTTTCCTCTATTGCCAATGTATATACAAATGCCAGTCGCTTTTTCATATTTGGGCTACATTTAAATACATATTCCACATATACTTTGGTCTTGTTCTACTTATAATTTATATACAAAAATTGGTGACTTGTATAAATAATTGTTTACACATATATATCTTAAATTGCTTTTGCCTGTTTCATCTTAACAATTCTTTTTCAACAATATAAACATCAACTACAATATGCTATCCAAGACAAAGGTAGGCACTAGTCGTTAAGCTACCCTTGTTCAAAAAGCTACAACATTGTAATGATTATTTAACTAAACAATAAACAAAGGCAAAATCTACCAACTCCCGCAGGGACTTGGCGCATGACGCCCTTGTTATATGTGGAGTATTTTATGATATAGTGAAATTGTGCATTTTTTAAAGGATCTTCACCTACTATTTTGTATTTAAGTTGATGTGATCAAGTTGTTAATTGAGCTATGAACATCTTCAATTTTTATTTGAATTTTGTCCTAGTCATGTAATATTTAATTTCCTTTTTAAGTTGTTTTATCCATATGCTTGGTTCAATTTTTTCCATTACAGAATTTTTAATCTCTTAATCATTGATTGGGCATTCATATAGGTTGATATCTCATTTACTCATCCATAGTTTATTTATCTCCATTTATGTCAACCTATTTCTTTTGTTCAATTCTTCTCTCATTATTGTATTTGGTCATTTCCTCTTCCATGTTCATTTATTTTTTCTATATAGTCTAGAAGATATACCATAGTTGTTGCTTCTATTCAAAAAGTACTTGGTTTTGCTAGGATTTTTCATATGGAACAAACACTTTCATCTTGAAGTTGCTTACGATTAAAAACGGTTTTGAATTCTCTCAATTTGTTTCCACTTTAGACCCAACATACCGCTGACCCAAACTTCACACTTGTAGAGCATTATTATAGCTACTAGCAGCCCTTGAAATAAGAACCTAGTAGTCGTCCAATGCCACCAATCAACATGTTTGTACATGTTTTAAAAAGAGTAAAGTGCTTTTCACCCTCTTTATATTCTCTTCATTATACATGTTTCCCATTTCAATTTGTTAGTGAAATCAAGCTTAAGTACTTGTATTCCAAAATTATCTCAAGTGAATTTACTTCAAATATGCTTCTTATCTTTTCAATGGAGAAAATAAAAATCTTAATTTTTCTAGTGTTGACTTGCATCACAATTTCTTTACAAAAGAATTCTAAAGATTTCAAATGATCTCTTAGATATTGGATGGTTGTTACCATCAAAATAAGATCATTTGCATATAAAAGGAGTTTTATCATATAAATAAATATTAAAACAATTTCCCCCCAATAAAATATTTGTGATAATGGAAATAACATTAATTGATATTTTCACATTTTAATATTAAAAAGCAATGAAGGTGATATAATCTCCATAATTATGAGTAATGCCACTATTGAATAGGTGATATGAACCCTTTTTACACACGAGCAAAATTCTAATAACTATATTATAATAATTTAAAAAATAGTATTTTATAAATAACGTATTTATTTATATTAGATAAAATATTAAAATTTATTTCATTCTTTTATAAAGATAAAAATATTTAGATTACATTTGTGTAATTTTAAAGTATTTTAATATAGTGACATTTATTTTTGGGTGTAATTTATATTAAAAATTTTGATTGCAATTTTTTTCTTATATTTATTAATATATGATTTAATGAGTAGTTGGTTGAAATTAATTGAAAAATGTAATCAATTTATTGGAACATTTTTGTTCATACAATTATTTTTTAAAATTATTTAAATAGTTATAATTTTTTATGGATTCATTTATAATAAATATATAATTATAAAATAATATATGGATATAAAAATATTTTTAAATAAAAAAATGAAAATAAATTTAGGAAAAAATATATATACTTGTATAATGCATCATATTTTTGCCATTTCAATTTATGAGTAAAAAAATCATTAAAGATGTAAGCTTATTTCTTAAAAAATAAGAAAAACTAATTATCTAAATAAAAAATCACATGTAAGTGATTCTATAAATTTAATAATAAAAATCACATTTTAAAATAAAATTATTGGAGAAAAAGAATTACATTAAATAATTGTTGAAACGTTGACTCTTCAAATTATTTCAAAATTTAAAATATTATTCAAAAACATTACTAACAAATATACATTTTATTAATAAAATAAATTTAAAAAATATATTAATATTTAGAAATTATAAAAACAAGTAATATAATCTACATTGTAGAATAATTATAATAAATGTATTACAATGCAAATTTGCTAAGATGTGATGTAAAACAAACTTATAATTTATCTATAATAAATAGGTTTTTGTTTTATTTACACACATAAATTTATAAGTTTTTTATTATTTTTTATATTATTTAATCTTTGATATATAAAATATGTTATTTTAAAGTTGAATAAAGATGAATTCAATATTAAATTAATATAAATAAATAATTAAAAGTTTTAATAAAAATTATATATAATTATTTTAATATAAAATAAACAAAAATAATATTTTAAATTAATTTTATAAAATAAAATAAAAATGTAACAATCAACAAATTTTTATTTAATATGAAAAGATAATCGTAAAATATCAATTATATTTAATAATATAGTTTAAAAATTGAATTATCAAATTTTTATTTAACGTAAAAAATAATTGTGAAATATCAATTATATTTTATAATATAATTTGATAATTCAATTTTAAAAATCAAAATAACCTTAAACATATTTATAACTAATGAAAGGTTATCACTTTGGAGAACCCTAATGAGAAACCCTAATCGCAATGGTGTGGCGATTGGATCAACTAAGGCAATTGGTTCTAACCTTAAGCGATACCCACAAAGAACAGAGAAAAGTGAAACCACGGAGAACAGGGCGACAATAACTCAAATCTGAGCAAAGAATGGTGCAACGACGAGAATACAAAACCCATTTAACTTGGCAAGGTCGTCAGTAGATCAATGTGTCCACAACACTACACAAGCATATCAGAATTTGGAGGACAATGACATAAAGGAAACACAGTTTGCCACAGTCAATGTGGCGCCAGATGCCAAAGCCACTATTAATAGATCGACTCTACCTCCTTTTGGGGTTTTGAATTTGAAAACAAGGAACAAGACTCCTTATGTTGCGGTTGTGGCAAAGGCAAAGACTGGTTCTAAGCCATTGGCACCATCGAAAGTGAACCCTTCCATCTCCTTTAAAGGAGAGCAGCTTCAGAGTCCATTGGAAAGAGAACAAGATTTGTTAGATTTGGGGATGATTTGCAAGTTCCCCAACTTATGGCGTTCTCTACTAGATCTGAATAGTTGGATTAAAGAGAATTGGCATCCTTTACTGGAAGGTAATCTAAAATTTTTTCCCTATGCAAAAGGTTACTTTATTATTCTCTTTGATTTGGTAGAGGATTTGAATTCAGTGTTTCAAAAGCCTTTTTGGTCTTGGAATAATAATGTCCTAGCCTTCAAACCATGGTTCCCATCATTCGACCCTCACTCTAAGGCCTTTGATGTTAAGACTAATTTGAATAACGATGGCCTTTCTACCCTTACAGTTTTGGACTTATTTTTGCTTCAAAGCAATAGGTGATTCATTGGGTACTTTTTTATTTATGGATCTTAAGGCCATTAATCACACTATGATTGCTCAGATACTAGTTAATCTAGATGTTTCTGAAGAGCTTCCTAAGTTCACTGATTTGAATGTACATGATCAAACTTGGAAGCAATCTCTCAACTATGAGACCTTGTCCTTCGGATGTAGAAATTATTATCAAATAGGTCATCTTGCTTCTTCGTGCAATATTTCTAAGCACACAACGAGGATCTCTTGGTAGAAGAAGGCTCTCCCCGAGCATCATATTGTGGAAAAAGTTAGCAATTACAAAAATTCAGAGAGTGATTTAAATAAATTAGAAGAAGAAATGGGCTTGGCTCAAAAAGAAGAAGAACCAGTAACAATAATTTCTTCCTCTCTTGGTAAGAAAAATAGAGTTCTAATTCAAAAATTAAAAGAAAAAATGGCCTTTGCTCAGAAAGAAGTAGAACTAGTGGTAGTAATTTCATCCTCCCTTGGTAAGGAAAAATAGAGCTCAGACATGTAATCATGAGGATTCTAGAAGTTTGGTTCAATCAAGCGTTGTTTTGGATATTCCTAACCTTCCTGACAACAAGGGGGAGTGGACTATTGTGGGTACCAAAAAGAATGATCGACGGAATAAAGATTTAGCTCCGCTTAATATGACCCTCAGATCACAAAAGAAATAAAGTTTGGAAGAGTCCTTTGTGTTTCTTTGGATTGCACAATGGTTATGAATGTGTCGCTCATTTACCATTGTTGTAGTGCTAGATTTTTTCTGATTGCTTGTCTGCAAACATTTTTATTTTATTTGGTTTGAAAACCAAATAGTCCCTTTTTCTTTTTAAAAACTCACTTTTACCATTCAAAAAAAACATATTTATAAATAACACCTAACACAATAGTTATAAACAATAAAATTGTAAGAAATTGTGTTGTTAGATACAAATTTTATTTGAGAAAATTAGTCATACCGTATTCTCAACAACTCCAATTTATTTTGATACCCTACAAGTTGCTTTAAAAAAACATGCATATATTATTGAGACAACACATCAACAGCTTCACTTGCAACCAACCTACACATGCCATTTGTCTGAGTCTATATTTCATTGAAAAAGATAATGGAAGAGTCGCATATTCTTTGTCCATGGTTGAACCATGATTCCAGCATGTGCTTTAATTTACATGGGAGATTAATAACAAGATATTTACGAGTAATAATGGGTTTAGAAGGTAAATTATTAGTATTTATTTTGATTGATTAATTATTAATCAGTGGTTGGTGGACTTTTACCAAGACATAAATAAAGGTAGGTTTCCATGTTTTAAATGTACAAATTTAATGGGACCCTAACACCAACCAATCATCCATCCCTCATAATATTATTTTTCATTACCAATGTGTTCTTAAACAAAGGTAGGTTTCCATGTTTTAAATGTACAAATTTAATGGGACCCTAACACCAACCAATCATCCATATCTCATAATATTATTTTTAACAACAACCAATCATCCATTCCTCATTAAATAAAATCTTAATATTAAAAATTTATTTTTATTAATTATTAATCGGTGGTTGGTGGAGTTTTACCTAGACATAAACAAAAGTAGGTTTCCATGTTTTAAATGTACAAATTTAATGGGACCCTAACACCAACCAATCATCCATCTCTCATAATATTATTTTTAACACCAACCAATCATCCATCTCTCATAATATTATTTTTAACACCAACCAATCATCCATCCCTCATAATATTATTTTTCATTACTAATATGCTTTTAAAAGTAATAATATACTTTTTCATCATCAATATACTGTTAAACCACTGATTAACTAAAAAATTTATTTTAATTATTATTGAAAAACGTAAAATTATAAACAAGAATCAGTGAAATTAAAAATTTTAAATAAAAACTGTTTACAAAATAAATCTAAAATCACCAACCCATTTTTTTTTTTCGAGGAAAAAAAAAAGATTAAACTAATTCATTGACATTTCCAACCACTCGAGCAGCACATTTTGAGCACAAGAAAGCGGTGGTGATAGTGACGCAGACAATGGTAGATAGCATATTCAACGTGCTTGATGGAGAACCAGAACTTACAAGAAATGTCCAGAGGTGTCAAAAAGTAAAGAGTTGAACCACCCTTACCTTGTTTGTCGGGGAAAGAAAAAATCATGGGAAGTGGAGGCGGCGGGCAAGATAATGTGAACGAAGAGGAATCCTTGGTCGCAAAACCTGCAAGCCGACAAAACAGTAAAAACCCAAATGAAACTGCAAACGATGTGTTCGCAGGGCACTTCAGTTGAATAAATGCAAATGAATGGGAAAGATGGGCATGATTAGGGTACAGATAGCGAGACGATAGGCATGTGGGCCAGGTTTGCGTTGGGAAGAAAGTAATAAATGCATTAAAGTGGGAGCGCGTGTTGCACGCTACAGTAAGTGATGAAGCTTGTGATTACAAATCCTCTCTATCACATGTCCGCAGGGTTACGTGTTTTTGACGTTTTCCGAAAGCATTCTTCTGATTGTTAAATCTTTTCTTGGAAATATGTGGACCGATGGGGTCCGTTCGCTTTAGGTGGTATGAACAAGGTTATGAAATGGCAAGCTCCGTTGAAGATGATGGCTTTTTTTCCAAAAATGTACAGAGACTAAAAGTTGAATTTAATATCAAAAGAAAGTTGAATGATATATATCAGAGTAATTATTGATTTTTTTTATCTGAATTTTTTTAACATTATTTTTTTTTTATAGGAGTATGAATTAAAAAACAAATATATCATAGATTTTAGTAATTGAAATTATCTTAAGATATAATAGTAATAAAAATCTAAAGAAAGTTTTTTAGCTAATTTTTTTGTATATTCGATTTCTTTAAACAAATAATCAAAGATTTTTATAATCAAAGTGTTTTAGTCCTTGCACAATTTCACTACTTTTGAATGATATTTGATTATTTAAGTTGTTGATTTCTAACAACTGAAATTCATATAAACTTTTTGTTAATAAATTACCAACTCAAATGTCACGTTTATGAGAACACTCCTCAATATTATCAATCAACACTTTGCAAGGCCTTTTTTTGCTACCTAAAATCCCAGATCCATCTCCAAAAATGTTTGTGCAACATCTCCCAATAGCACACATGCACATTCCAACTTTTTAGCTGGAGAATCAATGTCACTATTTAACTCGTAATCTTACATTTGCTACCAAATGGTGACTTCATCTTTTACATTATCTAACATCTTGTCCACCTTGCCCTTGAATATTTATAGGGTTATCCACTTTCCGTTTTTTCCCTACATATAAGGGATAAAAAACAAAGAAAGCAACCCCTGTGTTTTTGTTGCATGGGACTTAAGCGTCTGAATCATTTCTTCATATTTTATTTTTATTCCCACCAAGGCCTTTGAATAATGAATGACATCGTTGAGAAGCATCTCTAATTCAAATTTTATGAAGTTAACCGAAGTGCTCATACTTTAGCCTCCATCAATAACTTCGATCATTTTCTTATTTGTCAACAATTATATTCTTGTTTCTTTCCGTTTTCTTTTATATTGACCAAACTTGGAACAAATAATCTTGCAAGTTTAGAAAAATTAAGAACAATACAACCAAAATAAACTCTATGTCGGATAATACTTCACATACAACCCTTTTCACAAAACTTTGGTCTTTAGAGCCTCACTTAATCTTTCTCAACTCTTATTCAAAATCAATAATTTTTTGTCTTGTATTGTTCGTAATCCTCTGCCACTTTGTCAACAACCACAATATTAAAGGTTTTAAGCATGGAATGGATTGTTGGCTTTTTTATTGTGGCCAAATCGCCCAAAAACTTATGTTTGTGTAGTTATAATTTCTTCATTCTTTCTCTTTCTTTTATTTCTTGTGACTGAATTTATTTTTTTCATATTTTATTTCTATTTTAGGTTCCTCAGTAAAAATTATATTTATGCTCTTCTTTCTCTTTCGTTCAAATTCAAACTTTTGTCTATAACTTTGGTAATCAACCCTAAGAAGACCTTCCTTGCCACTTTAAAGAGCAATTGGACTTCTAATCACATTTCTAGTAACATTGATGGATGGAATAGGTTCTGACAACAAATTAGATGAAGTATGAGAGACATTGTGATTTGTAGCATCAAAATAATGGCATGGGAAGTAAGAATATAAATTAATTGAATTAATAATTAGAAACGGGGTTAACACATCTATATTAGAACTAATACGTTTAGTATCGAACATGTCAATGGATACAACTTTATCAACAATTTCAATTATATTTTCCCAAACCTTGTAGTGCTAGAACTTCCTTCAAGACATTGCCCAATGGGAATGAATTAAAATTTGACATAGATACTTCAGATATTTGACAGGAAAGCAGGGACAACATTTATCTTTGAATCCACTATGAACTTAGAGCACTATGGCACATCAACAACTTTAGTTGTTGGAATACCCTGAGCTCATTTTAACTTTAGTTTCTTTGCTTCCCTTGACTTTTTTTGGTAACTTGTTTTGCCAACCTCAGCGAACCTAACTATGGATTCTTGGTTATTAGACACATCCATAAAAACATCATGCTTTGGATTGGGTTGGTGCTTATATTTTATATTTTCCTTGTGTCTGATTGAATCAAGATAAGTTTCAACTCTTTTGAGTGGGTCCTAGGGCCAATAATTAATTTTTTTGAATCATATGAAGTCAATTCATCCCCTCTAATTTCCATATAATAAAATTTTGGAAAGTAACTTCTCCTAAAGACATGGGCAATTTGGGTATAATTCTTTAGTTCTTTTGTTTCAAATGCAAAACCACTCTTGTTGCCAACTAGTATGAAATTTTCATTAGGATTAGGTAGTCTGTAACATACATGGGCAAGATATGAGGGGGTTGGAGAGTCCCTGCTATTTTCAATAGCATGTTGTCTTATAAATAAAACCAAATTCCATATCTATAAATAGTTTTCCTTGTGAAATTCTAGGGCACTTAGTGTCATGGATAGTTTTATGAAAATCGGGAATGAATTCATTGTAAATTATGGGAATGCTTATACAGAATGGCATAAGTAACATGAATTATGTTCTTCTCCAATGAAAACCATGGGTTGAACAAACTTGGGCTAAATGACAATGTATAACAGAGACAATCAATCAAATATGAAGCCATGTAGAATGTTTTGTCTTCTTTCCATTTTTTAAATGATTCAATGAGATAAAATGACATTAACTCACCCGAATTGGTGGGCTTCCCCCTCTTAAGTAAACTATAGAGTAGAGGCATCCGAGTAACATCGATATGGTCCATCTAAGCTTTCCTAAATAATTTGGTATTTAGGGCCATAGCCTTCCTAACAAGTATCTTAAACAACTTCACAGAATAAGACACGTCTTGTTTATTCCTCTGAGAACTAGGATTTACACTTTATTTCTCTAAAGCTTCATAAATATTATGCCTATTTTTCCAGTCTATAATCCTTTCATTTGAATTAATTAATAGAGGTTCAGACAACTACCACATTTTCCTTGTGTAAAATCTAGTAGTACTACAACAATTTACCCTTTTGAAGAATAAATTTTTCTATCATCTCTAACATCACAATAATGGCATTTATCCCTAATCATTTACATACAAGGAAAGACTCTAGGTTTCATATCCCCTCTATGCAAATAGGTTCCCCCAATATTCCATGTTTGTTATTCTTCTTCATTCAGGTCCACAATATTATTGTAGTTCTTGAAGAAATAATAAAATTCATTGAAACTTCCTCTGCTACACAACTTAGGAATGAAAACAATATCTTGGATCTCTCTTCTTGACGCTGAAGTAGATTTTACAACTACCATTATTAAATCAAAGGCTTAACTAAATAATGAAATCCAGATGTTTTTGTTTCAACTTTTATTCATGCCTCAGCGTTGATTTTATGCTTGGCTCACAATGATTTCCTAAAGCAAAATAAGAACTTTACTTTCAACACTTATTTAATTTTTCCCAACTTTTTGAAATTTGAAATAGTTATCTCATGACTTTTTTTTGTTTGATCAACTTTTATTTCACCTGATAAATAAAATCAATCAATCCAAAAATTAAATGACTTGTCATAAATCTATGAGAGGAAATAGAAAAAAAAGGCGATACATATTCATTAGGCATTGAATACACGTAGCGCATGCATAGTTTCATGAAGATAAATGACAATGGAAATTTTTATATGTGATGATCCTATCATGTTCTAGGTGAACACGATGGGGCCACATGTCTATCATCCAATGGAGGCTTAAGGCTCTATTAATTAGTTAATAAGTTGTAAGCTCATAAAGCAAAAAGAATGAGACAGAAAGAAACCAAGTGGTGTGTTCCCATTTTACGAATAAATACAAAAGCACTCCCTATGATGTCCTTGAACATAGACAAACATTTGGGATCTAGGACATGAAAAAAATAAATGCATTACTATCAAAATTTGAAATTGTTATACCATGATTTTTTTGCTTTAAATATCTCTAATTTCACTTGCATAAGACAATCAATTAGTCAAAACATTAAATGACTAAGCATACACTAACGAGTAGAAATTAAAAAATGGTGGTAGAAATTAACTCTACATTAAATAGACATGGCATGATAAGACAATCAATCAATTACAATATTAAATGACTAGTCATAAACACTAGGAGGAAATAGAAAAAAATGGTGGTGCATATGTATTGAATACACTTGGTACATGCATAATTTTGTGGAGAGGAATGATAATAGTGAAATTTATACGTAATGATTCTCTCAATTTCATATTGAAGGTGATGAGGACACACATTTGTCATTCGGCAGGCGCTTGAGGGACTATCGTTCAGTTAAGACATTGTGAGCGTGTATGGGCAAAATAACAAACTAGGAAGCTACAGGTTCACTTCTTCATGTTTTACAGAGGAAAATGAATGCATTGTATGTGATGTGCCTAAATAGAGGCAAACATGCATGGTTGATACATGAAAATAATAAATGAGTGGTATCAAAATTTGAAATAGTTTTCATGGCTTTTTTTGTTTTCAGCATCTTTTAATTTAGTCGAGCATCACAATCAATCAATAAAGAATAATAAATGACTACCCATAAATCATTGAGAGAAGGAAAAAATCCACAAATTTAATTACACATTAAGTACACATGGTGCGGGCATGGTTTCCTAGAGAAAAATGTTAGTAGTAAAATTGATATGTGATAACCCTCTCGAGTTGCGAGTGAACATAATGGGGACACACGTCTATCATCCAACAAGCACTTGAAGTTTTATTGTTTGATTTTAAACTTGTGAAATCATATTGAAGAAAGAATAAAATAGATAAAAACAAGTGGCTTCTTCCTATTTCACAAAGGAACATAAAAACAAAGCTAGACCATAACTCTACTTTCAATGCTCATTTAATTTTGCTCACCTTTTAGAATTTGAAATAGTTGTCTCATTTATTTTTTGTCACCCATCTAAAATAATAAATTAATAAAATATTAAATGATTGGTCATAAATTAACATGGCGAGACTATAAAATAATGCAACAAAAATTAATTTGGCATTGAATGCATATGTCACCATAAGACAATAAATAAATCAAAATATTAAATGACTTGCCATAGATCACTGAGAGAAAATTTTAAAAAATTGTTCTGCATATTAATTTGGTATTGAATACAAATGAAGCACACACAATTTTTTGGAGAAGAATGTTGATATAAATCTTGTGTCTAATGGTCGTCTCATGTCACGAGTGCACAAGATGGGGATACACGACTATCACCCAACAGGTGCTTGAGACTATATTATTTACTTAAGACATTGTGAAAGATCATAAGGGTGATTACTTATATTATAGTCTAAATATAATTGCAGGAGGTGGTTAAGATTATATATTTATAAAATATACATATTAATGCACTCAAAATTTGGTGTCAATAAAGAATATAATCAAAATATTAAATGACTAGTCATAAATCAACATTAAGAAACTAGAAAAGAATGTGGCAAAATTTAATTCGGCATCAAGTACACATTCCACCATAAGACGATAAAGAAATCAAAATATTAAAAATGACTTACCATAAATCATCGAGAGGAAATTTTAAAAAAATAAGGTCGTGCATATTATTTTGGCATTGAATATAGATAAGGCATGCACACTTTCCTAGAGAAGAATGTTGGCAACAAACTTGATATTTGATGGTCATCTCACGTCCTTGTTGCATGAGATGGGGACACACGGTTATGACCCATGGGGTGCTTAAGACTATTATTTATTTAAAACATTGTGAAAGCATAAGAGTGATAACTTAAACTATAGAATAAATATAATAGTATAAATTAGGTAGGATTATGTATTTATAAAATATACATTAATGCACCCAAAATTTGATTTCAAGAAAGAAAATTTATAACAAGGCCAGTCCAATTTAAAATTAAAAAAAAAAGTTAAGAGAATCATTGTGGACTTAAGATCCACATGAAAGATTAATATTGAGAATATTAATAGAACAAGACTATATGTTAATAATAAAAATTGAGGCCTCAACTTAAATGAGTATTTAATATTTAATGGTTTACAAGCAAAAGTTTGTAGTCCAAGGTTTCAGATGTTTCCAACCCAATGGCAAGAGTCATTTTAGGATTTGAACAACTTATGATGAGTAATGTAAAGAGATCTCAAATCCTAATTTCATAATCATAATGTCACATGTGCTTAGTAGCATATATCCCAACATTAGGCCCTATAAGTTGCAATTGTGCTTAGCAACTAATATCACGATGAATTTATTCATATTAATCCAACAACATTAACTATAAATGAATTTCTATGTTTATTTAGCCTCAATTGAAATTTTAGGCATGGTAGCATGCCAATCCCATGGGTGCAAAGTGTCAATTTCAAAGAATGTCACAATGTGCATAAAACATATTTTTATTTCACCTTTTTTTAATGTTCATTTGAAATCTAGAGTGCACGTAGATCACATTCTATTTTTTTAATTTTCATTTCAGATACAGAACCCATGCGAATCTAAACAAACAATCCAATACACAAAAATAAAATTGTACACAAAATTGGAAAACATAAAAATTAACCTAAAGATGCATCTATCTTTCAAAGTTGGAATTGAGTAAAAAAAAACATCAATAATGAGAGAAAAGAGGAGGACAAAAAACAAGTTTTCCATATTTTATACTGATGGTTTTTTCAACAAAGCTAAACACTTTATAGGATTCATTGTAAATTAGTTGATGTTTAGCAACTCTAGTACGTACTTAGATTTAAACAAAAACAACTAAAATTCAAAGAAAAAAATAATTGTAAACAATTCCTGTAGAATAAATTCATTAGAAAATTTTGCCAAAGTGAATCGCAAATAAACAAATTCAATGCAAAACAACTAAAATAAATTCACCAATTAGCTCAAGAAACTAACCTTATCTTACAACTCACTTAATTTTATTACAAAATTACTTACCCACTTCAATTAGTTTCATAATCCTACTAAACTTAGGCTAGCATTCTAAGTACCATAGACTACCCAATCAAGCCTATTAGTTATAACTCATAGCCTTCCTACAAAGCCAATAAACTCTTTTATTTTCACTTTTAATTTTTTTTACAAATTTTTAATATGAATTATATTAATCTATATAATATAAGATTAAGCTCGGTTAATTTAAATTTATTTAAACCTCCTTAATTTAAATGAAAGTATTATCATTGGTATAAGGAGGGAAAAAAAATAAATTTCTTCACACACTAGGGGTCATCGCATGCAATGAACATATCAAATTTGGCTAGGGAATAGTTTCTCAATACACGGAGTATTACAATATACATTTCATATTAAGATGTAGAACATATATAAGAATTACAAACTTCAACTCCTTATATGGATAACTCAATATAGTACATGATACATATTGGGCTCACTTCAGGGCAATTATTAAATGCTAAACTACTCATAATGATAAATAAAAATTATAACCACCAATTAGAAAATAATAAGTGTATCCTAAAGTGTGGGGGTATTGATTAATTTAATGAATATAGGTATCCACGTGTGGCTTAAACTCAAGCGCCCATCACTGTTTTAATTTTAATGATGTTTGTCAATTTCCTCTACTTCGCTCAACGTACACTTGAAGAAATGATTCTTTGTTGCTAATATTATGGTGTCCTTGATTGCAATGGCATGCAAGGTTTTGGACGAGTGCTTTGCTACTATTTTTTTTATTTTTTCTCAAGGTGGATATCAACATGTTTTTTGAATCTCATCTAAATAGGCATCCTCGTTTCTCTGATGTAAGGGACACCACATGAACATTCAATCATATAGACCCCACTTTTTAGGGTTAGTTGTAATTGATATTCTACCGATCTTATATATCTTTGATATCTCCTTACTTTATTATTTGACAGGAAAGTAAAATTGATGTTATGTTTTCTTGGTATTTTGGAGATCCCATGGGTGATACCTTAAATGTATGGAAGGAACACTGCATGAGCATCAATAGGGGGTTCAACCTTGGTTTATGTCCTTGAAATTATCTTGCTTGCCTAAAAGCCTTCACAATTTACTTCCATTCATACCCATTTCTATTGAAAAGCAATGTCAAGTGTTTGATCCCTTGCTCCAAGTGTTTATTGTCACAAATTTTAAAATCCCTCATACTAAGGGTTTTAATAACACCTATGTTTTGTGCAGGGTGATGATGAGAATATGCATGCAAATACAGATCCATGCAGGTATCTTTTTTGTAAACATTTCATGCAAGGGAACCATCAGTTTTACGTGTGAGAAGAACATCCAAGAAAGGTAGTTTGATGCTAGTCTCAATTTCCTTTGTAAACTTTATGCTACCAACCAAGTTGTTGATTTCTGAATGGAACTCCTCAATCTTCTCCAAGCCATGCTGCCAATAAAGATTAGTGTTATCTATATATCTTTTCCACCATCTTGGTTTTAGTGGAAATGAGTTGAGGGCCCTTTCCTCAAACTTCTCCATAAACATGTTCACCACCACTGGTGAAAGATGAGAACACATTACTGTACCCTCTTCATGCTCATAGATAACCCTTTGAAAGAGAAAAACATGGATCTCAAACAAGAGGCAACCAATCTCATTATTTCATCATTAAAGCATGATTTAATCACCTCAATAGCCTCCAAAATTAAAACCTTGGTAAACATTGATACCACATCAAATCTAACCAAAATCTCTTCACCACTCGGCCTCTTATCATTAACAAAATCTATGAAAATTTTCAATTCCTCGATGAAAGAGGAAGTGTTTCTCACACAAGGTTTTAACTTGTGTGCAAGAAATGTTACCAAGTGATATGTGGGGGAGTACACAGTGTCCACAATAAGTCTTAACAGAGCCCATTCCTTGTGAATCTTAAGAACACCATAAACTTTTAATGTGATTTCTTTGTTGGGAATCAACCTCCTCATAACACTATCATCCACCGAGGAATCTTTTAATAAATTGGAAACCCTCTTCGAGATCAATGAAACATGATTATAATCTCACCTCCTATAACCACCACTATTGTGCAAATGGTCCATCATTTTTGCGTCATAGTTTACATGATTCAAAACAAATTGTTGCATTCCCTTTATTTGCCTTGACCATAATAATATTAAGATTGTCATTTAATCTCTTTAAAGCTCTCCATCCATCCCCACTAATGTTGCATGATGGAGGTTTAGCATGCCTAAAGGCCATTGTGCAATCTTGTATCACCTCTTTTGCTACATCTTATGGGATATTCCTCAACGCATGATCAATCTCCACTACAAATTATTTTTTAGGAATAAATCAGAGTGTGACTGTGAACCTCATTCCCCTCTTCGGGACATTAAAGGTCTATTTAGCATTGAATTTGATAAATTAATTACTAGTTTATTATCCCAATCCTCAACCAATGGTTTTTTTCCAAATTAGGCTCAGAAAATGACCTTACTGCCAATAGGTTAGATAAAGTAGTCTCATTCAATAATATTAATTTACTATCCTCAATATTATTACATGGAAAAAAATAAATGCAACTATTTATAGACAAAACTACCACCATCCCTACTCATATTTATTACTTCAAAAATCTTCTTCCTTTTAGATATTTAAATTTAAATACAATGTATATTGTTTATTATATATAAGATCTTATAATTTTCATTCAAACATCACATATAACTTTTAGTTATATATAAATATAAATATAATTATAATTTTAAAAAAATCAATCAATAATTTTCTATCTAATTATTATGTAACTAAAATTTTAATGTGCAAATTTTTATTTTTATATATTAATAATAATTATTATTATTATTATTATTATAACAATAAATCTCTTTTCTATTTAAACATGGTATAAGTAGTGATGGACTTAAACGGTTGTTATTCTTATTGTAATTTTTTAATTTTAAAAATAATCATATTTTCTCATCCTTACACTTGTATTTTCATGATATTGATATGTGACATTTTACTAATATAAATGTTCCTTTCATAAACTAAAATTTTGTAAAGGTTTACACGTCATATTTTCCCTTCATTTTTTTTCATGTGAGCATGGCGCATTAAAAAATAATAATGAAATATTTAACATACATTTAACACTAAAATACACTAAAAAGGGTTTTAAACGCCATACGGGGTGAAAACGGGAAAATTTGGACGGGTTGGAAAAAATTCAAAAGGATTATATTAAATATATATTTATTCTTTGATGTTCCTTTTTTTTTAATTTTTAAATGTTTTTTAACCCACATTTTTTCATACGAAAATGAAATCTCAACCATTGAGGTCAAACTCACGTGTAGCGTTACCTCTGAAAGTTTTCCACGTGGACACTAAATTCCTTCCACGTGATTTTAACTTTTCTTTATCCAATCATAAAAGATGCTTTCATTTTCTTTGACGCTCCGTGTAAAATGCCCTTTTCATTTGTTTTCACCATCGAAAGCAAAATATCCAACTACATGTTCTAGTGTAATGGTGGCGTTCTTTTTATGCAAAGGAAAAAAGGTTTTAAAAGAGAAATTAAAATTCTAAGGAACGTTAGAAAGTTGGTCAATAGAGTAGGCTTCGTTGTGAATTTGGATGATAATTTTTGAGATCTCAGATTCGTCGGAGTTTGTGTTATCATGGATTTATTTTAAATTGATTTTTTATTTGGGGAACTTATTTTCCTCGTGTTATAAGTGGACTCAATTTTTTAATTACAAAGGTCTCTTTTTTTATTGTTTTCACTGGAAATTTTTGAGACATCGGATCACTGGTTGTCCCTCTAGGTCACATGGGAATACTCTTTCTCAAGGGTAGCAGGGTTGACAAAAGAAAGAAAGGTCTCCAATTGGGACTTTAAGTGGTGTAACCATGACAAGTTCTTTCATCCTACCTTTTCCTTTCTGGTTGATCAGGATCGAGTGGTTTCATTGGAGGTTGCTCTTAAAGTTGTGGCAGCCCCTGTGTTCTCTTTGGACCCACCTCATCCAGTTGAGGAAGCTCCCTCAGTGCCTAAGCCTTTGTTTTAAAAAAAACTTGTTGATGTGAGGACTACTTCTAAAAAGAAAGGTCCTAGGTCTAAGACAGAGTTGTTGAGAATGAAAGTAGAGTCTTTGGTGAACAATGGCTCGCAATGGATAATGGAGGATCTTCTCTCTCATCGAGGAAGAAGATTGGTTTCAACTCATGGCTAAGTCGTTTGGGTTTTTTTAATGGCTTTTCATTTTTCTTAAAGGTCATCTTTTGCCTTCATGCCTTGGTTGATTTCACTGGGAAATGGTTCTCGTGGAACGGAGTTGGATAAGTATGTTGGTTTCTTGAGTTGATGCCCTTGGAGGGCAAAAAATGTAATTCCCTGTACCTTGTGTTTCATGTTGTTTAGATATTTTTTGGAGTTTGTTTTGAGTTGTCGGTGTTGTGGCTGGGCTATGAAGTAGCCATTTTTTTCTTCTTGTCCTAAGTTTTAGTCTTTTTATCCATTTTTGGCAATGTGGGCCATGTCTGCTATACCGTTGTAAAAGGGTAGAGCCCCTTTCAAAAAATCCCCTTTACCAATAATATAACAATAAAATCTAAGAAAATCTTGATTCAACTAGTTCCTTATTATGGTTTGGTTATTATTTCATTATACGGGCTTGCGTACCCTGTTAATTGAGCTATAGGTTTGTCGGACCTTGTCAAAACCAATAGAGGTTGTGTTTCATTAGATATTTTTAGATCCCTTTGTTTGTTTTATGTTTTCTAGCTGGTAGAGGAGTTCCTCAAGAGCCTTCATTGCAATATCTTTTCTTCTCCTTTGTTTCAGGTTGTGGGACCTATCAACACCTTAATTTCCAATTCATAACTCCGACTTAAAAGTGATTATCAATAATAATAATAATAAATTCTAAAGAAATCTAAAGAGTATCAAGTATCTAGTACTATATTCTAAAATAAATTGTATGTTATTTGTAGCATCGAAAGCCATAGTAGATATATTATGGGTGAATTATATTTTATTTAGTGTGTTGTAACTAATATTATATATTATCGAGAGCCTTGATATATAGTTTGTAATTAAAACTCCTAATGATCATGGGCATAAACCCCACAACAAATCATTTTCCTTATCCTTTATAGGTTCATCTACCCTATTAAAGTTTTGAAGGAGAAGATAAATTTATCAAAGTTTAGAGCAAAGATTTATAACGATGAACAAGGTTTTTGGAACCCTAGATTTGCCGAACATTTTTCCAACTCATATTTTACCTTTTTGTTGGTTACCAAAAAAGCCAAGTTAATGGTTCTAATTACTAGAGATGTGGAGCGTGTGGTTCTAGGGAGGTGCTCGTATTGTTATGAGTTTTTATGGTTCTCATTTTCTTATCAAGCAAACTTTGATCATGCTATCAAACTATGATGATTAATTTCCATATTACACGAAAATCAAGATACTTCTCTAAACCCCATATTTATCATTTATTACTCTATAATTAAAATAATGATCAAGTTTGATTTTACTATCTTACATCTAATTAAGCCTAATTACATGTTTATGAGTAAATGTAATATGTAAAACTACTTTCCCATATAAAATAACTCTATAAAAAAATAGAATAATAACACTTACTACACTCAAAGTAATGACATGGAAAGACAAAATAGCCCTTAGAAACATATAAATTAAAAATCTTACGAGTAATTGAAGTTTTCACAATCACAATAAGATTTTTAGTTTTGGTAGGATTTTGATTATATTTATTTAAATTATCTTTATGATGGCCAATTCACATGCATAATTATTTTTAATAATATTTCCTTCATATATTTTTGGTAATAATCACGAGAATTGCCAAGTCATTAATGATAAGAGAATTGATGTTCTTTCATCTATTTTCTTTTAATGCATGATGTTTTGAAACCTCTTAAGGGGCTACTTACCTATATCATGTAGAACTTACACTTTTGTGTTGTATTTTATTTTTAGAACACTTCAATATATCTTATTATACAAATATCTAAAGTACAAAAGGTTACATAGTAACATGGTTGGTATTCATAGCTTAGAGTCTATATCGGAGGACAAAACACCGTCTCAAAACATGTATAAAAAATGGAAAATAAAAAACTAGAGATTTGTGACTATATTCTCCTCCCCCTTTTTTCCTTTCTCTTTTTCCTTTTAAAATAAAAATATTTTTAAATTTAAATAAATTACTGGAAAAGAGGAGTTACTACTATATTTCCAATTGACTTGTTTGTTTATTACTACAATTTATTGTAAAATATTTTTTCTCAATTATTTTATTTTTCTATCATATAACGATAGAGCCACAAATGAATGGAGATGAAGGAAAGGTAGATGCGATTAATTTGAATGTATCCCCTGTAATCAAGGATTCCAAGGATAATGTTAGTCTATGCATTAGTATAGTGAAACATAATGAAAAACACATCGAAGACTAGCATTCTAAGCCTAGATACTTGGGGGAGCAAATAACAAGCAAACAACAAACAATGCTAAGATAGAAATAACACTGTTTACCTTCCTTGTGAATTGAAATTGCAAGTTGGGTTGGGGGGATTATGCTTAGCTTTGTGGGCAAGGAGTCTTCGTCAATGGTGCTTGTGCATCATCTCTCCTAGTTTACCTTGGCATTTGGCTATGGCATGTATGTATTGTTGAAGATTTATATATGTATTTTTGCATAATAACATTGCATCAAAAATCTCTTTCGAAGTATGTGAGGATCCTCCAATTTATAAGTTTTTTAGAAATGAGGAGATGAATTTGTGACCATCCATCTTAAGATCGATATGTATGGCCACAAATCAATTCAATTTTGGAGGCACAATGCCATAAATAAGATAATTAATTTTGCATTGACGAGGCACGACTTGCATAAATTGATATTTGTTTGCATTGCATTTTGAGTGCTTAATAACTTTCAGTCTATGCCATGCATGATGTCATCTTTTTTGGATATTTTGGGTGAATTTTGTGAATTTCTATTTTTAGAAATCCAGTAATTAGCCATGAGTGTTTTAACTAACCATTTAATTAAATTTAATCATTTGAGTAATTATAATTAGGTTAATTATCATTTCTAAATTTTGACATGGTTATCCTTCACACTTGGTCAAAATTGACGGTTTGCTAGGTCACAATTGACGGTTTGCTAGGTCACAATTTGATTGGGGATGAATCGATGAGAGGTTATTGTTTCATATAATGCATTACCCCGAATAAGGATGCATTAACATGATTTAGAGGGTGAACACTAGGTGTACAAATGAATTTGGATATTTTAGTGATTTTTGGGCTTAATTTGCATTGTTTGCAAGAAATTGAACAACTCTTGTGCATCCTTAAATAATTTCCTTATTATGTCTTCATTTTCTGGATTACTTTCATATGTTGATAATATGTATTGTGCCAACTTCCTTTTCTACTCTTATCTTTCATGCATTTTAGCTTCTTCTCATATCAATTTCACTTGTAGCTCTGTAAAATAATAATAAAAAATATGCGCTCTTCTTATTCAACTATGACTTAAATTTAGAAGCTTCTATGAACTTCTTTTCTCTTTATTTTTTATCTATTTCATCATGCATGCATGCCATCATTTAACCATATAGGAAACATATTTTTTCACGTGCATGTCCATATATTATTATATATATGTTGAAACTTCAAAAATATATTCTTTACTTCCTACATTTCTAGGCGGAGATTATTTTTCATATTTTCTGATTTTTCTATGTAACCCTTGAACTTTGACTTCAACTTATTTAGCCTTTATACCCAATGTTCCTCTTCAATATGGTGTATTTATGTCAGAGCTACATGCAACAAGTATGCAACTGTTATACGCAATTTTTATAAGAGTGTTTTCCCACTAACATCCTCACCCTCATAGACTTGTGGTTGATCCATTTCTATCATCCATGTCAACCTCTTAATTTCCTCCTCATATTTCCTTGGAGTCTCCTTTTATTTCTTCAGTTAATCTATTATACCTTCAACACACCTATCTGAAAAGTAGCCCCTCTTCATCATTTTTTCGGTTAGTTTTATCATTGCTAGCTTGAAAACCTATGTTGTCATTTTCCTTGAATCAACCATTTTTACACCTATTTCTCCCTCTTCACTAAATTCCTCATCATGTTCCCTTGTCTTCACAATAATATTCATAGGGACTTCAAACACTAATATACAAAATAATCCTTATATTCCTATGTGCATTATTCATCATATATTGACATGTGATCATCCCCATTGACACTCCCAAGGATGATACCTGTTTCTAAATGTGTTGTCCCGATATCCAACATTTGATCCAATTGTTGCTACTCATCCCGTGCAATATTTTCTTTAGTTGTTTCCCACCTCAATTATATCCACCTAATTGTCTACTTGTTATATTGAGTTTAACCTTTTCTTGAGACTCACTCCTTGGCTCGATGTTTACTCCATCACATATTTGTGGAATGCCTGCTTCATTACATGGTATCTCCTCCAACTTAACACCTTTTTACGTAGATGTATATATTGTGAAACTTTCCCTTATCATTATGGGCCTGTCCTCTCAATGATTAGCTAGGGTGTGGAATATCTTTTCAAACTATACTTGTAAAACTAGGAGCTTACGGGCTCATGATAACAATAGTAGTTTCATGTTGTCTAGGTCATCCAAAACTTTCTTAGGCAACCTACATATAAATGGTCATTCCCCATACTGGTGCTTGAATTGGAATTCCTATGTGAGTCTCTCTCCTACCAAGTATTCCTCTTCAAACTCATCCTTTGGTAGGACTCGATGACTGTGTAATACCTGATATTATTCCAAACAGATTTATAATAACCCCACTATGCACATAAACCTAGGGTTGTATTTTTTTATGTCCACCATTTGAAGATGATAAACTTATTCTAGTTTAGTTACCTTATATTTCCCTTTTCCACATGCAACTTCCTCACACAGTTATTTTCTTCTTTCCTCCTCCCTTCTCCACACAAAAAATTCATCAATTACTATTGGTAGATTCAAAAACCTAGCATGTTTTGGTTTCATCGTTGTTATACCTTTCTTCCTTTAGGGTCTCAACACACTCTTGATATTATATTAATGCTTAGCTATTTTCTAAAAAATGATGATTTGATTTCTAAGTTGTCATTCTCTGATTATTTATCTTTTAATGCATCAGTCTTTATTAAAGTCTTATATATCATTCTCAACATATTCCTTGGAACATTTATTACTACAATAACCATTGTTAGAATTGGAATATCCTTAATTTTATTTCTCTAGATAATGTGTGTTCACAACATATGACAATTTTTTCCAACTTGACCACTGTCCATCCTTGGTCATCAAGATTGCTAATGAATAGTGGTACATAAGACAAAACTTAACAATAAACTCATGATATTGTCTAGGTGTCCATAGTTGTATTTTATACTCATTCTTAAACACTTCATGCATGGTCTCATACCATGCCTTGTTATTCTTATAGGGGTCTTTCATCTGATGGTTGCAAGTATGCACTACATATTTATTTGCACAATATCCCACTCCTCTAATCAACTCGAATCCATAGCCTCAAGAATCCAAATTCCTCATTTGAACTCATCCCCCCTTTGATGTGCATCTTCTTATGCTATCACAATTTATTCAATAATGTATTTTGCATAATTAAACAATGTTATTTATCATACTACCAAATATTCCAAATATGCAACTACCCTGGTCACCAAACTCTAATGTCCTTTAAATAGTATCGTTGAGCCAATAATCCACACAAAAACTCTTATATAAAATGTCACAAATTTCTCTGCTAAAAATATAATGCTCCTCCCTTTTATCCCCAATATTTTAGATACTCTATTGATTTCTAAAATTTTATTCAATGCCCCACACATGTCTTCTCCTTAATTCTTGAGAGTGTTTATCTTTATTATTTATGTGGTTGTGATCTTCAATCTTCATCTTATGGTATTAAAATTTCCATCATGTGTGCGTGTCAATAAATACTTCACTTGTCTGGATTTATGATGTATTATATTTCATTAATCTCCAGAACACATGTAGGTGCCAAGTACCCCCTTACATTGTTTGGTCCTCTTGTAATACCAAACTCAGTTTCTAACAAGCTTTGATATTAATTCTTCTAATGGTTGAAATATTCAACCATGGATTTTCTTGAACATGTCAGCAATGTCTCTCCTTCCTATACTAATTTTGGAAATGACTTGAGTGTTGTCATGAATAAAGGTCTATTATTCATTTCATTCTCCTTTATTGGTGGTGGTCTTTTAGGTTTTTACATTGTTTCCTATGATGACTCTTCTTTGCCTTCTAAGACATACTCTACAACTTCTTCATGTCGCGCATCTATCACTTATCTCTTCCTTTTCCTTGAAATTATAGGTCCTCATGTTGTTCACCTTGACTTCCTATGAAATGGTAAATTTTATGCCAAATTATCCTTATTCAAACCCCCTTTCATCCTTCCATCAAATATATCACTCATCTTCATGGCTTCACCCAGTCATGCAACTTGCTTCCTAAAAAGTTTTGTCCTAACCATGTCGTGCACCTTATTTATGTACCTCTTCCTTAATTCATGATGCCCTTAATTATATTTTAGTATCACATTCCTCTCACTTGACTCTTATTTCCATGCTTTATCTTTTCAAACTTGAATGCAAATGATTATTTCTAATGAACCGTTACACTCTTATAACCCTATATGAATTAATTACTTCACTCTCCCCATTCATTTGCTTTGTGTGTTATTTCCTCTTAAAATGATGCCATATAAGTGTTGGGAGAAGGGGGGTGGAGGTAAATCCAAGAACAAACACACCTGTTCTAATTCCACCCGTTAGGATCTTGCTCCTCAGAAAGAGCACAGTATGATTACCAAATATGAGCAATTGAATATGCGGAAATAACCAGAAACACAAGTAACTAGAATTCACCAATAGCACAGAATATGAGAGACAATACGCTATCTTGTATTAACACTATACAGAAAAGAATACATCAAAGAGCCGCCACACTCTTTCACCTTACAGAGATTCGCCACACCTCAAGTGTACAGTAATTCTTCTCACACACACTCTCCTACACAAAAAAATGGTCCCAACAACCAACTCACACACAGAATTGGTGTTCACCTCACCAACCAGTCAGTAATAACCCTGCCGGTACACCAAGCACTCTATAGCACTTCAAGCTGATCTCTCATGAACCTGCAACCTGCAATACAAAGACCAAACTTACATGTAGATCCCCAATGAGCTTGCAACAACCTGCAACTCACAGATCTTACAACTAGAAGGAACTCTTCCTTTCTATCTCATGCCTTTTAAACAATACATGCCAATGGGTCTATAAATAGATCCCTAACTCAAACAATAACTTAGACTCTTAATTTAGACAATTATCCTCGCAGCCCAAGACTCTAACTGGTCTCAACATGCAAACTCATCGTTCACTTAACTAACTGTCTGTGAAACGAACACTTTGGGAACACACAGGCGACCGACGCCGGTCCCTGCTAGTCTGGTTCTGCCGACGTCGGCCGACTTCCTGCCGTCGCCGGTGGCCTTCTGCACTGGTCTCTGCCGACGTTGGTCCTTCTGCCGACGCCGGTTCCTGTAGAACTTAGCAACCATCTGTTCCTCAGTTTGCAAAGGTTGAAGCTTTTAGCTCCATAACCTAACAATAAGTCCTTAACGATCTCTTCTTTATTCATTATTGGGAAGAGTGCATCATCTCCCCCTTTTTTAAGCAAAAGTTCACCTTGCATCAAGCCTATGATCATGCTTCCCAAATTTGAGCATCTTCCTTCACTCTTTCTTGCACAAGAGTTAAACACGTACCATTACTTATTTCAAAAATTTCATGTGCCTTATGACATAATCTAAAACTTTTAAGGATATTTGATCTTTTATTCAATAGACTTAGACACTCATCCACAACTATTGCAATTCCTTCCATTTATTTCTCCACTCCCCTCAATCAATTAAACACTAAGTCCTCTTACACATATTCTCTGTATATGCAACATCATGATATGCCATATTTCATTATTTATATGATCTAGTTGTCAAGTTTCTCATTTCATTCTACATCCAACCTCGTATACTTTGTATCCCATTACATTATACAAATGGGATTCAATATCCCCTATTACAATACATGGCCAAACAACCACTCTTAGAGATACTTAGATGCCTGACATAATAATCCTAAGAGATTCCTCTTTCGACTAGATTTACAAGGTTGTTTATGCTTATTAACATAAAGAAAAGACTAGGTTAATAAAATACTATCAAACAATAAATATTTTTACATTAAAATTTTATCTTGGAAATGGTGCCTTATTTATGGCTTCCCTTATGTCTCAGATGAAGAGTAGGTGGAGATTATTTTTGACAACCTTAATTTGGAATATCTCTATAGGGTACCATACTTGTTTTTACATCTCTTGTGAAATTATTAGGTTGACTTCACTGGGGGGCCTTGTTCTCAACTTTTATCATTTTATTACCGTTGTTCAGGCACTTCCACCTCCCTAGTGAGGTTTCTTTCCTTACATATTTTCTAGACCATTTGCCCTTGTTTATAATTTTACACCATACACTCTTGATAGGTACATGTTGTGTTTGTGCATAATTTTTAATTATATGTATCTTGCTTTGGTTTGTATTCCACCTTCCTTGGTGCCTCAAACTCCTATTTATGTGAAGATGTTTTAACAATCACTTTCTGCATGTTGGTTTTCACTTCCTCTTTCTTTTACGCACCAAAATTTACCTCAACCATAATTTACACTTGTGTTTTATTGACTACTTGATTATTTACTCGAGATTTTTCTACTAGATATTTAGTTCTTCACAGAATCCATCCCTTAAGTATACTCGATTCCTTCCTTTTCCCCTTCATCACCATGCAAATTCTTATCAATCTGCATGTCACTAAAGATGAACCCTCAAGGTCTACCTTTGTGTATTTTCATTATTTAATATTAAATGTGCCCATGATCCAAGGAGAACTTATTCTCCCATCACTTTCACTTGAAGCTTTAGAATAAAATAAAATCAAAATTTATGTGCTTCTTACACAACTCTTGCTTAAATTTGTAAGCTTATTTGAACTTCTTCTCCCTTTTTATTTTATTTGTTTTAGTATACATGTGTACCATTATATCTCAATACGTGGTAACATTTTTTTACATGGGCCTCTAGTATTCATATGCATGTTGAAACCTCAAAATTATCTTCTTTGTTTCCCTAATTTCTAGTTACTCCAAATTGACTCCAAACTCCAAACTAACACAGACAAGTTACTCTAAATTAGTAGGAATAAAATTATAAAATGTGTAGTAAGTGTCACCATTATGAGGGACAACCTCAAAAAGAAAAAGGAAAAAGTTGTGGGAACTAGAGTGAGCAAAAAGAGAAGAATAAAGGAAAAAAGAAAGGATATAGATACCAAGGAGATATATTCTAACACTGTGGAGGACTACCATAACTTTATTATTGAAGAATGGGAGGTGGATAAGGCTCTTAGTGACTTAAGATAATCTTACTTTTTTCTTAGATGTCTCTTTGATGTTTAGTTTTTGCTTTTAAGTTGGTATTGATTTCTTATTTCCATTATTTATGGGCTTTTATGTTTGCCTTATTTATTTTTTGTTGTAGTTGGTTGTTACTCATTTTTATATCTTATTCTTAACTCTGTAAGGATTGGGGACCTTTAAAAGAAACCTATTTTTACCTCTTATATAAAAAAAAAGTTATTGTATCTTCAATTCACTCCTTGTATTATCAAACCATGACTTCAACTCCTTTAGCCTCTTTACATGCATTTATTCTTTAGTAAGGTGTGTTTGTGTTAGATCCACACACAACAATTATGAAACTGCCATACTAAAATTTGCTAAGGGTGTTTTCCCACTGGTATTTTCACCCTCATATACTTGTGGTCACTCTTTTTATAGTATCCATGTCAAACTTTTATTTTCTTCCTCACATTTCCTCAGGATCTCCTTTTCTTGATTTAGTTCATCTCTTATATCTTTAACACACATATGTGACAACTAGTCCCTCTTCATCACTTATGTGGCTATTTTTATAAATTCTAGTGAGATAAAATCTAAGGTCATTTTCCTTAGATTAACCATCTTTACACATGTTTCTTACTTTCTATCAGATGATAGGAATTAGTGGATCTTACACAAAGATTTAACTCACAGAGATAACATAGAGAGATAATATTTAAGCATACACTAGTCTTCTTCTAATCTATTGCACCATTCAAAAGATTACATGATTATATAGGAAATATATTTCCTATACATAGTATAGTGAGATCCCCACAATCTCTCACTAACTAACTGACTAACTATTAACAATATGTGATATATTGTTATAATAACAATATATCCAATTATCCAATAATAAACATAGTGACTTACCTCAATGCAGATACTAAATTATAACATTTCCCCTTAATTTTTACATGGGAATAAAGTACATCATGTGAATTTAAAATAGAATCTTATGTCAATGCATACTTTTAGGTTTGCCTACTACTGTCTGAATCTTGATGTCTTGATCTTGTTGCACATTATCACCTACATACGAGATCTTATCTTGCTTTCAATTCTAGTTGAACATATTCATCGATTGACCATCTTCTAATGAAGTATGGTAATTAGAGGATCTCTGTAGTTACAAGATTTATGCAATCAACTATCTTCCTATATAACTATTTACATATTTCATGATATCTACATTCTCCTTTTCTCCAACTTAGTAGGGGAAGGTTACAATCTTTTATTTATTTCACACATCACACAAATGAAAAAATGAAATAAAAAATGAGGATAAATCCTCATTATCAATTTTGTAGCCTCTGCATGTGATTGTTGCCACTTAATCTCGCATAACATAGATAGTCTCCATTGCCAGTAACAATCATCTTGGACATAGTTGTTTTAGTGCAGAATATGCCACTATCTCAAAATATGACCTCGTCGCTAGTGGCTTATGAGGGGACACTATTTTTCCTCAAACCTCTTGTGTCCTCCATCCTCTAGAGACTCACTACGCACTTATAAACTTTTTCTTTGAGACTTAAAAGAAGAAACTCCCCCCATAATTTTGATAATTAATTTTTAGGACATTGGGTTCTCCTGAAATTGTGTCCTTTACATAGGATGATATTTTTGACTTCAATACACTTTATATTTTTAATTAAAGACATTAAAAACAAACTAAATTAACTCATTATAATACCAACATTGAATTTAGATGAGAGTGGCCTCAAGAGAAATAAGATACACTCATCAAACTATTGACTGACATAATCAACTTCCATATGACACCTTATCGTTATACCAACAAAATCACATCCATTATACAAAGTATTTTGTATGGAATATAAAAACAAAATTAATGAAATAATTGACCTATCTTTAATTACAATAAGATCCCATAGTTTGTCTAGAGTAATATAACACTGCTTTTGAATGAAGACTAGATAAGCAAAGACCATACCTTCACGAAGTTCAATCCTTACAGTATATAAAACTAGATCTATGATATAGTGATGAAACATATTAACAAAAATAATAAGCCTCAAAATAATATAGAGAGTCATGGTTCTGTACATGTCTTCTTTTATTTCATAATTTTAATACTTTGAATGACTCCTACAAACCATAAATTTATGGATAAAAGGATAAAAACACATCATATATTGGTAGATTATTTGCATGCATATATAGATAACTTGAGGAGTTAGCCATAAAAAAAAACACATATACGAATATGTTGAGAATAAATGGAAACCTATTGAGGCAATTTAAGCAGAATGGATCACAGGTCAGTGGCAATGTCTCAAAATTTCAATGGCCTTAATTGATTTGGAAAATTTAATGTCCATATTAATGGCATATGCTTAAAAAACTTAGATATGAACCCCTCCCAATGTAATTTCTCTTTGACAAAATGTATTTGAGATCTCCATAAAACTATCGAGTGACTAGTGGTGGTTGTACGACATAGTCAGATAGGAATGTGAAATAGACTGTACTCTCAACAAATCTCACCAATAACTACAAATATGTACACTGGTAAACTGGATGAAGATAAAAATATCAATGTCAATCCCACATTTCGTCAGTGATGGTGTCAACAAGTACAACACACACAAATTTTTGATAGTCAATAAAATTCAAATGTTCTATCTAGTGTGCAAGAACATAGACTTGCGTGGCTATAATCAATATTTTAATGTCGCCATGTGAAATGCAATAGAAGATCAAATCAAAGCATAAAAAACTACCTAAAGCATAAAATATTAGAAATATCTCTCATTAATTGGGGAAATCATGGCAATTAATGGATCTGCCCCTAATTATGCTCAGGGTTGCATAACTGTTATGTTACCACTAATAGGAATTAGTGGATCTTATGCATTTATTTAAATCACAAAGATAACACAAACATATAATATTTAAACACACAATATTATTCTTCTAATATATTACACCATTCAAACACTTCCAAAATTATATAGAAAATATATTTCCTATACATGAGATAGTGAGATCCCTATAATCTCTCACTAACTAACCGACTAACTATTAACAATAAATGATATATTGTTATAATAACAATATATCCAACTATCCAATAATAACCACAATAATTTACCTCAGTATAAATACTAAATTCTAACATCAAGTTATTCATCATGTTCCCTCTTCCTTAATATTATTCATAGAGACATCAACCTCTAAATCCTGAATATGATTATAAATTATAGTTCTTATCTTCCTACACACATCATTTATCACATTTCAACATATAATGATCCATATTGACACTTTGAAGGATGATACTTCAATTACTAGACTTCTAGCCCCTGTCGAATGTGTTTTCTAAATTTGTAGCACTTAATCTTATTGTTGTTGCTTATACTATGTAATATTTTATGCAAAAAATGTCCTACCTTGTTTGTCTCTACCTACTTATCTATTGGTTTGTTTGTGTCTAACCTCTTATTTAACCTGACTCCTTGGATCGATGTTTTCTCCATCACATGTTTATGGAACTCTTGTTTAATTGTGTAGTGTTTCCTCCAAATTATCACCTTTTTATGGATATATATATATATATATATATAAAATTTATTTTGCATAATTCCCTTATCCTTTTAGGCTTGAAACTCTCAATGGAGATATAAGGTGTTAAATGCCTTAGCCAATTGGATTAGTTGCAATAGAAGCTTGTTGAATCATGCTAGCCATAATAGTTTTGTGTTGTCTTAGTCCTCTAACACTTTCTTAGGTAGACTGCATAGTAGTGGTCATTCCCCTTGTTGGTGTTTAAGTTAGAATTATTTCACAAGTTTATCTCATAATAGGTATTCCTCTTATATCTCCTTCTTGAGTAGGACTCGGTGATAGTGTAACACTTGATATTATTATTCCAAATAGATTTTTCATAGTGTCTTAATGCACATATACTTTATATTTTTAGGCTTAGCATCTGAGGATGAAAAACTTATTCTAGTTCAATGAAATTGTCTTTCCCCTTTCCACATGCAACTTCCTCCTACAATTATTTTCTTCTTCTTTGCTCCTTCTTTCTCTACACATCTAGGTCATCAATTAATTCTAGTCTTTCTAACTACCTAGCTTAGTTTGGTTTGAATGGTGTTATACCTTTCTTCCTTTAATATCTCAACACACTCTTGATATTATATTTATATATAACCAGTTTCACAAAAATTGGTGGTTTAATCGCCAAGCTATCATTCTACAATTTTTCATCTTCTGACACATCATTATTCATTGAAAGATTATATCTCCTCTTCAACCGATTCCTTGGAACATCAATCACTACAACATCTAATGTTGATATTTGTATATCCTTAACTATATTAACCCATGCACCACATACTATGCATTCACAACATATAGGAAATTTTCCCAATTTGACCATTGTCCATCCTTGGTCATGTCAATATTACCAATGAATAGTTTGCCATCACACAAAACCTAATAAAACCTTGATAATTTTCAAGAATACATAGTTTTATTATATAATCCTCTATGATGATTCATACATAATTCTATATCATGCCTTCATCTTCTTCTTGTAAGGGTCTACCATCTGATGAGTGCAAATATACACCACATATTTCATTGTGTGCTATTATGATCCTCTAATCAACTCAAATCCAAACTTAACCTTTATAATCCAATTTCCTAATCATCAATATAATTAGAACCATACCCAATTTTAATTCATCCCCCCTTTGATACACATCTTCACACACTTTTAAAACTTTTTTAGTGATGCATTTTGAAAAACTGAACACCTTCATTTTTTCTACTACCAAATATGTTAAATATATAACCTCCTTTGTCATCACACCCTAATGTCCTACATATATTGTCTTGTAGCTAATAATCCACTTAAAAAATTTCATATAAAATTGTAGACACATAAACTTGGTATTAAACACTTGATAATGTTAGTTTTGACAAATTCTTAATATACATGACTTGTGCATACACATTTTAATCTTTCTCACATTCTCTCCTAGCCATTCATCTATCTATGGGATTGGAATTCCCAATTTATTTCCACTAATATACATAATGTCCCTAGTCTATGTCTAAACAAATTATCATCCTAAGTAGACTATCATCATTATCTAGGTCATTGCTTCTTTCATCCTAGATAACTTGGCAATAGTCAAATGATACCAACTACCAGTATTGTCTAACTTCATTGATAGTGTTATGGGTTCTCTAAACTACTATTTTCAAATTAAAACCCTTCCCTTGGGTCATCCCACAAATTTCACATGTCGATTATGGAGGGAAATCACCCAAAGCGTCAACTGTTTATACACATCAAGCCTAAGGCTATCCTTATTTAGACCTCATTGGAAAAACTACTTGCACATTGAGGAATACATCTGTGCATCCTTGAGGCACTATCCTAAAGCATTAAATTTGGAAAACACCTTGAATAAATAGTCCCTAATACAAGTATAAACACCTAAATTAAGGTCAAATTTTTATATTATCAAGTGTCAAAATCTAAATAGGTTGCATAAATTTTAGCATATCACTATTAAGCACACATACACATAGGTGGGAGAACTACATGTAGTTTGACCCCTATTCATAATATTAGAACATAGGCAACACTCAACCACTCAAAGGGTGTGGCCGGGGCCATCCAACTAATAGTTTTAACCCTTTTTTAATTGGACAATCAAATATCAAAAGTGGGGTTAGGGTTTCAATGTGAAAGGAAGATGACTTTGAGTTTGTGAGCATGACTAAAAATCTAAAATTACACAAGAATCATCTTGATAGGAAAACATAATGCTTTGAGGTAGCACAAAATGGAAAAAACATAGAAGACAATTCCAACACACAACAAGTATATTCAATAGTTGTAGGCATTTAAGCCCTATTAGAGGTGTCTTGAAAGATTTTGATAGTTAATTTCCTGAGCCGTGTTGTCCCCAAAAATGAGTGACATCTTTGGGACAACCTATGAACTATTTTGGTTCAAAAAACCAAAATCATCTCTCCCCTTTTCAAAAATTGCTTTGAACATTCAAGTTCTTCATCTTTCAAAGCTTTTCCAGAAATCTACGAACTCAACATGCTTGAAATTAGCAGGTTCAACAGGTTCAAAGGCTTCTGCAGGCGAGTTCAATCAAAAGAACAAGTTTCCAACACTTAGTCATTTCTAGGTTTGGTTTGATACCTTGGTTCAGCCAAAAGAATTCAATCGGCAAGCTTCAAAGAGCAAGGAATGTACCATTGAACCATTTAACTGTTGAACCAAAGTTGGTTCAATCGATTGGTTCAATCGGTAGGTTCAAGGGGCTGCCCCAGGGCTGAAGGAACAAATGCCCTTACGGAGGGTAGGCAACATTGTTTCAAGGGTTAAAGAGAAGATAAAAAAGATAGAATTCCTTTGGATTTGTTCAAAGGCCGATAGGGAACATTTCCTTTAGACTTTTTGTCCGAAGGAAATTACTAAGTGAAGGAGGCCGAAAGAATTCCTTCGAAAAGGTTTTTTTGTGAGAGAATAGTTAAGGCAAAATTCCTTCGGACATTTTGTTTGAAGAAATTCACTTGAGAAGAAATCTTGAAGAAATTGAAAGGAACAAACGGCTAAAGAAGCGAAGTTTTCCTTCGAACATTTTATCCGAAGGAATTCCTTTGGACTTTTTATCCGAAGAAATTCCTTCAAATTTTTTGTCCGAAGGAAAATCCCAAAAGCGAAAGCCCGCCAAAGAAGCAAGAACCCTTTGAGAAAGATCAAACCTTAAAGTGCAGCGGAAACTGCCACGTGTCCCTTATAGAATCGAAGTGGAAGCTGCCAAGTGTCGTCAGTCAGGACACAATTTCTAATAAGTTCCAAAGCTATGAAATGTGCCATGTGTTCTGTTATATCTTAGTAGAAGCTGACAAGTGTCAACATCCATAGTTTTTTCCTTTTGTTTTATAAATATTGAGGTGGGCCTCGGGTGAGTTACTAAGGTTAAGCGAAATGCAACAAGTGTCATCATCTGAATGAGTCCAAAATAAGTCTCGAATGTCTCTACAGTGTTTTTAGGAGCTCAGTGAAAGCCACCACATGTCATCTTCTACAGGACTCTCAAAAGGTATTCAAAGCTTCGTAGAACATGCCACGTGTCCTGTTAAAACTCATCGAAGCATGACAAGTGTCTATGTTCACATTTCAAGTTTCTTATAAAGCTTATTTCACTAAGCTTCTCTTAGATTTGTATTGAGGATGCCATGTGGAAACTGCAAAATATTTTAATGTGTTTCTAAAAAGTAGTGGAAAATGCCACGTGTCACTTGCTGAGATTAGTGGAAAGCGACCAAAGCAAGCGGGAAAGACATGAAGGAATTGCTAGCGAGGATGATGGACCTGAAGACATCAAATTTGTAGCAATAAAATAACTGTTGATCTTTGCAGGCTTGAATGTGGGCTCGAATGCATTCAAAGGTTAAAATGCCAAAGGGAAGAACTATTGAGGGAAGAACATAAAGAGCTAACAAAGTTGAGGATATAGCCTTGAGAGCTCAAATGCCAAGAAAAGACAAAACCTGAAAGGGAAAAGATAGCCCGAGGGCTCAAATCATAGCTGAAAGAGGGAAAGGCCAAAATATCTACAAGAGAGTTATTTCTAGTAGGTGAAATAGTGGGTCAAGCAGACTTCTGAGCATGTCAAATCAAGGACGTGACCTATTTTTCTTCCATGAAGTAAAGGCAAAGGAACAACTGTGCAGACACCAGGAAAAGGACTAGACAATCCATACTAAGGAAGAGACATATTAGATGAATTAACATGCAATAGTTAAGGCAATCACCCTGTTCCAACATGGCCCTCCTTGACAAAACTAAAAATGCATTCAAGGCATTGAATGCATAGCTTGAGCCATTTTCATGAAACAAAGTGCCAAGTCTCTCTTGGTTGCTATATATTGTAATCTTTTGTATCATTTTAAGGAGATATTTTTGATCTCTTAAGCAAAACACTACCCAAATTGAAAGGCGAATACTGAGACTTTGAACTTAGATTATTATTTATTTCATTTTATCTGAATGAGAAAACAAGTTGTTTGCAGACTTTGTGCTATGATAGCTTGTATCATTTTAGGAGATTGTTCTTATGTTTGTCTTCTAAATGTGTTCTTGTTTATTTTAATTTAACAAGCAGAACTAGTGAAAGTAATCAGGAAGGTGCCCTGGAACCAACTTTGGGGAAGACTTTGTGCTTTCATAATTGTTTTCAGTGTGTGTTTTTAGTTTCTTTTTGAGGATTCTGGGATGACTTTGTGCCCCCATTATCCTTTATGTTTCACTCTTTGGGCATTTGAGGTGGAGACTTTGTGTTCCATTTCATCCTGCTGGTTCCTACCCTTTGTTACCAGTTCCTTGTCACTACATGAAAGAACTCTTACTGTTTCCTGTAAGACCACTTCTGAAAGAAGAAAAGTGCTTTTAGTGTCTTCACTAAGATTTATCCTTTGTCTGTGAGCATCATCTCTGAAAGAAGAGAGATGGATGGTGTATCCTGCTTTTGAGTGTTATTTTTTGCTTATTTATATAGTATATATCCCCCTCTTATTTAATAGGGAACCTCCCCTTGATGAGAGGAGAGGTTTTCCCCCTTTAGATGTGGTAAACCTGCAACTTTGGATGACCAATCTCCCTTGTTGTGGATGATAAGACCTATTTTTCTCAATCAGATAACTGACTAACAAAATATTCACCCAACAGTCTTTTTGGCGACTCTGTTAGGGAAGAGCACACAGTTTAAAGTCTCAAGCTTCAAGTTGAAGCAGATCCTGCTCTTTTCCATTTTTGTTATACAATTTGGTAGCTCCATGCTATCAAGAAGCCAAAAATATCAAGGTGTTGTTGACCCTATTTTTGAGTTGGTGTAGCAGAGCAATTTTGATTTGTTCCCTCCACAACCTCACCTTTAACGAACTAGGAGTCTTCCTCCTACCCCTACTAGGTTACCAACACAAGGTAGAGTTTTTTTTTCTATTGTTATCAGAGCTTTGCCTATCTGTACTCCACCAAGATTTGTTATCCCTCTTTTTCATAATCTAATCATGGCAGTTCAAGGCCCCTGGGGTAACTCTTTTAGCCCACTTAATTTGACCCCACCCCTACATGAGCTTCCATGCAGTTCAAAGAAGAATTTCTCCAAATTTTTTGGTGATAGAAATGTTCACCCTGATGAACATATTGCTGCCTTCAACATAGCCTATGGTGTAATAGGTGTGGAGTATGAAGACATAGTAGTCAGGCTATTCGTAGAGACACTACAAGGCACTACTGCAGACTGGTTCTACCATCTACAAGCTTGGTCAGTGACTGATTAGGACACTCTTAAAGATAAATTTGAAGCCAGGTTCAAGCCTGCAGAAGATGCACATGCTTTGCTGGCCCAGCTCACATAGATGAAGAAGGAACCCCATGAACCTATGAGAGACTTCATTTTCAAGTTTGACAAGTTGAGGCATAGGATTCCCATGATCACCCAGTTGAGACCTCAGAATCTCAAGTGTTTTTTCATCAACTCACAGCTGCCTGAAGTGAGTTTTTTGTTGAGACGGGCTAGACACATAGACCTTGCTGCTGCTCAAGACTTGGCTACTAAGGTAGAAGATGACCTTATCTTGGCTGAAAACATAAGGAGAGATCCAAATAGAGGTAAATCCTCTTCATCCTCTGAATACTCACCTACAGTCACCACTGACCTAATGGTGCAAAAGCTAGCAAATGAAGTGCTAGCTCTTAGAAAGAAAATGGTGCAAGGGATGTCATTCGCTCCTGCATACAGAGATATGCCAAGGAGGACATTTCAAAATTAGGCATACCAAGGCCATGCTACCAGGAATCAAGGACAACTAAATCACCTTCCTCCTCCACAGAGGAATCTCACCCTCGAAGCACCTCCAACCAACTCAGCAGTTGAATATCTTGAAGCTAAATCAGATTTCTCATTCCAACCTGAGTTAAATCCTGAAGATGACGCTAATCTCTTCACTGAGGAAGAAGAAGAATTAGCTGGTGACTCCCAATTGGTTTCCTGAATTATCAGAATGACCTTAGAAGTGAAGGTAATGCAGCTGAGGGATCATATGTTGTATTCACCTAGTCTAAGAATCAATCAGCTCAACAAGCTAATAAAGAGAAGATAGAGGGGCAACCTCAATCAGTAATTTCAATTACTAAGTGTGGAACCACTCTGCCTTTCTAGTCAAAGGACCTGGTAGTTGCTAGAAAGGTAAGTATCTCAAACATTTTCATACTTTCAACTTCAATTTGTAGTCCAATTCTCCCCCTCCCAAAACTCAAAAGGATGAACTCCCATCCTCTGTGCCTAGTTCATTTCCAACATTTGATATCATTTACCATATAAAGAAAACCAAAATTCAAATGTTTGAATTTGAATTTATGCAGTCCAACCCCAAGCAATTAGACAAACTCGTTCAATGTTGTTAGGTTGTGGAGCTAAAAGCTTCAATTATGCAGATGAAAACAAGAGGATGCTGAAGTTCCAGAAGTACCGGCGTCGACAGTATGACCGACGTTAGTCAAGATGAAGCAGAAGGCAATCGGCATCGGCAGGGAGTCGGCTGATGTCAGTCAGCACCAGGAAGACAGGGACCGACGTCGGTCACCTGTGTGTTCCAAAACTGGTCGTTGCATGAACAGTTAGTTAAGTGAACGAAGTGTTTACATGTAAAAAATATTTCGAGTCTTGAGCTGCATGGATAATTATAGTAAACTAAGAGTCTAAGTTATTGTTTAAGTCTGGGATCTATTTATAGACCCATTGGCATGTATTGTATTGATGAGCTAGAAAGGAACGCAAGGTAGATCCTTCCATTGTAAGATCATTGAGTTGCAGGTTGTTACAAGCTCATAGGAGATCTACATGTGTAAGTATGGTCTATTGAATTGCAAGTTGCAAGTTCATGGGAGATCTACTTGAAGTACTTTGAGTACTTGGTGTACTGGCAGGGTTATTACTGACTGGTTGGAGAGGTGAACACCAATTCTGTGTGTGAGTTGTGTGTTGGGACCGTTTTTAGTAGGAGAGTGTTTTGAAGAAGAATTACTATACACTTGAGGTGTGGGAAGCCTCTGTAAGGTGGAAGAGTGTGGCGGCTCTTTATTGTATTCTTTTCTGTACAAGTGCTAATACAAGATTGTATATTGTCTCTCATATTCTGTGCTATTTGTGAATTCTAGTTACTTATACTTCTGGATATTTCTGCATGTTTAATTGCTTAAGTTTGGTAATCATATTGTGCTCTTTCTGAGGAGCAAGATCCTAACAAGTGGGATCAGAATAGGTGTGTTTGTTCTTGGATTCCCCGACAACTGGTATCAAAGCTTTTGGTTGGGATACTAACAGGTTGGATTAGATCTGGTTAGTGTGTGTTGATTACAAGTTACTCACAGGGTTTCTGTTTGAGTGGGAGTAGAGCAATGGCAGAAGACAATAAGCTACGAATGGAGAAGTTTAATGGTAGGAGGTCCAAGTCCAGGTATGGCAGAATAACCTGCTAGAAATGTGGAAAGAAAGAGCAGGAAAAGAAAAATTGTTGGTTGGTAGCAGATTAGCATGAAGGACATGAAGAAGAAGTAGATGTTGCAGATTTCGTTGCACGAGATGCTCTGGTATGTTCTTTGGATAAAGTAGAATCTTGGGTTTTAGATTCTGGTGCCTCTTTTCATGCATCCCCAAATATGGAATTTTTTCATGAGTATGTCTAGGGAGACTTTGGAGAAATTTGTGTAGGGGATGGTAAGCCTTGTCAGATAGTTGGCAAAGGGAAAGTGAAGCTAAAATTGTAGATAGGTAACACACGGGTGTTGAAGGAGGTCATGCATGTCCCAGTTCTGGAGCAGAATTTGATTTCTGTAAGAAGTTTGGGTGATGAGGGTTGCACAGTAACTCTCATAGTGGACTCTTGGAAGGTTACCAAGGGTGCACTTGTTGTAGCAAGAGGTAAGAAAGTAGGTATGCTTTATATATCTACTTGTATTACTGATTCTCTTTCTGGGTTATCTACTTCAGCTGTAGATTCAAAGATGTGGCTTAATAGGCTTGGTCACATGATTAAGAAGGAGATGCATGTTTTTGAGTCAAAGGGTATGCTTTCGGATTTGAAGAGCATAGATCGATATTTCTGTATGTAGAAGAATAAGGTGACGTTTCTTGAGGAATCTGATGTTAGTGACAAGAACAAGAAAGGCTTGGTTTTTAAGGAGAAGGTGATGGATAGAGTTTAGCACAAGGGGCAGAAGAATTTTGAGCAGGGCAAGGGTGATTTGGACAAGGGTTTGATCCAAAAGGAGCTCGCGGGTAGAAGTCAATTCTCACAAGTAAAACACAGAGACTGACGTCGGCTAGAAAACTGGCGTCAACGTCCAGACAGGGACTGACATCGGCTATGTGCAGCCCAACGTTGGTGACTCAGGGCAGATAAACACCGATGTTGGCAAGGGGGAATCGACGTTGACGATGAGGCAGTCGTAGGGAATCGACATCGGTCAAGTGCAGACTGAGATGTGACCGACATCGGTCACTGAGATGAATTTTGGATGGACAACAAGCTGTCAAGGAGTCTCAAGCACCCATATGGAAGACTTAAAGGGTATGTAAGCCACAAATTCATCATTTCCCTTCTTTACACTACTTGTTGCTCACTTATGGTAAAGAACCAGGAAGTTGTTAAAGAAGCAGAGCAGGTAGATCTAGCTTACAGTGGGAGCTTGGCATGGATGGAGGATGTGATTCCTTGGAGGAGAACCAAACAGGTGTTTTTGGTGGAGTTGCCAGCTGGAAGTAAGCACTGAGAGATGAATGGATGTTCAGAATGAAGAAGAGCAGAAATAGATACTTGAGACAGGAAGGCCAAGGTATATGGTCTTGAGTAAGCTGCAGGGCCATGGAAGTTTGATCATTATGTTTCTCTTTACCAGGTTGGATAATATTAGCTACATTATCCTATTACTGTATGATGTGCTTGTTGCAGGGTTACATATACAGGGTGTTGTTGAACTAAAGGTAAAGCTAGTTCAGAAGTATGTCATGAGGAATCTGGGAGCAGCAAGATTCTTTGGCATGAGTGTGTTCTAGGGACATGGAAGGTCATATGTTGACTTTGTTTCAAGATGATTGTGTGAGACCGGTTAACACGTCGATGGTTGGACAGTTCACAGAACAATGTCTTGATTCACATAATAAGGTTAAGTGCATGGTATGTACTAGACCTGAATTTTCCCAAGCAGTGGGAGTTGTCACAAGTTTGGAGCCGATCCAGGAAAGAAGCATTGGAGGGTAGTTCAGTGGATTCTTAGAGGGACCAGCAGCAGGTGCACATGCTATGCAGGTTCAAGTTATTTTCTACATGGGTTTGTAGATGTGGATGTGGCAGGTGATTTGGATGACAGGTGTTGCACTACAGGTTTTGTGGTGGTTGGTCTTCAAGAGAGATCTTGAGGAGGGATACAGAGCCAAGGGAACAAACTAGATGGTGTATAGGTACAGGTAAAGTTGTAGCTATTTATCTCCAAGTGGGAGATTGTTAGGTTGTGGAGATAAAAGCTTCAACTATGCAAATGAAAACAAGAGGATGTTAAAGTTTTAGAAGTATTGGCATCGGCAGTATGACTGACATCGGTCAAGATGAAGCAGAAGGCAACTAGCGTCGGCAAGGAGTCGGTTGACATCAGTTAGCACCAGGAAGACAGGGACAGACGTCGGTCGCTTGTGTGTTTCAGAACTATTCGTTGCACGAACAGTTAGTTAAGTGAATGAAGTGTTTGCATGTAAAGGCTATTTTGAGTCTTGAGCTACGTGGATAATTATAGTAAACTAAGAGTCTAAGTTATTGTTTAAGTCTGGGATCTATTTATAGACCCATTGGCATGTATTGTATTGATGAGCTAGAAAGGAAGGCAAGGTAGATCCTTCCATTGTAAGATCATTGAGTTGCAGGTTGTTGCAAGCTCATAGGAGATCTACATGTGTAAGTATGGTCTGTTGAATTGCAGGTTGCAGGTTCATGGGAGATCTACTTGAAGTACTTTGAGTACTTGGTGTACTGGCAGGGTTATTACTGACTGGTTGGAGAGGTGAACACCAATTATATGTGTGAGTTGTGTGTTGGGACCATTTTTGGTAGGAGAGTGTTTTGAAAAAGAATTACTGTACACTTGAGGTGTGGGAAGCCTCTGTAAGGTGGAAGAGTGTGACGGCTCTTTATTGTATTCTTTTTTATACAAGTGCTAATACAAGATTGTATATTGTCTCTCATATTCTGTGCTATTTGTGAATTCTAGTTACTTGTATTTCTGGATATTTTTGCATGTTTAATTGCTTAAGTTTGGTAATCATATTGTGCTCTTTCTGAGGAGAAAGATCCTAACAAGTGGGATCAGAATAGGTGTGTTTGTTCTTGGATTCCCTGACAAATGTGTTAAAAACTAGGCCATCCCTATAGGACAAGCAATTCCCAAGGTGACTCGTGATTCCCCCAAGAATGCACTCACCATGAACAACCTTGTCATCACTCCTCCTGCTGCTCCTAGTAGGACTGAATCTTTCTATGTCTCATTGCTGATAAATGGACATCAACTGAATAATTGCATCATTGATTCTAGAGCTTCAGACAATGTCATGCCTACCAAAGTCGCTGAATCCCTCGGCCTCACACTAATCAAGACATTTGGTAGATGTTTCTCCATGGAGAACAAGCAAGTACCTCTGCTAGGACAAATTAAGGATGCCCAATTTATATTTACAACGTTCCCAGACAAAAGAATCAAGATGATTGTCTTGGTAGCCGACGTCCCAGCATCATATGGCATCCTTCTTGGGTGGAATTTTTGCAAGGATGTTGGTGGTGAATTGAGCATAAACTTATCTAAGGTGAGGATTCCAGTCAAAGGTGTTATGAAGAGGCTACTCACTGAGAAGGAAGTGAAATATGTGGTTACCCAGACCTCAACACCTGAAGCTCAAATTTTGTTTGAGTCTTCAGGCATGGGTAACTACTTTTTATCCACAGGTGAATTCCATGAAATGCCTGTTGAAACTCTTGAAGGTGACAACCTGAAGATTAGTTCAGCTAGAACAACAGAAGAATTGGCTGAGTGCAATGCAAGTATGGAAGAATCTCCCCCTCTGAATGAAGAAGAATCCAAAGAAAAATTATTGTCTAATGAAGTATGGATTCTAAAATTTGATGGCAACTGCTCCTCTACCGGTTTAGGAGCTGGAGTTATGTTGATATCTCCTCAAAGAGATATTTTTCCTTCATCCTACAAGTTGCAGTTTAGCAACACTAATAACACAGCTGAATATGAATCTCTGTTGCTTGGATTGAGGGCTGCTCGAAACAAAGGCATCAAGCTCCTTCATGCCAAAGGAGATGTTGAACTAGTAGTTTGTCAGGTGAGAAACCTGTACCAAATCAAGAATGAAAGATTTCACCACTACCACAATCTAATCTGGGACTAAATTAAAAGCTTTGATGCTTTCAACATCTCTGCCATTTCTAGAGAATTCAATGACTGGGATGATGCACTGGCTATTTCAGCTACTCTCTTAGTCCCCCACCCAGACTTTAAAGGAGACAAGCACACTATTGAGTTGGTCTTTAGACCAAGTGTACTTGATAATGTCAGTCATTGGCAAGTGTTTAACAATGACAACCAAATCATTGCCTTCTTAGAGTAAAAGGACAGCTATGAATGGCTACATTTTGAAGGCAGTGAACCTCAAAAGTGTGAACCAACTCCTGAATCAAATATATACACAGGTGAGGAGTTTCTGCAACTTAAAAGGAATAAAATTCCTAAAGGCCTGGTTTTCCTTGAGAAGATGTTTGACAAACATGACAGATTCATCAAACAACAACAAATGGATTCAAGCTCCTCTCAGGAGTTTGATCAAGTAAATTTAGGAACCAAGGGAGATCCCAAGATGGTTAACATTGGTAAATGATGTACTCCTGAGGAGAGGTTCAAGTTTAATACTTTGCTCAACCAGTACATGGATGTCCTAGCATACTCCTATGATGACTTGAAGTCATTCAGGCCTGATGAAATCTACCATGACATTCCTCTCAAGGCTGACTCGGTGCCTTACAAGCAAAAATCTAGGCAGTATAATCTAAAAATATCAGGTACCATTTTGCCTGAGATACAAAAAATGCTAAATGATAGGATCTTTTTCCCAATCCATCATTCCACATGAAATGCAAACATAGTTCTTGTAAGGAAGAAGAATGGCAAAATTTGCCTCTGTGTGGATTTTAGAAACTTGAATCAATCATCCTTGAAGGATAACTATCTTTTACCAATCATGGATCAAGTGCTTTAGACAATGATGGGTTTAGAGATGTTATCAATTCTAGATGGCTTCTTAAAATATAATCAAGTTGAAGTTGGTGAGGCAGACCAGCATAAGACTACTTTCACTACACTTGGGGCACGTTTGCATATAGAAGGATGCCTTTTGGCTTGATAAATGCTATCACCACCTTCCAAAGAGCAATGGACCTTGCCTTCAAGGATGAGATGGGTAAATTCATCATAGTTTATCTTGATGACTTGACCATATTTTCTAAGCATCGCCCAGATCATGTGCACCATTTACAACAAGTGTTGGAACGTTGTTGCTAGAATGGCATTTCCTTAAACCCCAAGAAGTCAATTTTTGGAGTAACAGAGGGGAAACTTCTCAAACACATTGTGTCTAAAAGAGGCATAAAGATTGACTCAGATAGAGTCAAGTCTATCTAAGAGCTTACCTTTCCCATAAGTAAGACTATTGTTCAATCTTTCTTTGGAAAGGTGAATTTCTTACAAAGGTTCATCCGAGAGTTTGCTGAGAAGACTAGGCATATAGTAAACATGATGAAGGGAAAGGCCACCTTTAGCTGGACTGAAGAAGGTAAGTCAGCATTTGATGATATCAAGATTGCCATTTCCCACGCCCCATTTCTAGTTTGTCCGAACTATAACAAAGAGTTCACCATATACAGTTATGCTTCTAAACACACATTTTCAGTAATTTTGGTTTAACAGAACCAAGAAGGTGTGGAATCTCTCATTTCTTTCATGAGATATCCTCTCAAAGCTCATGAGCTAAAGTATTCAAACATGGAGAAACATGCTTATGCGGTGGTCAAGGCAGTGAAGCATTTTTGCTTTTGCATTCTGAATTCCCACACTACTGCCTTGGTTCCAGATACAACGGTCAAATCCATACTAACTCAGAAGGATTTTGAGATGAAAAGAGGAAATTGGATTGCAAAAATCTAGGAGTTTGATCTAGCCATCAAGCCAACAAAGCTGGTATGAGGAAAGGGCCTATGCTAATTGATTGCTGACAACAGACCAGAAGAAGCAAGGCATGAAGAAGTAGAGGTAGAAGACACACCAATAGTCCTCTTTATCTCCACCATGAATGAGTGGTATTCAGGTATTTCTCATTTCCTTACTTATGGTAAGTGTCTTGCTCACCTATTTTATAAAGAGAGGAGGACTATCAAGTTGAAAGCTACCAATTTCATCCTTTGAAACAACAGCCTGTATAAGAGGAGCCTTGATGGAGTGGTCCTTCGCTACGTGGACAAGGAGCAGCAAAACCAACTTTTGAAATCCTTCCACAATCTGGCTTGTGGAGGACATTTTTTTGCTCCTATGACTGCCCATAAAATTCTGTGAGCCAGGTATTATTGGCCAACTCTCTTTCAAGATGCATACAAGTGGGTTAGGAAACGTGAACTATGCCAGCAGTTTGTCAGAAGACCCAAGTTAGCTGCCCTACCTCTCAAGCTAGTGGTCATAGAAGGGCCATTCCAGTAATAGGGAATTGACTTTATTGGTGCTGTAAACCCATCTTCAAGTGATGGACATGATTGTGTCCTTACAGCAACAAACTACTTCACCAAGTGGGTGGAAGCAATTCCAACCAAGCATGCTACTTCAGAAGTAAAGTGCAATTTCCTCAAGGAGAATATCATTTCCAGGTTTGGGGTCCCAACCAAGATTGTCACTGACAATGCAGCTTGTTTCACTTCCTAGGAGATCACTCAATTCTATTTCTACTATGGGATTACACTCTCCCACTCTTTTGATTACTTTCCACAAGGGAATGGACAAGTTGAATCAAGCAATAAGAACCTGGTGACTATCATCAAGAAGCTGGTGGATGAAAACCAAAGGACATGGCATAAAGCATTGGTTAATGCTTTATGGGCAGACATAATTATGCCCAAAAAGGTAATTGGTATGTCTCATTTTCAACTTCTTTACGGTATCAATGCTGAGATACCAATCACCTTGGAATTGCTAATATTGAAATTAGCTAAGGCAATTAAAGATCAAACATATGAAAGCCCCCTCGATAAGAGGATCATGTGCTTGACTAAGCTAGATGAGTAGAGAACTATGGTGGTGAATTGAATTGCTGCCCACCAAAGTCTGGTGAAGAAACTCTTCAACTAGGAAGCAAAAAACTGTGATTTCTAGATTGGAGATCATGTCCTGCTGTAGGACAAAAGGAGAGAGCCAAAAGGGATGCATGGAATGTTTGATTCTCTTTGGAGAGGCCCATTTATTATCCATCAACTCAATGGTGAGAATAGATCCTTGTTGAAATATCAAGATGACACGCTCTTTACTCTGCCTCACAATGGGTAGCATCTGAAGCACTTTAATTCTTGAAGTGTCAGATAAGTTCACCTATACATATGTATATTTATATAGCCTTTGTTTCTATTGTGTGTTGTTCATTTTCATTTTTTGGAGCCTTTATTTTTGGGTAGCACGACTCCATATCCCAATGGCATACTTTAAAGGCACTAGAGATTTTGGTTTCTACTCCCCTCAGATGTTCGAAGTTTTCAACTGAAGGAAGTTCCCCAACTGAAGCTAGTTGTTGTCCCCAAAAATGAGTGACATCTTTGGGACAACCTACGAACTATTTTGGTTCAACAGACCAAAATCATCTCTCCCCTTTTCAAAAGTTGCTTTGAACATTCAATTTCTTCATCTTTCAAAGCTTTTCCAGAAATCTACGAACTCAACATGCTTGAAATTAGTAGGTTCAACAAGTTCAAAGGCTTTTGCAGGCAAGTTCAATCAAAAGAACAAGTTTCCAACACTTAGTCATTTCTAGGTTTGGTTCGATACCTTGGTTCAGCCAAAAGAATTCAATCGGCAAGCTTCAAAGAGCAAGGAATGAACCATTAAACCATTTAACCATTGAACCAAAGTTGGTTCAATCGATCGGTTCAATCGACAGGTTCAAGGGGCTACCCCAAGGTCGAAGGAACAAATGCCCTTGCAGAGGGCAAGCAACATTGGTTCAAGGGTTAAAGAGAAGACATAAAAAATAGAATTCCTTCAGATTTGTTCAAAGGCCGATAGGGAACATTTCCTTCAGACTTTTTGTTCAAAAGAAATTACTAAGTGAAGGATGCTGAAAGAATTCCTTTGGAAAGGTTTTTTGTGAGAGAATAGTTAAGGCAAAATTCCTTCAGACATTTTATCTGAAGGAATTCACTCGAGAAGAAAGCCTGAAGAAATGGAAAGGAACAAACGGCTAAAGAAATAAAGTTTTCCTTCAGACATTTTGTCTAAAGGAAAAGCCTGAAAGCCAAAGCCCACCAAAGAAGTAAGAACCCTCCGAGAAAGATCAAACCTTAAAGTGTAGCAGAAGCTGCCACGTGTCTGTTATAGAATCAAAGTGGGAGCTACCAAGTGTCGTCGATCAGGACACAGTTTCTAATAAGTTACAAAGCTATGAAACGTACCACATGTTCTGTTATATCTCAATGGAAGCTAAAAAGAGTCAACATCTACAATTTTTTCCTTTTGTTTCATAAAGAGTGAGGTGGGCCTCAGATGAGTTACTAAGGTTAAGTAGAACGCGATAAGTGTCATCATCTAAAGGAATAGTTAAGGCAAAATTCCTTCAGACATTTTGTCTGAAGGAATTCACTCGAGAAGAAAGCCTGAAGAAATGGAAAGGAACAAATGGCTAAAGAAATAAAGTTTTCCTTCAGACATTTTGTCTAAAGGAAAAGCCTGAAAGCCAAAGCCCACCAAAGAAGTAAGAACCCTTCGAGAAAGATCAAACCTTAAAGTGTAGCAGAAGCTGCCACGTGTCTCTTATAGAATCAAAGTGGAAGCTACCAAGTGTCGTCGATCGGGACACAGTTTCTAATAAGTTACAAAGCTATGAAACGTGCCACATGTTCTGTTATATCTCAATGGAAGCTAAAAAGTGTCAACATCTACAATTTTTTCCTTTTGTTTCATAAAGAGTGAGGTGGGCCTCAGATGAGTTACTAAGGTTATGTAGAACGCGATAAGTGTCATCATCTGAATGAGTCCAAAATAAGTCCTAAATGTCTCTATAGTGTTTCTAGGAGCTCGACGAAAGCTACCACATGTCATCTTCTGTAAGACTCTTAAAAGGTATTCAAAGCTTCATGGAACATGCCACGTGTCCCATTAAAACTCATCAGAGCATGACAAGTGTTTGCATTTGCATTTCAAGTTTCTTATAAAGCTTTTTTCACTAAGCTTCTCTCAGATTTCTGTGGAGGACACCACATGGCAATTGCAGAAGATTTTAATGTGTTTATAAAAAGTAGCAGAAATGCCACATGTCACTTGCTGAGATCAGCAAAAAGTGACCAAAGCAAGTGAGAAAGACATGAAGGAATTACTAGCAAGGATGATGGACCCAAAGATGTCAAATTTACGAGAATAAAATAACTGTTGATCTTTGCAGGCTTGAACGCAGGCTCAAATGCATTCAAAGGTTAAAATGCCAAAGGGAAGAACTACTGAGGGAAGAACGTAAATAGCTAACAAAGCTGAGGATATAGCCCTAAGAGCTCAAATGCCAAGAAAAGACAAAACCCAAAAGGGAAAAGATAGCTTGAGGGCTCAAATCATAACAGAAAGAGGGAAAGGCTAGAATATCTTCAAGGGAGTTATTTCCAGTAGGTGAAACAATGGGTCAAGCAAACTTCTGAGCATGCCAAATCAAGGATGTGACCTATTTTTATTTCATGAAGTAAAGGCAAAGGAATAGCTATGCAGACACCAGGAAAAGGACCAGACAATCCACACTAAGGAAGAGACATATTAGATGAATTAACATGCAATAGTTAAGGCAGTCACCCTGTTCCAATATGGCCCTCAACAAAACTGAAAATGCATTCAAGGCATTGAATGCACAACATGAGCCATTTTCATGAAACAAAGTGCCAAGTCTCTCTTTGTTGCTATATATTATAATCTCTTGTATCATTTTAAGGAGATCTTTTTGATCACTTAAACAAAACTCTACCCAAATTGAAAGGTGAATACTGAGACTTTGAGCTCAGATTGTTGTTCATTTCATTTTATCTGATTGAGAAAGCAAGTTGTTTATAGACTTTATGCTGTCATAGCTTGTATCATTTTAGGAGATTATTCTTATGTCTATCTTCTGAATGTGTTCTTGTTTATTTTGATTTGACAAGCATAACTAGTGAAAGTAATCAGGAAGGTGTCCTGAAACCAATTGTGGGGAAGACTTTATGCTTTCACAATTGTTTTTAGTGTGTGTTTTTAGTTTCTTTTTGAGGATTCTGGGATGACTTTGTGCCCTCATTATCCTTTGTGTTTCACTCTTTGGGCAGTTGAGGTGGAGACTTTGTGTTCCATTTCATCCTACTGGTTCCTACCCTTTGTTACCAGTTCCTTGTCACTACCTGAAAGAACTCTTGCTATTTCCTGTAAGACCACTTCTGAAAGAAGAGAAGTGCTTTTAGTGTCTTCACTAAGATTTATCCTTTGTCTGTGAGCATCATCTCTGAAAGAAGAGAGATGGATGGTGTATCATGCTTCTGAGTGTTATTTTTTGCTTATTTTGTATAGTATATATCCCCCTCTTATTTAATAGGGAACCTCCCCTTGATAAGAGGAGAGATTTGCCCCCTTTAGATGTGGTAAACCTACAACTTTGGATGACCAATCTCCCTTGCTGTGGATGATAAGACCTATTTTGCTCAATTAGACAACTGACTAAAAAAATATTCACCCAACAAGCTGAGCGACTACAAATCCATTTGTTAGGTAATTATGCACCAATCACATGTACCTAAAAATTAACCCTCACCATGCCAACATATCACATAAGAGACTTGCATGCTCACTTAAGGCACAAAGAGAGATCACCAAGCCATAACTAGATTAGCCACATGAATATGCCATATTAACTTTATAGATCACTTAATATGTTAAAAACTCAATTATCACTTCTACATGTGTGAATACAATGTTTCTCATATAACATAATCTTATATTAACAGGAATACTCTTAACATTTGGATAGATGATATTAAAAAAACCACATCTAAACTAAACATATAAACCATTGATATAGATAAACATAAATACAATATCGATTAGATAAAGCTTGTATCTCTTCTCATTGATGTTAAGATTACATAAATATCTCAAATCACAAAGTGTTTAACACAACATAATGCAAGATTCAATGACTTGATAACATGTTGATAATAATATTATCCAAAAGTTATCTTATGGAATCAACAAATTATTATAAGGGTTAAGGGTGGATTTTATAATTACAAGCCAACACCTTATTATTACAAACTATCAATGTGCACCTCATAGGATGCACAACTAATTTCTATAAATAATAGTGTTTAACCTATTAAAAATGAATGTCTTTAACTAGAAAAACTCTTATGTTTTTGTAATAATGTGATATATTCTTTAACAAATTATTTCCTAAAATCATTTTTATTAATGTCCTTCCATATAAACTCACTCTGCTAGCTTGGTCTAATACTCTTTCATACTCTGCAATTTGCACAACTTCCTTCCCATTCCTGTGCTCTTTGGTCTATGCCAACCATGATGCCACCATTGGCACATTTTAAGACTTGGTAAATAACATTTTATGAGTGATCTTGAGTTTCTTGGTATATATATACAACCTCATCCTTGCACGCCTCTATTCTATTTATGCATTATTGGACTTCATCAAAATTGGGGTTTCATTTGTTTTTTAACCCTTTCATATATGTGTCAAGTCTTCAAAATTTATGCATCCTTTATACCCTTGAGTGTTACACATATCAGTGCAACTCTATACTTATGTAAAAATTGGGGGCGAATATCATTCCACACTAATTTGGTTGTCCACCCTTGGGTAACCTTCCAAATATACTTGCATTACTAAAAATTTGGGCCCATCTTTGTGGATATCCTCCTCAAAAAATTTCCGTATTGAGGGCATATCTTGAATTACTTTTATCTTCATGGCCATTTTTTTAGTTAAACTTTTAAGTATTGGAGGTTGATTCTATAGTTCCTTGGCCTTATATCTGGATGCTAATATTTCTAGAGCAATTCCCTCCAACAACTTCTGAATGGTGTTCTCTTCATCCATGGTTTTGTGCTAGAGAATCTTGAATATCTTTTTTATTTCTTTGTGATTCTCTTCCATTCAATCTCACAGATCATCTGAATCCTTGAGGATTTTAGCCCTCTCATACATATTTCATTTGGCACACTAAGCTCAAGAACACATTTTTAACTTCTTTTGCTTTCTCTTAGAGCTTATTTAACATCTTCTCATAGATCCAAAGTTATTCATTGAATTCCAACTTTGATTTCTACATCTCATTTTATGCTTCCTCCTCTGCACTAGGGATTTTTCCCTTATTTCTCAGCAAGCTATCAACAATCAAAATTAATTTATCCATAAATTTTACTCCCTCATAGTTGACATTGTCCATTAAACTTGGCTCCTTTTTCATGATGCACTAACAAAACCTTATTACCTTAAACTCCATTGTCATTTTTTTTTTCCTGTGCATGTTTGTTATCAACTTCCTTTAGCTATTTCCTATTAATTTTGGTATTTGTAATGTTTAAAATGTTCTAGTGGGATACCTTGAAAACTAATCTAACCAGTGCATACCATATGTATCAATCCATGCATGCAAGTGTCTCAGTATCTCACATAAAATGACTTTGTCTAAAATGTTGCATAGGTGCTCTTATACTCACTCCTTAGGGGATTGGTTTCCTAGAATGGGATGAGTCAATGTAAAGTCACATTTTAAATTCTTGAACCACTGCTCAATATTTTCTAATGAAAACTAGTAAATAATTTATGCTCACCATATTCTGTAATTAATTCAACTATGTCATGGCAACATAACCAAAATGTTAGGTAGTTTTATGCACATAATTAGTTATCTACCACTCACATGTACCCAAATACTTAATACTCATTGCACTATCATATATTTTAAGAGATTTGTGTACTCACCCAAGTTGCAAAGAGAGCTAACCAAGCCACAATTGGGTTAGTTGTAAGAATATGTCATATTAGCATTATGGTTAACTTATGTAAAGTTGCATTTTTAATTCTTGAACCACTTCTCAATACTTTCTAATGAAAACTGGTAAATAATTTATGCTCACCATATTCTATAATCAATTCAACTGTGTCTTGGAAACATAACCAAAATGTTAGGTAGTTTTGTGCACATAATTCATTATCTGTCACTCACATGTACCCAAATACTTAATTATCACTGCACTAGCATATCATTTAAGATATTTGTGTATTTACCCAAGGTGCAAAGAGAGATAACCAAACCACAATTGGGTTAGTTGTAAGAATATGCCATATTAGCATTATGGTTAACTTATGGTAAAGACACAAACAAGCACTTATTATTGCATGAATACAATGTTTTTCATTTAACAAAAAATTATACAAACATGAATAATATTAACATTTGGATAGATGATATTCATAAAATAACATCCAAACTAAGCATAGACACCATTGATATAAATAATCATAAATAAAATATCCATAGATAAAGGTTGTATCTCTTCTCATTGATGTCATGAATAACGAATGCTCTAAAGTCACAAAGTGTTTAACACAACATACCATAGGCTTAAATAAATTCATAGCATGTTGATGACAATATTATCAATAACTTAAAATACAAAATCAACAACCTATTCTAAGGACTAAGGGTAGTTATTATAGTTTGTAGCCAACACCTTGTAGTTACATACATTTAATGTGTGCCTTGTAGGATGCATAATTACTTTATACAAATAATAGCATTTAACTACTTTACAATGAATGTATTTGACTAGAAAACACCTATATTTATGGCATGATGCATTGAATTATCTCAAAATTTGTTTTTAAAAATAGTTTATCTTAATGTCTTTCCCTCTAGACTCGCTCTACCAACTTGGTCGGCTACTTCTCTCACACTTTGAAGTTTGCACAACCTCTATCATGTTCCATGTACTACTTGTTTTATGTTGGCCATTCTACTATAATTAGTTCATTATAAGACTTGGGAAATGTTTTTTTATGAGTGCTCTCAATTTTTTTGGTACATCTACACATCCTCACATGTTTTTTTCTACTTGTGCACTAGTAGACTTAAATAAAACTAGGGCTTCATATTTTTTACTTGTTTTTATATCCCTTATATTTGTGTGCCAAGTATTCAAAATCTACACATAATTTGTGAAATTTAGTGTCACTTATATATCTACATAATTCTATACTTAGGGCAAAATTTGGGGGAAAACACCATTTTAAACAGCATTGAGTGACTATGCACAGATAGTGGTCAAAACATAATAAAAAACAAGATGATCACCCTATCCTCTTGTCATTTAATAATTAGTAAGCTGAATATCAGTCTATTTTTTACATTGATATCTATGTAATTTAGGGTATACATTATACAATTTAAATTACACATATTTGGGTTATTTAGATCTCCTAAATAAAAAATCAATTAAAAAAATTATGGTGAACATGACCTTTCTTTTGATTGTAAAAAACCCTAGGTTCCCTTAGTGTTTCATACTAACTTATTAGGGTTCTAGATACATGCTTTAGTGTTTCATATCTAATTTTTGATTTTTTTTTATTCACAAAAATAAATTATGGCTATAATAGATATACATAGTTTATATTTTCTAATTCAATCCATGATTATCATAATTACATGTTATTTCCATGAAATATTAACATCTTTTACAAACATGAAACAGGATTAAATATTTGAAACATCACATTTATATAAATATTGGGTATCAATATGAACTTTATTAATAAATAAGATAATAACATCATAAAAGTTTATGAAGTTCCTCACCAAATGGTAGGATCAATTACTTTGGATGTGATAGTGGACCTTAAGATGTTATCTACTATGTTTTACATGTTACAAAATCATTTTCATTATAACCTAATATTAGGTAGACCATGGATTGATGTAATGGAATCTATAGCATTCACCTTATATCAATGTTTAAATTTTGTCCATAAGAGACATTTGTACACATGTCATGTGGTTAATCAACCTTTTAAATATTACAAAGTCATAAAACATAGCGATGGATTTAGTCCACAATCCAATTATTTTCAATAAACCATAATACTTCCATCATAAATCATACCACCATAAAGTATATATACATATGGAATTGGGGAGTCAAGAAAAGCTAATAAAAGAGGGTCAACACTAGATACATGCATAAAACAAGAGACAATAAAGGACACATAGAATAGTTCAAACACACAAGAAAATAATAATTTAGATATTCCCTTATTAGTCAATTTGTAGAATCCATATCATATTTTCATGGAAGAAGATAATAATGATGATGATAGAATGAAGTTCTAATGAATATAGGTGAGTATTTGTCTCATCTCAATTTTACACACATTGCTCTAGAAGAGTATCGAGATGATTTGAACATGGTGAGAAATACTAAAAAGGATAAAGGAAAATTAGCCCTTCAAAAAATTCATAAAGATACAAATGAAAAAAATTGTTTCAATATCAATTCATGACAATATACTTTAATTATAAGTGATCCATTGAGATAATAATTCATCAAATCAAGCATGAGTAGAAAAAAAGAGGCACAACACATTGCACAATGCATAAAAAGTGAATACCAAGAATTTGTAATAGATTCTATAAACAATGTAGAGCTCATGGATACAAAATATTCTATTAGATTATAAACTACTAATGCACAAGATAAACCAAGTAGTATATTACAAATTTTACTCAGTTGATCTAATTGTTTAGCTTTCCACTCAACGTAAATATCATGATTAATTACCATATAAAAAAGGGACACCATATTATTATTACCATATAATAATTGGACATTGCACATATACTTTTTGGGATCTACAACAACACATTAAAAAACATAGAGATCAAGACATTATTAAAATAATACAATTAAAGACCAACCACATTATAAATAAGGTTAATTTGGTCTCTCAAAGGAGGCAATTTACATGATTATTTGAATCTTATTAGAATTTATTACATAGGATACTTGAGAAAAATCTCATATGTCTCACTCTTCCATATGAGGTTGATATGAAGACACAGTCTAAGGGTATCAATATCAATGCATACTATGATTGGCACATATGCTGAGGACACTCCAAATAAATGATTTACTTTTAAACATAAGATTTAAGATCTAAATAATGACAAGGTTATTAAATTTAAACACGTTAATACAAAACAAACTTCATAGATTAGTATGTTTAATACAAGTACATGGAATATACATGATCAAACTGACTATAATAGTCACGATGGATATTGTATAGTGTGTGACCATTTATATGATTTAAACATCAATATAGATGTTAATCCTTGTCCATAGTGAATGAATCACATAATGATAGGCCAAGATATACATGTGGATATCTCATTAATGGGATCATTGGTTAGCATGACCATAACTCAAATTCAAAAAATCTAATATATATATATATATATATATATTAAAAAATTTCAAAAAATAAAATATTTAAAAAATAAAAAATCAGGACCCATGCATAAAATGTATTGTTAGTTTACATGGTAACTTTATGTTAGTTATCACATATACATGGTAGATTATATATCTATTTTACACACACATTATTTTCATGGTATACATGAGTGGGATGTAGGACATACAAGTTATATATGACATGGATATTAAGATGCAGGACATTCCTACTACTAGAAGCTACCTTTTTACATTGGGGAATACCTACGCTAGTGACATCTTGGTTCACTATATAAGTTCTATATCATTATTTCATTTATCATATTGAGATATTCATATTGATCATACATGGATTTATCTTGTGTATATTTATTTGGAGTACTATATGCTATGGACAATGTACTTTTTTATGTTGTGATGATGACATGGAATGATTGTGTAGACTAACCTTGGTTGTTCTATGCATGTTTGATGCTGATAATTATTACATGGTGTGATCCTTGGTTATGTGTCATTGAGGGATATATTGCATGGTTTTATGAGTGCATTGATTATATGTTTTCACCACATTCTTCAATTATGTTAAGGATCCTATAGTCCCTCTCATGGCCAAGTCATCTATGTTGGTTCAAAGTAATGTCGGGTCTTGATTTCTCGTGTGTGTCATGACCATGACATTGTGTGCATATATACACAATTTTTTATATTTTTATGTCATGATTCATATAATTCATTGACTTATAATTTTGTGTGATGTCATGATTCATACCATGCATATTCTATGTGACTTATTATTTAGTACTTATATATGTGATGATCATAACTTTGATGGATTATACTATGTGTCTTGTTACTATATCTAGATTGAAATGACATTTATATGCCTTAAGATACATGTTTCATATGTGCGTGAAGGATACGAATATTAATATGATGACAAAAGCTAATCATGTAAGCATAGATGCCTTGCATGCTTACATCATTTCTATATAACATGATGCATATAACTCTTTGATTTTGAGATGAGTGATTCATAGGCTACATCCCTCACCTCAATAGGTGACATAATAGTGGCCTTGTCATAGATATTCAAGCCTTGAAAGATGGATAAATTAGATTTTTAACATAAATTACATGATTTAGATGAGATAGATTGGGATAGATTATGATTCATATTGGGACAGATTGACATACTGACACATATGTGGGGTATTTTATAGGAACTTGTGATGGAATTCTATGACATGATGAAACATATTGCATGGGATATATGATCATATTGGGTTAGATTATCAGATTGGACTAAGTGATGTACAAATTTGTGACACTCTATATTATAATGATGTGCATATGGATTAGATTACGGGGCAGGGATGTTATTCATGCATGCATTTTTATAATTTCTATGGTGGTAATTAAGGTAACCACGTAAGTAATTTGAATCTAAAATCCATTTGTATTTATTAAAATATAATTTTTTTTTATATTTACATAGGAGCCTAGTTTTAGGCTCCAACCTTTGCATGTGAACCTGGTATAGATTCCACAAAAACATTTATTATGATATTTTGAGTAGTGTAGTTGAGGTTTTGTGATGCTCAATTTCTAACACTTCTTAATATCTAATGAGGGTTGAGGAATATTTTTCTCAACCCATGGTTTTGATAAGTGGCATATTTTTAGGGCATAATCACCCCATTATCTAATGAATTCAGAGGGCATCTTAGTTCACATACTCACAGGTGTTCATTCCATGATTTTTTAATTTCAAATAGTTTAATGAATCAGATTGATTTAGATTTTTTATCATGTGTGGACATTTATTATTTCATGTTTCATTGTAGGTTTTTAATGGAGCAAGTTGGATATTAGGGAAATACCTAAAGACACCAAATATGGTTACACTCATGTACCAATTTTTTTACTTCATCCTTTTAATCTATAATTTTAAATACTAGACTAAAAGGGGACATTGGTAGACACATAAATTTGGTATTGGACACTTGAAAATGTTGGTTTTGACTAATGCTTAACATACATGACTTGTACATACACATTTTAATCTTGATCACATTCTCTCATATCCATTCATTTATATATGGGCTTGGCTTTCTTGATATGCGATCATTAATATATAGGATTTCCCTAGTCTATGTCTAAATAAGCTATCATCCTAGGCAAATTGTCACCTTTTTCTAGATCATTGTTTCCTCTATCTTGGATAGTTTTGGTAAAATTTAGATGATACCAACTATCGATATTATGTATCATTGGATGTGGCCCATGTTCTCCATATAATTATTTTTCAAATTCAAACCATTCCCTTTAGTTATCCCACACATTTCATACATTGGTTATGAAGGGAAATTACCCAAAGAGTCATCTATTTATACACATTACACTTAAGGATATTCTTATCTAGATCTCACCAAAAAAAATACTTGCACAATGAGGAATAATCTATACATTCATGAGGTGATATCATAAATAATCCAAAATTAAAAAAATCACTTAAAGGAGTAATCCTTAAGCCAAGTCTAAACACCTAAATCAAGGTTAAACTACATATTTCAAGTATAAAAATTGAAATAGGTGGCATACATTCTAGCAAAATATTATTGATCACACATATACATAGGTGGGATAACTACGTATGATTTGAGCCCTCTTTAGAGTATTCGAATGTAGGCAATGCTTAACCACTCACCAGGGTATGGCTAGGGCTATCTAATTTTCTAACCCATTTTTTTTTGGTCCAAATAAGTGTCAAAAGTGGAGCTAGGGTTTTAAGGTGAAAATAATAAAAATATAAATCTATACCCAGGACCAAATATCTAAAATTACATATGAATCATTTTGACAGGCATGCATAATGCTCTATGGTGTAATAGACCAGAAAAAACACAAAATATTTTTTTGGAAGACAATGAATAAATTTGGTAGTTATAATTATTTGACCTCTAATGGAGATGTTTTGGTAGATTATGATAGTTAGTCTCCTGAGTTGAGAAACCAAAAATCCATTTAAGGTAGTATTAAGTGATTGTGTGTAAACAATGATCAAAATAAAGAAAAAAAAAAAAAATTACCTTATCCTCTTGTCATTTCTATAAATAACAAGCTCAATCTCAAACTAATTTTTACATTTAGATTTATGTAATTTAGGATATATCTTATATAATTTGAATTATCAATATTTTTGCTTATCTAGATCTTCTAAATCCAAAATAAGTTAAAACACAAATGTTTACAATTTCTCTACTATAATTATAGTGCTCCTTTTTTGTTATCCCAATATTTTAGCTACTATATTGATTTAAAAAATTCTCTATAATGCCCCGTCCATGTCTTCTTTATTAATTACTAAGAATTATTATCTTTCTTATTTGAACAATCAAGATCTTCAATCTTCATCCTATGATATTCAGCTATCCATCATATGTGCATGTCATTAAATACTTCACTAGTTCTTTTGGATTTTTAAAGTATAGTGGCTCGTTAATATCTAAAACACCTATATCTTCCAAGTAACCCCTTAAATTTCTTAGTCCTGTTATAACACTCAACTTTGTGTCCAACAAGCATTGATATACCTTCTTTTGAAGGTTAAAATCTTCAACCACATAGCTTCTTGAACATGTCAAAATCTCTCCTTCTAGTACCAACTATAGAAATGGCATTAATGTTATCATAAATGGAGGTTTGTTCTTTGTTTTCTTACTCTTTACTAGTGGTTATCTTTTAGGTCTTTACATTCTTTAACATGATGACTCTTCTTCACCTTCTAAACTAGACTCCACAGTTACTTATCCATGTCACACATCCATCACTCCTCTCTACCTTCTCCTTGCCATTATAATTCATAATGTGGTTCACCTCAGTTCCCTTAAAAATAATAAAATTTATACAAAAAACCATTATTCAAAGACCTCTTCAATCCACCCAACTAGTTTATCACACCCCTTAATGGATTCATCTAGTAATATAACCTATAACACACAAAGTTTTGTGCTAACCATGTCATGCACCCACTTTTAAAAGCTCCTCCTTAAACTTTGTTGTCCTTAATTCTCTTACAACATACAAATATTCTCACTTTTCTCTTCTCTCCCTACTTTGTCTCTTCAAATTTAAACAAATGACCATTTTTAATGCACCATCACACACTTATAACTCCACATCCATTAATTATATCACCTACCCCATTCATTTAATTTGTATGTACTTTCCTCTTAAAATCACATCATCCACTTGCTTTTCCATATCTTATTATTCCCAGATGGTATAGTATTGCCTTCACTTTTCATTATCTAGTTATTAATCCTTCCTCTGTCAACCAATTAAAATACATTAATTTGTGTGCCAAAATTATGTGAGTAGTTAATCTAGGTAAATTGTAGGCTATTTATCTCATGATATAAAATAATATTATTAGATGTTTCTAATTGGCTAGAATATTTTCATGTTGTTGGGGCTTTTGAGTAAATCAAGGCAATGTATCAATGTCATTATAACCTATCTTAAAACCATGTTGAAATAGTGCAAATCCTACTAAATTTCAGATTCCCATTTCCCCATGTCCTCTAGCAGACAACTTTATACATCTTACATCCAACTATCTCTTCTTCCATTTCCTGGGTATAAATACACAGATCAAAGAGCCACTACAAATATAATTCAAAAGGCTAACAATTGACACAAATTTTGAATATTACTTTTGCATTACATAAGTAAAATTAAGTTATAATATAACAAATTTATGGCTAATGACCAGTCAAATTAACACACATGTTTTAGGTCATTGTACGCTTGAGTTTCACTACAAATGATTATTTGATTTGATCACCCAATCTTGTGGATGCATACCATCATGAATTATATGAAGGTACCCTTTCTCCTAACATTTACCAAGTTCATTGTAATTTGTAGGCATTACTGCTCATGTACCTCAATAAGAATAGTACATTTAATTTTCATAATGTAAAATAGTACCTTGTTGATTACTTTTGTGCATTGTTGTGAATAACTTGTCACAACCCATGCTATATAAAAATACCCCATAAAACAAAGTAAAAGGTGGGGGTTAATTTCACTGATAGCCTGTCCCACACTGCCAAAGAGCTACCTTAAGCCTGCCTAATGAATGCTCTGACAAATTTTATAAAGCTTGTTTTTTTAATTAGTTTTCTAACCAATTATTGTCACATCTAGAAGGGAAAAAAATAATTAAATAATATGAGGCTTGGATTCACAAAAAACTCACATGTCCACAAAGATTTTTAAATAATGCACTGACAATTGCATGGTAGGGTTTTGAAAATAACCTAACTCTTCTCATGTGCACAGTCTAAGAAACAGGTTTACTGGAAAATAATGATATCCCACATTCATGGACAATATTTATTATGTGACATAGGGTTTTAATATGTAATGGAGGGGACCATTGTTGGATCAATTATGTCTTTCAAAGTCAAGGTGTGTTATTGGGCTATGTGCAAACTCATATATGCTTTTGCAAGTGGCCATTATCCTCCATCAACAACTCTTCACATCAAAACACTAAAAATTGGTAATAAAATATAAAAAACCAAGGCAGATAAAAATAAGTTTATTAAAGTAAGGATCAGAGAAGAATTAAGAATAGCTAAATGAATTCTATAGTTGAAAATACTGGGGGATTTTGATACATTGCTAGGTGTGGGATAATAAATGCAAATAATGAATTAGAAGTTACAGTGCACTATATAATTGAATAAAAAATTAGCTATGAAGTCAAAAAACAAAATGAGTCCATATAAATTTTCAATCTTACATAGATTTTTATTCTATCTTACCTAACTCTTCCTAGTTTTGATTCTACTTATTCAAACATGATCAACAACTAGATTCATGGAATGTCCACCTTTTAGGGCATAGTACTATGTAGCATGCTGGAGGACAAGTAGTTGAATGAGGACAATGAGGAAGAGGTGCTTAAAATTTCCATCCAACACTTGGCCTAAGTTCATTTAACCCTATTTATTTTGAATTTTATGTTAGCTAGCTTTGATACCCAAATAATGTCCCTAAGCTACTTTATTTCTGCTTGGGTAGGATCTTATATTTATGAACTTATAATTCCTTTATGTGTTATATGACTAAGTGCTATATCTTCAATCAATTATAGGTATTTTTGGATTTGAAATTTATAAATCTTCTCTTTTTTTAGTAATATATATTTATTTACCATGAAAAAAGAGGTATATTAAAAGACCAAGATTAAAGGTGAATAACATATTCCATGTCTTTAAAGATATCATGCTAAAACTAAAAAGAATACTTTTAGTAAAATCACAAGGATAGATCGATAGTAATTAAAAGAGCATAAAATAAGAGGATTTAAACAATAACAAAACCAAATGCCACCCACATTACCAAGGCCAAACAACTAACCCTTAGGACAATAAGAAAGTTAAGGGAGCTTTGAGATAACCATCCACATAGATGATTGTCTGATCACACATATCCAGTGGAACAAACACACAAACATAAAGTAACACAAGGATTGGAGTATGGTGAAAAATCAAAACTAATTAAAATCTCTAGGATTGTTGGTTCTACTAGAGATATATCTTCTTCTCACCTAGATCCATAATAAGTTAGTAAACTACATCTTAATATCGGATTCTAGGTGAGTGATTGAAGCTATAAATCCACATTTTTTTCACTTCTCGTTGTACCTACACAACCACCATACTATTATTATACATTAAAAAAAGACAATATAAAAAACTAAGTATACAAATGTGACAAGTTTAAATCCTCAATAAATAAACCACTTTCACACTATTCATATACAGTAGGCTACTACCCCACGAGGACTTGGTATTTTGTGCCCCTTGTTTATGTGTTCTTGGGTGATGCCCATCATCTCCTTATTTTTTTCCAAAAATTTTCTTCATGCATCAATCTTATGAACATGCTTCCTAAATATGTGCATCATCCTTCATTATTTTATGCATAACATTTATACATGTACCATCACTTGTTTCAAAAATTTCATGGGCTACTTGACGTAATCCAACACGTTTTGAGCTAGTTTGAACCATTTTTCAATAAACTAGCACAATCATCCAAAAATATTGTCATTCCTTCCATTTATTTTTAGTGTCCCATAAATCAATTATGTGTTAGTCCTCTTGCACATATTTTAATTTTATGCAACATCTTATAATGCCATATATCCTAAATTTTTTGATCTAGTTAAAAAAATATCATTTCATTCCACATCCAACCTTATATGCTTTGTATCCCAATACCCTATGCAAATGGGATTCTATCTCCCTTAATATAATAAATGGACAAATAACCCCTATTTCACATGCTTATATGTTTAGCGTAAGAATATTAAGTGATTGATTTCTCAACTTGATCTATTAGATCTAGATAATTTTCTATGCTTATTAATATAAAGCAAAAAACATGTTAATCAAAACAAACTAGAAAGTAATAAATATTTTGTACTACAATTTTATCTTGGAAATTGTGCCTTATTATGACTTCCTCCAAATATTAGATGAAAAAATCTCGGATAATTTTACTAAAATTCCTCCTTTAGAGTAACTCTAAGTGTTTTACTTTTTTCTATTAATGTGATTTGAATAATGTAAAATTAGGGATAATTCATATTATGTAAAATATAACAATAATACCCTAATTTAAATTGTGAAATTGGATATTGCACCTAAAACATTGGAAATTGACAACACACTAAGAGAGAGATGTATTTAGATTAATTTTGATTTTTGTCACTCATAATAGGCATCACTTATTCTAAATATATATATTTCCCCCTATCATTGCCTATATCAGGAAACTGTAACTCGAACCCAGCTTCGACGCTGCTAGTAATAATGAGATTTTTGTAGTGACTAAATTTGTCTTGGTCTTTATGGTAGGATCTATATAGACTATGCATGTTTATGACACCTAAGACCAATATTCATGTACCTGTAGATGATACTTATGTGTGCACTCACTGTTGGTCTAGTGTTTTGATCTTTATTTTCCTTCTCCTTTGAAATCCTAATCACACTTTTGACCATAAGTTGACCCTTGAAAAATGAGTTTGTATATTGGGTTGGATAGACTAAACCACTCACCACTAATTTGTAAGTGTTACATTTGTTATAATACTTTGATGAAGGCTAAAATTTCATGTAGGTCTCTCACCTATGTGTATGTATAGAACACCATGATTAATATAGAATATGATGTAATGTTTGGCTTTCAACACATGGAACCATGAAACTTTGACCTTATTGTGTATTCAGACTTAACTCTAGGGTTGATCATTTGATGGGTTTTTAGATATGTATGCATTTATGATAATTTATTAAGAGAGTACTGGTGTATTTTTCAAGTAGTGACCAAGTAATTTCCAGGTTACCATATGAGTGATAACCTTTGGATTGATTTATATTTGTAGCTATCTATTTATTATTTACCATAATGAATGACCCATCTAGGTTGACCTAATAGAGACTTCCCAATTTGAAAAATAGCCATTGAGTGTTCTTGGACATTGTCAAAAGAGGTAAACACCTATGGTAACTATAGTTATCCAACTTTTGTTGACACTGTCCTAGGAGTGAAAATTAGTGATATGAGATATGTAGATGGTATGTGTAGGATTTTAGAATGTTCTTTTCTAAACTAGGTTGGTCTTGAATAGGTGTATTTGGTGAATAAGATTACCAAGATAAGATGTGGTTAGATGGATAAAGGGAAAGTTTTTGTAAGAATCAAATATGTACACAATGTCTAAATATGTCAAAGTGTGTCAAAGTTGATGTTTCAAATGTGTCTAATACAAATTGTAGGTTTATATAGAGTTACACCTTTTCATCTAGTATTAAAATTTCTAAATTAAAAGGATAAAACAATAAATTTAGTACTTGTAATAACTGCACTTGGTGTTGATACATATGCCCCAAATGTCCTATATTCTCCATGCAAACTAATTTAAATTTTTTGGGAATAATGGATTTTTATTCATATTTTATTTAAGGGCTTGGATTAATAAATCAATAAATAATATTGTAATAATTATATTCATAATTTGTATAATTTATGTATCTTTTTTACCTTTCTAATAAAAGCAATAAATAAGGAGAAATAATGACTTAGTTGGGAATAGGCTAAGACGACTGAAATAGGGTCTGCAATTGGCTGTGTAAGACTGGGACATTATCACAAATCATAATTTGAATTTTTTTTGGTGAAAGGATAAGACTTCCAAAAACATGACACTTTGGGGTTTGATGTTTTTGTCCACTTTTGTCACTGTTATCCAAACTGGTTACAGAGACCTGAAACTTTTTGGGTTTTTGTGATATGTTGTATGAGCCTACCTATGAAATATTGAGTGCTAAATGTTGATAGAGCTTGCTATAGAGATGATTTAATCTTAAAACCCTAACCCTCTATCATGATTGATAAAATAAGATTTGAATCACTTGAAGAAGGGGGGTTATTATGTGTAAGATGTACTAAATGTGTAATCTACACCCCTTATTTGGGTGGGATCAAGCCATATGTAGTTCTCGCACCTAATTTGCTTTGTGAAATAGTGTGGTTCAAATGAAGAAATGCCCAATTGAGAGTTCTTGAGGTGGCTAGGGATTGGTATGCGGGTTTGAATATGTTTACAGCTGTGTTGGGTGATTGTATGCAGAGAATAGGAAAGTTTGCCTTAATAGTTTACTTGTATTCTTGCTTGCTTTGTAAGTTTTTTCACCTCCATTTATAAATGACCTTTAGATGGGATTTTATAGGGAACTATTGGTCATGGGTTAGATGTATTTGTGCTAGGCCGACATGTTGAAGGATAGGAATTAGATGAAAATGACCATTGAGGCTCAAAATACAAAGGGATAGGAGTGCCAAAAATGGGACACCTTAGGATCCAACGCTATAGTTCAAATATGTCACTCCTATACTATAGGCTTGAGACCTAGGAGATCATAATTGGCTTGGGAAATATAGCTTGGCTGAGGTGGAATGATCGTTTGGAAGGCTATGGATGACTAGAAATGAGAGAAAAGGTGTTTCAAAGGGTCACAAGAGCATGCAAGAAGGACCAATGGATTGGGTGTCACAAGCCACATTCAAAATACCAATTTGGACATTTTGTATGACTATATTTGCCCCCCCTTTATTCTAGTGATGTAGTAAAGTGAAATACTAGGATAAAAGAAAATTAGAAAGCATACCTAAACTTACCTACAAGGGTGAAGCCCATGGAGATGTGTGATGTTGAGTGTGTGTAGAGAGAGCACATCATGAACTGTAAATCTATAAAATAAAACTAGGAGTATATTAGTTCTTACTAGACATGTTATGTCTAAAATAAGAATGTACAAAAGTTGGGTAAAAGAGAGAGGAAGAGAAAGGAACGAATATACCTCACTGGGTATGTGAACCAATACAAAACCCATTGTGATGTTGAGTGATGTAGGGTATGTGTTGAACCAAGAGTAATATCGATAACAGAGCTGAGTACTCAATTCCTTGAGGGTGGCTCAAGAATATAAAGGCTAGACCTTTGGCTCCACATTGCCCAGTATGTAGTAAAGCTATGTGATCATGCATGTGTTAATCAATGTTTGGAGTATGTATCCAATCTTTATAAATATATGGCTCAAGAATACAAAGGATAACTAGTCCTTTGGATCCATCATTGCCCCTAAAGTGTGAAGCTATTAACTAATACCAGTATGAATGTGTATTGTATGAGATGGCTCTTGAATCCCATGCATGATTTGTAATCTAACAATGTGGCATGGATAGTTGAATGTGTACTAAGAACTAGACCAATCTTGGCAACTCCAAAAGGTGGAGATTAGGCTTGTATGAAAGACACTCCAAAAATGGGAACTAGGCTTATATGAAAGCCACTCCAAAATGATGCCAACCACTTACAAATAGATTAAGTCACACAACTACTAAGAATACCTGGGTAATGCAATGAACTAAAAAGAAAAGAAGGAAAATGTGTTGTGTACATTGCCCCCAATCATTGGTGTCTGTAACATAGATTCTGATTTAGAAGTTATACCAACTACCCAATCTAAAATTGAAAGGGAGAGCCATCATTCCATGCATGATGCCCCCTATATTTGGATCCTCTGAGTAAAACTATACTAAAACTACCCAATCTAAATTAAACTATAGTTGATAAAATTATAATTGAACTTACACTTTTGTCTATTTCTAGAAAATTTGGTTTTTCTATTATTTGGATAGGAGCATAAAAATAAGACACTTTGCTATCCGGTGCTATAGTCCAAATATAACACTCTTGTCCTTTGCTATTTTTTATCATTATCCTATATTCATCACTATGTTTCTGGTCTGTTCTGTCTGGTTTAGGATCTGATTGTTATTCTGAGTGGTCTAAAAACTATTTTTGACTAATAAAGGGCTCTGATCTCTGTGATAAAACCCCTATTTGTTGCCCCCTCTTTTGAGGGTAAGAATGAAGACCTTATAATGACTGCCCTCAGAAGAAAGAGCCTTACAAGTATGTTATGTTGCAAAATACATGATATAGCAATGGTAATTAAAAAAATGCCTCAAGATATAAATAGTTTGTATTGGAGATTGTTCGATCAATAGGGATATGCCTAGATAGATGTAACAATGTAATAACATATGCAGTATACTGAATTAAAACTAGAAATGTTAGTTGTTAGTTGTCAAGGAGGGATGGATTATGATGTCCATCATGGCATCTAAGAGAGCAAGAGTAATGCATGATGTGGATCATGGCATTGTAAATAATTGAGAAGTAAAAAAGCAAATAAACATGTAAGGTAAGAAGCAAGAAGCATATAAAAGAGGCCAATGGGCAAATAAAACAAGGGACATGTCACTCAAACTAGGAAAGCAAGTATACAAAGCACGTTCAAATTCCCACATACCCATATAATTCAAAATAATCAAGGTTGGCATGAGGGCCATAAGCACATAGAAAAGTACAAGCAAAAGACATTGACAAATGTCCTAAAGCACACACAAGAATAGAAGCAAAGGACATTGGAAAATGTCCTAAGGCACACACAAGATAAAATAGGAACTGCGAAATGCAATCATATCTAGCTATGCAAAGTAAGAAAGGAAGGCATGTAAATTCTAGAAATACAATTATATCTAACTAATCAAAGTAAGAGGTGAAAGTATGTAAAACATGTTGTACAAAATTAGGTAGATGCTAAGAAATACACAAGTGCTATATACTAGTGAGTGTCAAAAGAATAATCTACGTAAGATAATAAGTAATGTACATCAACATGATAACCAGAGTGTGTGGTGTAGGAATGACATAACTTAGATGGTGTAGCCATGTAGAAGATGCCCCTGTTGGATAGATATATCGATGTATGTCTCAAATGTATGAGGTAGGATGCCCCCTTGATGAGTAGAGTGAAACAATCAAAGATCTAGATGTCATTGCACACACTCGAAGATCAATTGAAGCATGGTAATATAGATAAAATTATAAACAATAGCATAAAACAACAAAATGTAAGTCTAACATGTTAGTAAAAATGTAAAACATGGAATTTGCATACAGTTGAAATGTTTTTGGTGCTTTGAGTATTTGTATTTTGGAATATTTGAATGTTTTTGTATTTTGACATGTGATATTATTTTTGGTATTTTGAAATAAGATATGTACAAATAAACTAAGAAATTATGCACAACTAAGCAAAAAGAAACTATATACAAGTGATCTGAGAAAAAATGATACTAATTGATGAGTCTCGAAAGAGACTCCCTGTCATGGTGTCCTGTATCAAACAAAGGAATCATGCATGATTGTGAAGTATAGGGGAATGGATGTGAATAAGACTCTAAATATTTAGATTCATTATTGATATCTTGGAAATAATAATAACCTTTATTATTTCACTCATCATTATCATCTTGATTTTGACCCAATGGAATGCTAGTGTTGACTTTGGTTGTATCTAGATCTTTTCCTTTGATAAATTATGTCTTTGAATGATTTACCTTAGGATGTTCAATAAATCCCAAACCTTGGTGATAAACATTATCAACTACTAGAATAAGAGTAGTGATGCCTTTAGAATGTTTGCCTAACCCTTGACCTTGATAGTCAAACTATCGTAGATATTTTTTGACCAAACCCATACTACTTTGAAAGATGATCCTCATTTTGGAGAGGTAGATTTTCATATTTTTTGTGTTTTACCTATGCTTGTGGTACTGTTGCTTGCTTTGATTTTGCTTTTTGATCCTTTTATTGTTCTAAGTTATGCTTTGGTAACCACTTTTGTAATGTTTCTGAATTTGACCCTTTATGAATGTGTTCTTGTGTCACTATGGATTGCTTGACTGATTTACCTTGTATAGGGTCTTTATTAGCAATTATTTATTGTATATGTTTTTTCAATGTAAACATGAATCTATGTGAAGCCCATGCATTCTATGATATACATAATAATATCTGGATCTTCTCACTGGATGTAAAGGAGGCAGTTTGATCAATTTAGATTTAATCATTTCCCTTAGTACCTTAGTTTAACTCTTATTTGATCTTTGAATGATTTTTGAATCATTAGTTTTAGAGTTACTTTGTTTTGATTTCTTGTTTTGATATGTAACATTGTTTGCAACCAATTGACTAGGTGAAGGTGCATATACATGATTGGCACTAGGGTGCCTTTGAGGATTTTGTATTATAATCTAATTTTCCAAGGTTGTGATATTTTCATGTAATATCTAATTTTACATGTTTAAATATGAAATTAAATTTCTCATACTGGTGATTTGATCCCTTAGAGTCTCATAAATGCAAACCCTAGTTGCTTCCGATTGAACATGTAAGCACATATGTTGAAGAGGGCTTGAAGAAGCTATAGGCTGAATGTATGAATTAGGAACAATAGTATAGGCTACCTAACCTTTTGAAGGGGTGATAGCATGGACTTGGTTAGAGGGAAAGTAGCTATCACCCTCTTGGGGGAGAGGAGGAGAAGGAAATTCTTTCCTGTGCATAAGATATGACATTGAAACTTGACAGGTGGTTGTTAGCTTATGTAATGGATCATCTAAGTATGTAAGGATTTTATCACATAATAGAGAGATAACATGTTAAATAATTAATGAAATATGACATATATTTGAATTAGTCTTAAAATAACATGTACATATGTATTTATGTCATTTTTAAATTCATGCCAAATGAAAGGAAACAAGCATGCAATAGAAACTAGAAAACTTTGCATAAGTAAATCATGATTAATAAAATTGGTATATTCAACCCAATGTGCAAAAATCAAAATGTTAATTTTAAAACCCTAGGCTAGGGTTGGAAAATACTGAGACCTAGTGTAAGCAACTAGGGTTTGAAAGAAATAATTTTTTAAAATTACTATGGTAAATGTTAAAAATTAAATGTGAAATTATGATTTATATATGCAAAAAAAATCAAAAAAATATTGAAATAATTAAACAAGGAATTTCCCTAGGGTTTTTAGGGTTTTTATGCAGAAATAAAATAAGTCAAGTTCACTAAACGACTTAACTTTTTTGGGAATAATGGAGTGTTATTCCTATTTTAGTTAAGAGTTTGGATTAATAAAATAGTAAATAATATTGCAATGATTACAACTCTAATTTGTATAATTTGTCTTTTTTACCTTTATAATAATAGTAATAAATAAGGAGAAATAATGACTTAGCTGGAAATAGGCTGAGACAACTAAGACATGGTTTAAAACTAGCTGTGTAGGATTGGAACAGTGTCACAAATCATAATCTAGATTTTGTTTGGTGAAAGGATAGGACCACAAAAAATAGGTCACTTTTAGGTCCAATGCTATTATCCACTTCTACCATTATTGTCCAAATTAGTTATAATTTTTACGCTATGATGGTATGAGCTTGCCTATGAAATCTTGAGTGCTAAATATCAATAGGGCTCGCTATAGAGATGATTTAATCTTAAAACCCTAACCCTCCATCATGATTGATAAAATAGAATTTGAATCACTTGAGAAGGGGGTGTTAGTGTGTGTAATATGTACTAAATGTGTGATCCACACCCCTGATATGGGCACACTGTCTACATACCAATACTCTAAAGAGGGATCAAGCCATATGTAGTTCTCCCACCTAATGTGCTTTGTGTAATAGTGTGATGTAGATGGAAAAATGATAAATTAAGAGTGATTGAGGTAGCTAGGGACTGGTATGAAGGTTTGAATATGTTTGCAGCTATGTTGGGTGATTGTATGCAGAGAATAGGAAAGTTTGCCTTAATAGTTTACTTGTATTCTTGCTTGTTTTGTAAGATTTTTCACCTCCCTTTGTAAATGACCTTTAGATGGGCTTTTATAGGGAACTATTGGTCATGGGTTAGATGTATTCATGCTAGGCCAACATGATGAAGGATAAGAATCGGATGAAAATGATTGTTGAGGCTCAAATTGTAAATGGAAAAGAGCACTGAAAATGGGACACCTTAGGGTCCGACGCTATAGTCCAAATATGTCACTCTTGTCCTATATGGTCAAGACCTAGGGGATCAGAATTGGCCTAGGAAATAGAGCCTGGTTGAGGTGGAATGACCATTTGGAAGGCTATGGATGATTGGAAATGAGTGAAAAGGTGTGTTTATGAGTCATAAAAACATGCAAAGACTGATAGATTGGGTGTCATAAGCCATACTCAAACTACTACTTTGGACATTTTATATGACTATACAAACTTATAAGAAAACATGTATCAATAAATGTCTTTTCAAGATAATCAATCTAAAATAATATAGATCATTGAAATGTTTGAAAATTAAATTCCAAGGAATAAATGCACCTGAGGGTATGCAAACCAAGCTACCACTTATTGAACTTGTTTAGAAAATTCCATGGGGTGATTATACCCCAAGGATCTACAATGCTAAAACCATGAGTTGAGGAGTGTTTAATGCCTCAAATATCATTAGATAAGGAGTGTTAAGGGTTGAAAACTACACAAGCCTCAACTACACTACATTGAATATCATCATAATTATTGTATGGAACCTTAAAACTAAGTTCATATGTAAATATGGATCGCCAAAATAGGTTCATATGTCAATGTGGAACCCTAAAATAAGGTTGTATGTAAAAGTGGAACCTCAAAACTAGGTTTATAAGTAAAGGATCAATAACTATAGATGGATTATAGACCCAAAGTGATTCATAGTACCATTGTTCTTCAATATAGAAATAGAAAGTATTTTTCATGAACAACATTCATGCCCTAAATAAGATCCCCTTGTACCTCAAAGTGATATAGAATGTTAACATTTGTTCATCATAATATCTCAATTATTCCTCATAATCTTATAAAATGCCCCACATATGGCTCAATATACTCAATCTATCCCATTTAAATCACATATTCTAACCCAAGATGCTCAATTTGTCGCATCTAAATCAGATAATCTAGCCCAAGATTCTCAATATGTCCCATTTAAAACACATAATCTTAACCAAAATCACTTAATTTGAATTTATTTGCTCAATCTATCCTAAATAAATCACATAGTTTGACTTATAATGTGAACTATTTATCTATCATGAATTGAATCTCTAAGACAACCCCAATGTATGTCCTCCTTTTGATATGAAGAATGAAGCTTACAAATACCTCATCTCAAAATAAAGAGTTATGCACACCGTGTGTTATGTATTAAAATACAATCATGTAAGGTATGTATATAAACATGATAATATATGTCATCACATAAATAATTGATCATTTAAACACGTATGAAACATTTAATCTAAGTCAAGAGGCACACATGTGTCATTGTCTAGTAGATAACAATAAATAATTGTAGTAGATGCATGATAGTAATCATGGAATCTCACACAATATAAGTATGTGTGATAAACATCATGGAACCAAATACATAGTAATGTTCAAGTATATATCTACATTCATATACATACACACAATTTCATGATAAAAAAACACACAAGCATTCAAGATATGACATGACTCTGACTAGACATAGACATAACATGGCCATGACTTGGACTAGAGGATCCTTTGACACAAATAACACATGACGTGAATATACAGAATCAATGCACTCATATAAAACATAATATAACACACATCAATGATCTCAAAATGTCACAATCATCAATACCAAGCACTCACTAAGTAAGAAATTATAGTTCACATAATCAATCAATGTCATCATCAAATATAACAAAGCATTATATCCACATGAAATAACACTTTAGAAAGTATAATTAAGATCAAGTCATGTTAATAGTCCATTATGATCCATGGACTAGTATAGACATATGTAACTTGATAAGTGTACAAGTATGCCCCGAGTGTAGGCATTTTCCTAATGCAAAAAGGTTTCCCCTAGGTATAAGTAATGTTACACATCTATATGTCCATGTATTATATGTAACATGTAGTCTCACATCCCACTTGTGTATACTGTGTAATGTATATGCATATAAAATACATATGTAATTCACCATGTATATGAAAAATAACATTATCAATCTATGTGTACCAAAAAAACATGTCATGCATAGGTCCTACTTTTGTATTTTTTTGCATTTTTGAATATTTATTTTTGTTGTATTTTTGAATATTTTTATTTGAATTAGGTTCCATATAACCTATGATCGCATCAATAAAATGCTCAAGTGCAGGTCTTGGATTGATAGGTGTGAATGTTACATGCCTTGGGTGAGGAGTACCATGTATATCATTATCTGATTCAGAGAAATAACCATGCATTGTAAAATATCTAAGATTGTCATCATAGTCAACATGATCATGTATGTATTGCATAGCTTTAGTATCCATAGTAATCTATGGACTCTGTTGTATGGCTGAATAATTCCTTTGGTATTCTAATCATGTGTATGTGTTATTATTATCTTAAAATGATATTAATGTTAGTGTTTTCAGATGTGTTGTGTGAATGCTATAACATTGAAACTCAACACACATATCGATTATGACTGTCTAATGATGTCATAACAATCCAAAAAATTGAATGGGATGCAATCATCTGACAAACCATGCATATACAATATGTCATCTCCACTTATAAAATTATGTCAACTTAATTGATTTATTTCATGAGTAAATTACTCTTATGGATATACACATGGCATTGAACTCTTGCGAACACTTATGATTGCATTCATATTGATAACTATGTTAAACCTACTTGAGATAATGCACGTAGTAATACTTGATGCATGGTAATAGTTGGAGAATATTTATTTTATCTCTTTATGTGGAGTAGGATTAATTAATACTTGTTTAGCCTTATTCATTTGTACTTGGTTTACTTTACATTGGAACCCATATTCATGTGCTTTGATATGTAATTATACTCTTAGTAGGATTTTTATTTTTCAAATGTTTTTTCTCTTTGAAATGTTAGTAAAACACCTTGTATCTCAAATGAAATAATATATTTGATGTTATCCAATGTTGATTTCTTTTTATCTAACCATGTTATTCCAAGTGTTGTATTAAATTATGCAATAGTAGGCTGCACAAAAAATCATGTCTCCACTATCTTAGTCCTTAAAGAAATTGGTATCATTATACATCCTAATGACTCTTCATGAGTAATTACATGTTGAAATTCACTTTAATCATGCCATAAATCCTCAAAAAAATCATTTATGCATGTGTTTTAATGTATCTTTTCATAAAAAAAAATTCCTTTCCTATGCTCACCTTATATAAGAGCTTGGATGACCATTGGTTCTTTTTACGATCCATGTGCCAATGTATGGCCTTTAGGAACTATTTGGGATACATCAAACATATTAGATTATGAAACAAAAGAAGGTGAAGCTAACATTGTAGGAGTTATTATTTTCACAACAAGCCCTAATTTTGTTGAAACCATTTTATCTTTTGAAATCTGGTTTTGCTTTTAGTTATAATCTTATTGATTTCCCCTTGCCTAATATTTGTTTTGGCATACATTGGTTTACATGTAATATCAAACCTTGAAAGCCTTCCCATTGTAGAGAATGGAATTGTATGATAAATTTTCATAAACAACACTTTGCCAAAAATTAACTCTTTAATGGTTTTTTGCTTTCCCTTTACTAATTGGACTTCAAACTCCAACTGGGTATGAGGGGGTTGCATTGGCCCCTCCCTATTGTAATTAGGCCCACAAGCCTAATTAGGTTAGCTATAGCTTTCAAGCCTCTCCCTTTTAGAAATTAGGCTTTCAAGCCCCATTTGGTCTATGAACCTCTTTTCAACTCCCCTTAGTGTTGTGATTAATATAAATCCAAGAGGTGAGATTATATTATGTTAGTATGATTAAAACCAAATAAAAACACACTAATAAAGCTAACACCTCAAGCCTAGACACTCAAGGATCAAGATAAAAATACAATTAACTATCAATAGAAGATAAAACAAACAATATTTACCTTCTTTAGGATCAAGAGTTGTATGTTGGCCATGGAAGAATGTGCTCGATCATGTGATCAAAGAATATTTGGCAATGGTGCTCCTTTCATCATCTCTCCTTATCACCTTGGCAATGTTGGGCTTAGTTTTGACTTTGTCTTGGCTCTCTCAATACATGAGCATTATAACACTACATAACAAGGGTATTTGAAGGTATTTTTGCATCATAACATTACAATAAAAGAGCTTGTTGAAGAATGTGTGAAGCCTTGTATTTATAGCCTTTCAAACTAACTCTAACCTAAGTGTAATTAGGTTAGAGTTAATTGTAATTAAGTTTAGATTAACTCTAGTTGAGTTAAGGAGGAGACAAGCAATTAATATTTAAGATAGAGATGCCATTTATTAAGCATGGCTCTCTCTATTTCTAAATTTAAGGCTTTAGGAGAAATATTTTCAATTCCTTAACTTTGAGGATGATGATATCATCATGACTTCATTTTTATTGAAATTTCCTTTTTATAAAATTCATTTTCACTAATTACACATGGAAATTTCACCTAATCATTTAATTTGATTTACATAGTTAATTTATTTTGCTTAGCATTTTTCCACTTTAAGATTTGTTTAAGTGCCCCGTTTAATGGGTCCAGAGGCCAAAATATCAATTTTCTAAGTTGAAAGTTGATGGGAGATGAATATGTGAGAATTTATTATTGTGTACATCATAATACTCAAAATAGGGATGCTTTAACATGATTTTAAGCACTAATATCTAATATGCAGATGAAATTGGGACATTCAATGATTCATAGGCTTAATTTACACTATTTGATACAAGTCAATTTGAAGTCTGATTGGAACATAGTTGTGGCCAAAATAGGGTGTTTATAGTTTGCCTATGTTTGGGAACATATTTCAAGATACAAGCACAATAATGTCTTCTCAAAGAATAAAAAAGTCGTTAATGCCTTAGCTAATGCCCTAGAAGGTGATGGATGAACCCTGGATGCCCCCTCGGGGGAGCAGGCAATAAATAAGGTTGGCGAACATTCCCTCAAAAAAAAGGAAATAATGCAACCTATATGCAATGAGGGTGGAAATACTAATTTTCCTAAAGTTTTTTATAATCATTAACATAGTATAAACATGCCCTAATAGGGTAGAGGAGTGATAATGATTTGCCCAAAGGTGGTTATAATCATTAACATAAAGAAAATGCCCCAGTAGGGTAGATAGATTGAAAAATAATGATTTACCTAAAGGCGATTATAATCATTAGCATAGTGGTTTGCCTCAATAGGGTGGATGAAAGTGTGATATACTTTGTCTTTACCCCGGTAGGGAAAATTAGGAAAGGGGACTTACATACTGAATATGTACTCATGAAGTATGAATAAGCTAACACATAAGATAAACATGAATTTGGGCTGCCTATGAGTATGAAGATGCATGTTTGAACTAACAAGGATTTAAAATTTATTTGTGATTTAATTACTCTTCATTTAGATAGTATTTGAGTAGGTCAAGGATTTTTCCAGGTGTGAACAAGGAGAAGTTTCTTTGGCACCATTGCTTGTAAGCTCCACCAAATTGATATTTTTGTAGCTTGGGATATTATATATCATAGTTATAGACAATTATAATAACAATGTGGATCTAAAACATGGGAAACTCATTTTAAATGCAAGTACAAATCACTTAGGCATAAGATATGAGAAAATCATATCTCAAGTGAATATAATGCAATAAAATAAGTGTAGAAATGTACACTAAGTCACAACTTAAGTAAAAGATATGGGTAATCAAGACTCAAATGTAAATAAAATGTAAGAATCCAACTGCAACCAAAAAATAAAAATGGAAAAAGGTAAAATAAAAGCAAAACAAACAAATAAACACACAAACTAAAACACCAATAAACAAAAATGAAAACACAACAAAACACCAATAAATAAAAATAAACACACAAAAAAACACCAATAAACTAAAACAAACAATAAAACACCAATAAAAAAATATCAAAACACTAATAAACAAACATGGCTGCAAATAAATAAAACAAAACAATCAAAACAAATAAACAATCCAAAGCAAAGAAAAGTGTAAGAAACAAATTATTCTAAACAAACAAAGGGAAAATACAAATAATGATTAATCACAATGTTAGTAAAACTAGAATACAAATTGTTCATGCATGTGTAATAGAGGTGTTACTCTTGGTGATAGGGTGACCCCTAAGATATATAGCAATGATGTAGGTATATCAATTCTAGAACAAAATACTAACAATGTTGCCCTTAGGCTATAGGGAACAATGACACATAAAAATAAAATGAGGGGGAATAGAAGAAAAGGAAGGGGTAGTTGAGCTGACTCTAGATGCACTAGGCAAGTGGATGCTACCTAAATAGTTCCATGGACACAAGATCCAACATGAAATTTAGGCAAAATTTAATTCTCCCAAGATATGAGATAAAATAAAATGAATGATTTAAAAAACATGATTGACATGTAGAGGAAAATAGGAATGATCTTGTAAAGCTATGAATGTGTATAAAGAGAGGGATGATGCTCACAATCATGAAAGCATCAACATAAATAAATCATGTGATTACGAGAGTATGATTTAGGCTAAAACCATACTAAAAGGTAATAGACAAGCACACACACATGAAATGGGTTCATATTGCTTACTACGTATAAGGCTAAGAATGAGAATAAGTTTGTAAAATGCCAAGAGCATAAATAAATCATAAAATAGTAAGAACATAAATAACTCATAAAATAGTGAGAGTGTCAGAAATGGTTTCTCACAAAATGATGAGAGCTTAAGAAAATCCAAGTGGTCATGAGTGCATCAAATTTGAATGCACAATGCTCATAATAGAAACTCAATAATGGTGAGAGTGTATGGCTAAAGCCAATAAGGATGGGGAAACTAAAGGACAAGTGGTTACTTATGAAATAACTAGGAGTCCCAAAATCCTTAAGGCAATGAAGCGGTCAAAAAATAAAAGAAGGTATGACTGAGCTAACCTGAGATACCCCATGTATGTAAATGTTGCCAACATAATTTGTCGAGAGCTCAAACTAATGTAGTTTTCCCAAAAATGGGAAGAAAAAGACCAAGGTGGTCTAGAAATAAATTGAATAGATAAGATGGCCCATCCCCATAAATTTTTGAGGGATTTATATCTAGTATGGAAATTTTAAGCAAATTTTCATGATTTTATGATTTTTAAAAGTTTTTAAATATGTGTAGATTTTTATAAGCATCTCAAATCAATTGAGAATTATGAGATAGAGAATGGTTCAACTCACAAAATGGCAAGAGCATGTCTTAAACATGCTCATAAAATGACAAAGCGTTCAAACTTAAATTGCTCATAAAATGATGAACGTGTGGCAAAGGGGTGATTGAGTTGGTCTCAATGTGAATTGAGTGATGCCTACATAGTCTTGCAATACCTCAAATCAATGTAGTTCATCCTACAGTGAAATAATCTAACTAGGTAGAAGCAAGTACATGAATTAGACAAATGTCATAGTATAACATAGTGAGGTGATGATGTGGATAAAAATGGGGTTGTTCTAAATTTCATCAAAGGCAGTTATAATGAGGAAAAATCAACATAGGTTAATGATACTAATTTCACCAAAGGCGGTTATAATTAGTGGCTATATGAATGAGATAGAATGTGACAATAATGAATAATTTAATTACCAAACCAATGTCATACTGCCTCTTTGTGAAATACTGAATCAACTATTGAAACTTCATTTGAATTCCCTCTCTAAAGGTGCTTTAATAACCAATGGATTGAAACCAAGGTCAAAAAGGGTGGGGAAGGGAGAGTAAAATAGCTTCGGATAAGAGGGAAGGTGTGGAAGGAATGGTATATGGTATGGTACAAGGAAAGTGATATTATGGTATGATGTAAATGATCCTCATAGACAATACCTTAGGTTTATCAAGATAAATAATGTTTAAGATGTATTATATTTAAGGGATCATCAAGTTCATCTTCATTTAATGTAGTTAACCTATTAGCTCCAAATCCATAACTAACAACAATGACATAAGGGCCTATCCATTAGGCTTGAACTTGCCCTTATTATTTTTCTCAGTTGTGGTGTTCTTTTGGTTTTATTTGTGGACAAGATCACCAAGATAGAGCTATCTATGCTTGACATGCTGGTTATACTAACCACTTAACTAGTTCTAATATGCTTGAAGGGTATTTACATTGGTCATACATTTTTCATCCAGTAACTCCAACTATTGTAGATGAGCTATCATGTAATCCTCATCATCCAAGATGTTCTTCAATTAGATATACAAAGAAGGTAACTCAACCTCTATGGGAAGAATGGATTCAGTACCATAGACAAGGGAATATGATGTGTCACTTATTGGAGTATGGTAAGCTTAGAGGGCATGAAGATATGCGGGGTACAATCATGGCCAACATCATTGATAATCTTCTTAAGAATATTGATAATGACATTATTAGATGCCTCTACTTGGCCATTATCTTATGGGTAATATGCAGTGGAAAAATTTGGGTGATATTAAACTAAACACAAAGTGCTTTGACATCCTTATTCTTAAACGATCCACCATTATCATATATAATCTCAGATGGGATACCATAGCGGTAGATGAGATGGTTGAAGATGATTTTGTAAAATTGTTTTCCAATCACATAAGTGAGGGGTATAGCTTCAACCCACTTAGTGAAATACTTAGTGGTGGTAAGGATATGCATATGGCCATTTGAGGAGGTAGGTTAATATTCTTGATGAGATTGAGTCCCCATGTTGAACACGTCTATGGTGTAGTCATTTGTTTGAGTGTTCTATCCATAGCATGAATCAAATTTGTATGCCTTTGATATTTGTTACATATTTTTACATAAGCAACTACATTTGAATTCATGGTTGGCCATTAATAACCAGTATGCAGGATCTTTTTGGCAAGGATGACCTTGCTAGTGTGGGCTCTAAAAACTCCTTTGTCAACTTCCCTCAACATTAATGCAGGTTTTTCCAAATTCAAAAAATGAAGCAAAGTTCCATCAAATCTTCTGCAGTAAAGGGTTGGGCCGAGTAGGGTATATCGAGAGGTTTGGTGTGTGAAATCTTTTTGTTACTTACATGAAAGGTTTGGTAGAAGGATTTGGTTGTGAAGGTAGTTATATAAGTCTAAATACTAAATAAAATTGGGACTAAAAATATCACAAATCATTTCAATGGTCGAAGGTTCATGAGTAGGCACTAGAAGATGTTTAACGAAGAACTGATATTTTTTTCCTTGTTTGTGCTACGGATCAAGGAACCAATGGTAGCCATGGAATTTGTTGTCTTATTATTATCCCAAGGTATGTGTTTAAACTGAATGTGGGGAATATGTTGCTTGATAATGTCCACCATGGTCTTGTATGGTACCAACTTATCATCTTTGCTGTAGAACTAATCTGTAACCTGATTGATGATTATTTGAGAATCACCATGAACCAAGAGATATTGAATGTTCTATTATACTACTTGATGAAGCCCTACAATGAGTGATTCATATTCAACCATGTTATTGGTGCAAGGAAAGTTGATACAAAATGATTTGGGAATGAGATCCCCCTATGGTATGATGACTAATATGCCTACAATTGATCCATGAGATGTGAATGACTCATCAAAATATAGATTCTAGTGTTGCTCATTAGGAGGTGTTTATATGATGGTCATGATGTAATCATCTGGGAATGCAAAAGTGAGTGGTTGAGTGTCTAAAAAGGGAGCTTCAACAAGCTGATATGTAAGTATTTATCCCTTTATGGCCTTCTAATTGACATAATCAATCTCAAATTCACTCAGAAGCAAGATCCACTTATCCATGCAGCCCTATAAAGATATTTTTGATGGTAGATACTTGAGTGGATCTACTTTGGCAATGACTATAGTCTTATTGTTGAGCATATAATGATGCAACTTATGGGCTGTAAATACCATAGCTAAACAAAAAATTTCAATTGGCGTATAGTTATGTTCATACACTACTAGTGTATGACTTAGATAGCACATAGTGTGTTCTTTCTCATGTTCATAATATTGGGCTAAAAGTGCCTCTAGAGCATTGTCAGTGGTAGATAATTATAGTAGGAATGGCCTTCCTAACATTGGTGGTAATAGAATGGGTGGATTAGCTAGGTATTCCTTCAGGCACTCAAAAGTTTTCTGACTTTTTTCATACCAAATAAATGTAATACCTTTCTTCAATAAATGAGCTAAATGATGGTATTTATTTTATAATTATGAAATGAAGCATTTAATAGATTGGATTTGGCCCTACAAACTATAGATATGATTTAAAATGGAAGGTGGTGGCATCTTGATAATGGCTTGTACCTTGGTAAGATCAACTTCATTACCTTGGTGAGAGACAATAAAGCCTAAATTTTTTGTTGAAGTGACATCGAAGATGAACTCTTGAGATTAATTCAAACCTTGTACTCACAAATCCTTTCAAATATCCTTTTCAGTATGATTGGATGATTTACATGGGTCTTAGATTTACCCAATATGTCATTGACATAGTCTTCGATAATATCATACATCATGTCATGAAATATAACTATCATAGCCATTTGGTATGTTTCCCCAACATTATTGAGGCTAAAATACATGACTTGATAGAAATTTTTTCCCTAAAGAGTGGTGAATGCTATTTTATGTTGGTCTTCTAGTGCAATCTTGATTTGATTATATCCTGAAAAGCCATTTATGAGGGAAAACATTTCATACCTAGATTTGGAGTCAAATATCATGTTGACATTTGATAGAGTAAATTCATCCTTGGGGTAGGCCTTTTTGATGTCTCTAAAATCACTATAAATTATGATCCCTTCTGGATTTTTATTGATAGGCAGAATGTTTGAGATCCACTCTGAATAGTTGATTGATCTGATGCATCTCATTTCCAAGAGTTTTTCCAACTCCTTAAATAATACAACAATATGAAGATACATATTACATAGCTTTTACTTAATGGTTTTGGCATTGGGATGCACAACAAGGTGGTGTACAACCAAGACAGGGTCCAAACTAGGCATATCTGAATAGGCCCATGCAAAAATGTCAACACACTTCCTCAAAAGGGTCATAAAGACTTCATGTTCCTCATTAGTGAGGGACACACTAATTTTATCCACTTTGTGTCTTTTGGAGTCCCATTGTTGGCTTTTTATAGTATCTTAAACTAGGAGAGTCGAGTCATCTTATATAATAGTTAGTAAGGATGTGAATTGGCCTATAATGACAAATTCCTCTAGTTAAACTGGTTCATCAAGTTCTCACAAGCATGATGAATTTAAATCTCCTAATGGTAGTAAGGGCCATGTAAAAAATAATTATAGGATATTCTCAAATAATTTGATCAAAGGCATGTTATTCCTTTGTACTGAGATCAAACCCAAAAGTAAGTTCATTATTAGTAGTTTCCCAAGGTTCATCAGAAGAAGGGTGAACATCCCCATCTAGTGGTGCTTGAAATAGGTTTTCATGAAGAGACTAGCCTGTTTATTTACCTTTACCCTGGTCCAAAAGCACTTCAAAGAGGTTTTCACTTTGGGACCTTAATGTTTTATTCTTTTATTTTTGGTCAAGGATGTTCACGCACTCTCCAAAATACACTGCATGATCCAGTTTGATAGAGAACCCTTGTTTGTGGTCTCTTAATAGAACATTGTCTTTGAGGCCTAGAAAATCACAAAAGGCCTCATCATTATCAAACTCATCTAAAGGTACTATGGATTTTTGTTGGTCCCAATCTATTAGTTGAGGATGTTAAAGGGTAAGCGAGGAATGTTATATTACTGGCATAATGGTGCAGATGGTATATGAGTTGAATAAGTTGGTACTAGAAAGGTTTTCATATATATTATGATCAAATTCTATTTTGCTACCAACATCATCATAACTAGTTGTTGGCATTGGATCATGAATAATATATGTGGGGTCAACCCCAGGATGTCTAAATTTGAGACCATGAGTTCATTTATCTCTAGTCATAGAAATGGTCTCAATAGTACCCTATTGATTTGGACCTAGGCCTCTACCTTCATATGCTTGGTTATCCATGATCTTGTTAGGGATGGGATACTTTGTAATTCAGTAGAAATCAACCAATTTGTCTTTGTATAACTAGGAATCATCATTGGTAAGTGGGTCCTATTCTTGGTTAGTGTTAGGTGTGAAAATAATAGTTGTGGGGCTGTGAAGATTTTCTTTTCCCTTTTGTTGCCATTCCATAAAAATTGGCTTAGCTTTGGGTCTTCTATAGGTCTTGGGGTTCTAAAAAAGCTTGGCTATATGGAATGTATCATGGCTAAAATACTCTCTTGGAACATTGTCTAAAATGGTAAAATTATTAGAAATTTCAATAGGAGGTGTATGTGAAGATAAGGCAAGGATATTAGGGTCTATGCAATTAGCCTCTAGAAATTCAACAAGTATTTCTTTGTCCTTGTCCTTCTTTAGCATTAATTCTAGAACAAAACAATAATTTTAGCTTTCATAAGGCCTCCAAATGATTGCAGTGTTCATATGGTTGTAAATCCCCATGGATAGTTACCTCCATCCCAGAGTGAGGGAACTTGATACACTAGTGCAATGTTGAAGGAATTGCATGGATTTTGTGTATCCATGGCCAGCCCAAAAGCAAACTGTATGACAAATCTAGGTTTAGCACATGTTAAAGTGTATAGTGGGTTAAATTCCCAATGATCAATGTTACACTAATGGTTCCTTATGATTCTTACTATTTATTATCATAGGCCTTGATAGTAATAGTCTTTGGCTAAAGGTTAACTATTGTATATCCCAGATGCTTGATTAGCTTCAAAGACATAATATTTAGGCCCGGTATATTGCCTATGAGGATACATTTAAATTTATGCTATGTTATGACAACTTTAATGTATAATGGCTTATTACGGAGAAGGCCAATGGATGACATATCACTCTGGTTGAAGGTCAACTATTGGTCTGGGGATAGATGTTCAACCAAATCTTGAAATTTGTTTGGTATAATGTCATTTGTCACTCAAGATTAGCCTAGGGTATCCAAATTGAACATCTAGGTTTACTTTCCTGTCTGAATGGCTATGATTACATCTTTCATCTATTTTAGTTCTTGGGCAAGAAACTTGATGGCACATTTGGTTGTGGTTGTGGCTAGGTGGTCAATGACAGATTAACTTTACCAAGGTATAATGGAGGTATAGAACATTTTGGAATGTTAGTTTGATGGATAATCGACTAGGAATATGCATCTATGTATTAGGAATAAACTACTGATACTATATGTGTTGTTGGTAAATATTCTTATTCAGATATGGAATCTAGCCTGAGGTCTAAGGGAATTGAGGCTATGATGGAAGTATGTGGCTTTATGGAAGGTACTATGCCTACTAATTTTGAGTAGGAACTTGTTGCTATTAGTAAAACTTGGCTATATAAATGGTACTTATTGTTGACTAAATTCCTATTTTTGAATATGTGGCACATGTTGGGTAAAAGGAAACTATTTCCTAATAGGTACTTACTAGATGTTGACACCTCTTCATTAAAAAAACACCTATTGTGAATTAGATTCTTGTTGGGGATCAACCAGCAATTTGATTAAACTTATGAAAGCAATTAAAAGTAGAATTAAATCAGAATGATAAGTAACTAGAATGAGATAATAGCAAAGAACAAGAGATACAAGAAACCACCCTGAAAACTTGTATTAAACTCTTTACAGAAAGAATACAATTGAAGAAACTTCTTTCTTCCACACCTCTCTCAGATGTACAGATATCTCTCTAGATCTCTTTCCCTCAAGAGCTCTCTCTCTCTCTCTCAAGTACAATCAACTCCAACAACTTGGATTGATTTACATATACAATTCTGTACTGTTCTATTCAACATACCAATACAATAAGCTAAGAAGATCTATCCTATTATATAATAATTAGGATACTTGAGCATGCATTTAAAACCAATAGTTATGCCTCTTAAACAAGGGCTCTAAAATAGTCTTACTAATAATAGAGATGTGGAATTAAGACTATGACTTAATCTTATCATGCAAACACTCAGTTTTGTCCTTGAAAATAGCTCTCTGGATGCACAGGTAACTGACATCGGTTCTTTCCTATTTGCCTGTGACCGACATCGGCCGATCCCTGTCGACGCCGACGTCTTCTGAATTGATCCTAACCGATGTCGATTGCTCCTGACTAACGTCGGTGACTGTGTAAACTTGCAACTGTCAAATATACTCACTTGGTGAAGCTTTTAGGCTCCACACCTTAACAATCTCCCACTTGGAGATAAAGCACCAATACCTATACAACAACATCTTCTAGCTCCTCCATCTTCAACTCAATCATGAAGACCAACAGAAGTTGAATGAAGATTCAACTTCTCCTTTATAACCAGCTTGGTTAACATATCAGTAGGATTCTTATCTATATGGATCTTCTCCAGCTTCAACTCACCATCTTCCAATACCTGTCTTATGAAGTGGTACCTAAGCTGTATATGCTTGGTTCTTGAATGAAAGGCTGAATTCTTAGCCAAATGAATTGCACTCTGATTATCACTGTATAATCTGTAACTCTCTTGCTCCTTTCCAAGCTCTTCCATGAACCGTGTCATCCATATTATCTCTTTGCTAGCCTCTGTGACTGCAATATACTCTGCTTCTATAGTTGACAAGGCAACAACCTTCTCCAACTTTGATATCTAGCTAACCGCCGTTCTACCAACAGTGAAAACATAACCTATGGTGCTTCTCTTTCCATCCAAATCACCTGCCATATCTGAATCTACATAACCATGTAGAGAAGTATCTGAACCTCCATAGCACAAATGCCTACTACTGGTTCCTCTCAGATGTCTAAGGATCCACTGAACTACTTTCCAATGTTCCTTTCCTGGATTGGCCATATACTTACTTACAACTCCCACTGCTTGGGCAATATCCAGTCTAGTACAAACCATTGCATACATTAAACTCCCTACTGCGGAAGAATATGGAACTCTACTCATGTAATCTACCTCATCATGTGAATTAGGACATTGTTCTTTACTCAACTTAAAATGTCCAGCCAAAGGTGTGCTTCCCAGTTTTGCATCCTGCATATTGAACCATTTCAACACCTTGTTCACATAATCCTCTTGAGACAAAATCAACCTGTGATTTTTCCTGTCTCTCTTAATGCTCATGCCAAGAATTTTCTTTGCTGTTCCCAAATCCTTCATGGCAAATGTTTGAGCTAATTTCACCTTAAGCTCAGAGATATCCTACATGTGTGAATCCTGCAACCAACATATCATCTACATACAACAACAGAATAATATATCTACCATTATTCAATCTCTTAAAATATACACAATGGTCAGATTGACACCTACTGTAGCCATGCTCAGTCATAAACCTGTCAAATCTCAAATACCATTATCTAGGAGCTTGCTTGAGGCCATACAAGCTTTTCTTCAATCTGCACACTAACTTTTCCTTACCTTTGGCCTCAAATCCTTCCGGCTGTTCCATATATATTTCCTCATCCAAATCTCCATGAAGAAACGCTGTCTTAACATCAAGCTGCTCAAGATGCAAATCCTCAATAGCAACTAAAGACAGTACAGTCCGTATAGAAGTCATTTTAATAACAGGAGAAAAAATCTCACTAAAATCAATACCTAGCTTTTGTGTAAATCCTTTCACTACCAACCTGGCCTTATATCTCATCTATCCATTCTCACCTTCTTTCAACCTGTAGGTCCATCTGTTCTTCAGTGTCTTCTTACCAGCTAGCAACTCAACCAAATCCCATGTTTGGTTCTCTTTCAAGGACTCCATTTCCTCAACCATGCCATGCTCCCACTGATTCTTGGACTCCACCTATATTGCTTCTTCAAAATTCTCTGGTTCTCCACCATCAGTTAGCAATAAATAGAATAATGAAGGAGAATATCTAATTGGAGGTTTACTTACCCTTTTTGACCTGCTAATGGGCATCTGAGATTCATTCACAACACGCTGTCCACCCAAATTCTCTGACAGTGACCGACCTCGATCACCTCCAAGCCTGTAACTGGCCGACACCAGTTCTGCCGGACCGACATCAATTCCTATCCTACCAACGTCGGTCTCTATATGACCGACATCAATTTCTGTTCTGTCGATGCCGGTTCCTGATTGGTCGACGTCGGTCTCTGTGTTTTCCTTTCTGTGATTAATTTTTCCCGTGAGCTCATTTTGGACCGTCACCTCATCCAATTCTCCATTGCTCTACCCAGATTGATTCAGCTTCTTCAGCTGATCACTATACATCACTTTTTCATTGAAAACAACATCACGGCTCCTAATTATCTTGTTAGTTCTTAGATTCCAAAATCTAAAACCGAAATCATCAGAGCCATAGCCAATAAATGTGTACCTCATAGACTTAGCATCTGGCTTCTTTCTATTTTCTTTATCAATGTGCATAAAGGATTCACAACCAAAAACTTTGAGAAATGAGAGATCTACCTTTTTACCTGTCCATGCCTCTTCTAGAATTCCACCATCTAGAGCTGTAGAGGGTCCTCTATTAATCAGGTACACTGTAGTATCAACAGCTTCTGCCCAAAACTCTAAGGGCAAACCAACATGCAATCTCATACATCTTGCACACTCCATGATTGTTCTGTTCATCTTTTAGCAACTCCATTTTGCTGAGGTGTCCTTGGAACCGTCCTTTGCCTATGGATTCCATGCATATAAGAATACCAGTTAAACTTGTAGCTGTAGAACTCACCACCATTGTCATATCTCAGGCACTTCAATCTTCTGCCTGTTTCATTCTCAACCATAGCTTTCCAAATCTTAAAAGTCTCAAATATATCAGATTTCTTCTTAATACAATATATCCATACCTTTCTTGTAGCATCATCTATGAACAAAACATAGTACTGTGATCCTCCAATAGAAGCAACCTGAGTCAGTCCCCACACGTCTGTGTGAACAAGCTGCAACTTATGCTTCTTCTTTGTTGACCCAGTCTTGAGAAAACTAACTCTCTTCTGTTTCCCAAAAACATAGTGCTCACAAAAATCTAGATCTATGCTTTTCAAAATTGAAAGCTTACTTTTAGACTTAAGAATTGACATTCCCTTCTCACTCATGTGGCCAAGCCTTGAGTGCCACAGTTTTGCATCCACATCTAAAGTAGAAAATACAGAAGGAGAATTATTAGTAACACAATTACATAAATAGAGAGTACCTACTCTCTTACCTCTGGCTATTACAAGTGCACCCTTGGTCACCTTCCAAGATTCAGCTGTGAGAGTTACTGTACAACCCTCATCCCCTAACTTTCCTGAAGAAATCAAATTCCTCTTCAAGCTAGGAGCATGCATAACATCTCTCAACACCCATGTGTTGCCATTCTACATTTTTAGTTGCACTTTACCTTTGCCAATAATTTTACAAGGCTCATCATCCCCTAAATACACTATTCCAAAATCTCCATGGACACAGTCACTAAAATATTCTCTATTAGGGGTAGCATGAAAAGATGCACCATAATCTAAAACCCAAGATTCTATATTATTATGCAAAGAGAATATTAAAGCATCTTGTGCAATACCTACAACCTTTGCTTCTTCCTTTCCTTTGTGCTGATTGTCCTCCTTAGGCTTTGACCAACAATCTCTGCTTATGTGCCCCATCTTTCCATAATTCCAGCATTGTGTCTTTCTACAATTTCTAGATTTGGATCTACCTCTCACCTTAGACTTAGATCTTGATCTCCCTTTCTTGCTCTTCTCTTTTTGCCTTCCCCTGCTCTCAAAACTTAAAGCATTCCATGATGTTTCCTCTATGCTTTTCCTACGAATTTCCTCATTCAAGATAACACTAACAACATCCTCTACTTTTAAAATATTTGAAGCAGATGCAGTATTACTAACTGCCATTACTAAGCTATGCCAGCTTTCAGGCAAAGAACATAATATTAAAAGAGCTTTAATTTCATCATCAAATACAATATTAACTAAACTTAATTGATTTACAATTCCATGGAAATCATTCAGATGATTAGATACAGATCCACCTTCCTGCATACGCAAATTAAATAACTGCTTCATAAGATATACCTTATTAGACGCTGAGGGTTTTTCATATAAATTTGCTAAAGTAGTCATCAACTCTACCATTGTTTTTGCCTATGATAAATTAGATATCACAGTAGATGCTAGACTCAGTCTTATAGACCCCAGAGCCTTTCTATCAAGAACTTCCCATTCTTCATCATCCATGTCTATGGGGTTCTTTGCAATCCCACCTAACGGTAAGTATAGATCTTTCTAATACAGATAGTCCTCTATCTGCATTATCCAATGTTGATAATTTTTGCCATTAAACTTCTCCATTCTTAGTTTACTTTCTTCTGCCATTGCTTCTCCCACTCAAATAGAAATCCTTGCAGAAATCCTTGTGAGTAACCTGTAATCAATACACACTACACAGATCTGAACCACCTATTAGTGAACCTAAGCTCTGATACCACTTGTTGGTATCAAACTCTAAAACCTGTAACCTGGCTCTGATACCACTTGTTGGGGATCAACCAACAATTTGATTACACTTATGAAAGCAATTAAAAGTGGAATTAAATCAGAATGATAAGTAACTAGAATGAGATAATAACAAAGAACAAGAGATACAAGAAACCACCCTGAAAACTTGTATTAAACTCTTTACAGAAGGAATACAATTGAAGAAACTTCTTTCTTCCACACCTCTCTCAGATGTACAGATCTCTCTCTAGATCTCTTTCCCTCAAAATCTCTCTCTCTCAAGTACAATCAACTCCAACAACCTGGATTGATTCACATATACAATTCTGTACTGTTCTATTCAACATACCAATACAATAAGCTAAGAAGATCTATCCTATTATATAATAATTAGGATACTTGAGCATACATTTACAACCAATAGTTATGCCTCTTAAACAAAGGCTCTAAAATAGTTTTACTAATAATAGAGATGCGGACTTAAGACTATGACTTAATCTTATCATGCAAACACTCGGTTCTGTCCTCAAAAATAGCTCTCTGGACGCACAGGTAACCGACATCAGTTCTGTCCTATTTGCCTATGACCGATGTCGGCCAATCCCTGCCGACACTGACGTCTTTTGAACTGCTCCTGACCAATGTCAGTCGCTCCTGACCGACGCCGGTGACTGTGTAAACCTACAACTGTCAAATCTGCTCACTTGGTGAAGCTTTTAGGCTCCACACCTTAACAATGCTTATTAGGTGTTTGTTATTTTTCATTGACCAATAGGAATTCATTGTTGATTAGACAATGTCTATGACTGTTGAGGTACATTGGTTTGTGATTGTTGAGGTATATTTGTTAGTACCTATTAAGGTGGTGTTGCCACCTGTTGAGGTCATGTAGTGTTCTGCCTTTGTTTAAGTGGTAAATTGGTCTATGTTTGTGCCATGGAATATTAACTATCACTTATTGTGTTAGGATAACATTCATCATTTTTAAGGTAAAACATTGGCTAGCACATGATTACTTAACCCCTGTTATTGTGTGCTTAAAGAAGTAGCTAGTCGAGGAGTGGTAGTAACCTACTACGATTAGGAACTAGGCATTTCTGCCCCCTATTATTGTGAACCAATCATGGTGTTGGTAAGAGTCAGTTGTTGTTGTGGATTATTTTGTGGCATATTGAACCCACCTTGGCCTAAATTGGAAGACACTTATGTGTTATCCACTATATTTCGCACACAATCTTGAGTAGAATCTATATTCAATTCTTAAATAAATGGGACATTAAACATGTCACCTACTAAAATACTTTATGAAAATGGGTCCACACCCATATTAGAATGACCCAACTAATCAACTGGCACTCATGTTAAAGGTATTAAATCTATAAGTAGGTTATTCAATAAGGCCATAGTGTTGAAATTACATGTTAGATTAAGATAGTTTGATAGGATTTCTAGATTTGCATGAATTGGTTTTCCATGGGGCCCTTTCCTTTTTCAAGCATATTCAGATCTTGGCTAGACATTGGCATAAGTGCCTAAGGGTAACTAGTAGAGGCTTATTTGATAGTTTGGGTATAAAACATGTTTTTAGGCACTCTAACTAGACTAGGTAGGTTTTCATGAAGAAATTCTTATGGAAACTTGGCCCCTAACTCTATGGATCTAACCAAAACCTCATCCTTGTTTTCAATCAAGTGATAATTGAACAAGTATGGGTCATAGGTTGATGGCATGGTAATGTAGTAAGACTACTGTTGGACTTGTTCAATAATAGATGACACACTAAAAGGTATTGAGTTGTTTTATCTTATTCCTGAGCTAGATAAAGAGGTGTATTAATAAAGTAGTGTGCTAATGGATCTTGGACTTATTCTAAATATTGAGTAGTGTAAGGGGGATATGGATCCATCTTACAAACTACGCCATCACCATATGGGTCTTGAAAAAAGGCATCATTGATGACTATATTTTCATAATCCATATTGTATATGGTTCCACTATGTGTGTAGTGAGGAATATCTAAATCCATAACTAAAGTCTCGTGAAGAAAGGTCTATAGTTCACAAAACTCTTGAAATGTGGTCTAAAAATATTGGTTGATGTTTGGTATGTCTTGAAACTTGGTGTAAATGATAAACTTGGTCTATTATTGCAAATTGTTTAAACTTGGCTTAGAATGGAGCTATTATCCAAAATCATCAATGGTAAGCTTGGTCTTTAATATCTCCAAGGTTTAAGGTCTTGCACACAAATGGTCAAATGCATGGAAAATTTTAATCTTGGTTTTGACAAAGTGTTTTGAATAAATCTAATATAGGTCTAAAAATGAAAAGGTGCTAGGTCTTTAGAAATACGGCATAAAGCTAGAATCAAAAGACATGAACTATATCTAAAAAATAAGGTAAAGGCTAGGTCTTTGGTAATAAGGCACAAAGCTAGACTTTAAAACACACTGTGTCATGTGAAAACTTGTAATTAATCTAACTCTAAGGTAAATAATTTGAAATACATTGACTCAATCTTGGCACATGGATTTTAAAAAAAACTTGACCTTGATATAAGACATTCGCTCTAGGCACACGCCTAAAACTAATTGGGCAAGTCAATCTCAAGTAAGCAAAATAAGAGCGACGAATAAATCATTCAATCCTAAGTGACAAGCAAGGCTCTAATGTAAACTAACTGTGCTTAGAGTTATATTTGAAAAGAGAGTTTTAACCTTATTTCAAGGTAATACTTCAACTCAAGGCACATAAAAATAGACCACTTCTTAAATCTAGGTAAATGATCTTCAAAGCAAGCACGAATTTAGTCCAAGTTACACAATTAAAAGGTAAGAGTAAACATCCAAGCCAAAATTAAGTAAGACATTGGTATAGACTAATCAAATTCAATTATGAACTTTCCAAGACAAATTCTGAACTTTGTTTAAAAGACTAGATTCTTCAAATGGATAACATCCTACACCCAAATGGATGACATAACAACACCAAATTTAGACCAAAATTACACATGGTTTGAAACAAGGCAATGTTTTTGATATAACACGAGCAACATAAAAATACTACTTCAACTAAATGGTATGATAATGGTTTTGGACTCAAAATTTCAAGACAAATACTTGGGACAAAATGGGAAATGTAAAAACATCCTATTTAAACAAGTGACACACATAAATGTTTTGGGATAAAAATTCTAAGGCAAAAGTGTGACACCAAATAGACAAAATAACACCTCTTAGGCTAAAGTAGTGTAAAAACATGTGATGTTTATGACTTGTGTTGAACAACCAAACAAATAGTTTCTAGTCTTAAAACACACATGTAAATCAAAGAAAATAGAAGTAGCCTAAATGGCTCATCTTATCCTTATAATTGACACAAGTGTGCATATATTTAACCAAAGTTTCCATTGATATATCAATGCTTATGAGGAATTAAGTATTGATCTAAAAATTAAAGTATAAGTGTAGGTAGAGTTTTTACACCTCCCTCTGCCTCTCAAGCATTGGTGCATGACATGAACTTAGAGTGAGGAGTAATCAACATTTAGAATAAAATTTTGTAGAAATTGGGGTTTGAATAAAAACCTATAAGTTTTGAATGTATTAGATGGTCCTGAGTGTGGCTAACATAAGGGTGCAATCACATCAATCAAATCCAAACTGCCTAGTTTGTTATGTGATGGTCTAGTCTTTTACATAACAAATTTGGCTACATAATTCTTAGTGAATTCCAATGTCTGACTACTACATGGCCTAGGTACCCATTGGGATGGTCAGGCTAACTACCTAGTACTATCCCATCTAATGATTTGCCCAATTTGTATACCCCACTATAGATTGGGATTGGTATTATGTTAGGAGATGAAACCCTAGGTCAACTCACCCCTAAAGAACTCATGGGGAGGCAATGAAATCCCACCCACAATCTAAATGCATAAAACTAAATAAATGAAAAATGAAAAGATTTTAGAGGTCACTTTTGAATCACCCAAGTCACTTGAAGCTTGGGGAGAGTATACACGACATTCTTTTCAACACAAATTTTTATAAATAATGACAATAAACTAAGTGCTTTTGGTCACCTGAGTTCCCTAAAGGGGATGGGGGGAGACCATACATGCTAAAGTTTACTTTTGCCAAAAAACAAGAGAATTTATTCTAAGTAATTTTAAACTAGTCTAAAGAACAAACAAAAATTGAAAAAGCCCTTACGAGCTCTAACTAAAGATGTAGGTTATTTTTACTAACATTGAATTGAAACGTGTTTGAATTTTTTTGGCTCCTTTTCCATGTTTGCACTTGTTGAATCTTGGAAAATGCAAAAATAAATTAAATTTTAAGTGAATTTTAAACACCTTAACCAAATGTGAATGAGTTTTAACCTTTGTTGTAAAATTTGACTTTGCAAAATGGAAAAATTGATTAAAAATTACCCAAAATTATTCTTTCTTGGTTTAATTATCTACAAACATGGTTAGTTGATTAATTTATGCTTTAATCCAAGGTGAAATTCTAAAATTTAGCTCAATAAAACATAAATTTAAGCTCTCTTTAATAATTTCATAGTTACACAGTAAACTATGAACTATGAAATTGTTCAAGCATATAAAAACATAGAAAACTAGAAAAGTAAAAACTTGCAGTGAGTGATTTCATGGTTCTAGAATGATTTCACAAATCTTTCAAATGATTTCACAACTCAGGTGATAATTTTTTAACTCTAGAAAAATATGCAAGAAAACTTTGACAAATGATTTCACAACTTAGGCAAATGATTTTGCAACTCAATTGATAATTTTGTAGAGAAATAGAGACTTGACATTTTGCTATTTTCTAGCGATTTCATAGTTGAAAATGATTTCATAACGTTGTGTAATGATTTTTCAACCCATAAATATAATTGCACCATTGGAAATGATGATTTCTTAACTAAAGTAAATAATTTTGCAAATGTAAAATAATTTTGTAATTAACCGAAATATCAAAGGAAAAGATTCATTTTCCTGTAGGACAAATTCATAGTTTTGCTCAATGATTTTGCTATTTTTGGGCTTGATTTTGTAGTTTAATAGATTAGAGGTCAAACTAGGATTATTTTGTGATTCCCCAAGATTATTTCACATATTGGGTCGATGATTTCATGGGTTACCTCACCGAATTTGTAGTTCCATAGTCATGGATTCATAAATCCATAGTCACAAGCCAAATGCAAAAAAGTTATCCAAAAATCAAGAAATTAAACTCTAAAATGAAATATTATTGGCTTCAAAAAGATCCCAAGATACTATATTTATGCATGTGGGTGTGTTGTCTCATTAGGCATGCCATTATGTGATGAATAGGAATTCAAGAGGGGAGATTAATATTGTGTTAGTATGTTAAAAACTAAATAAAAACACACTAATAAAACTAACACCTCAAGCATAGACACTTAAGGAGTAGGAGAAAAATACAAGTAACTATCATTAGAAGATAAAACAAAAAATATTTACCTTTCTTGAGATCAAGAGTTATATGTTGTCCATGGAAGAAAGTGCTTAGTTTTGTGATCAAAGAATCTTTGGTGATGGTGCTCCTTGTATCATCTCTCCTTGTCACCTTGGCAATGTTGGGCTTGGCTTTGGATTTGACTTGGATCTCTCAAAAAATTATAATTATAACACTACATAACAAGATTTTTTGAAGGTATTTTTGCATCATAACATTACACCAAAAGAGATTGTTGAAGAATGGGTGAAGCCTTGTATTTATGGTTTTTCAAACTAACTCTAACCCAAGTGTAGTTAGGTTAGAGTTAACCATAGTTAAGTTTAGATTAACCCTAGTTGAGTTAATGAGGGGACAAATAATTAGTATTTGGGATAAATATCCCATTTATTAAGTATGGCTCTCCATTTATTAATATAAGGTTGTAGGGGAGATATATTCAATTCCTTGACTTTAAGGATGATGACATCATCATGACCTCATTTTTTTTGAAATTTTCTTTTTAAAAAATTCATTTTCTATAATTTCACATGGAAATTTCAATTAATCATTTAATTTTATTTTCTTAGTTAATTCATTCTACTTAACATTTTTACACTTTAAGAATTGCTTAAGTGTCCCGCTTAATGGATCTAAAGGCCAAACTATCAATCTATTAGGTTTCATGTTATCTGGAGATGAATTCATGAGAGGTTCTTATTGTGTATAGGATAATACCCCAAATAGGGATGCCTCAACATAATTTTGAGCACTAATGTCTAATGTGCAGATGAATTTGGGACATTTATTGATTTCTAGGCTTAATTTGCACTATTTGGTAGAAATCAATCTGAAGTCTAATTAGAACATAATTATGGCCAAAAAGGGGTGTCTACAAGAGCCATGTGGGATTTGTAAGCTTGATTTAAACCATGAAATGCCTAGATAGATCCCACAATGATTATTAGGATTTTGGAACTTGATTAGGTCTATGGAGGACCTAATGAGAGAAAATCCTGGCTAGGTCTTTTGTGTAAGATAAAATAAAGAGTTAATTTTTTACCCATATCTTTTAACTCAATACTCATTTTTATGTGTTTTTTTTGGTATAGATAAGTTGGTTTCATTGCCATCATTATGAAATAATTTTTACCTAATAGAAGTGCATGGTTTAAAACCTATAAACACTTTTGTATTTATTGCATGTTTAATATATCTGATTTATTTTACATTTGTCAAGGAAATAATATGATTTATTCATTTTTTTGGTAGAACTTGGGCAAAAGGAACACATACCTCAAGGCTAGGAAGGCCTATCAATAACCAAAACTATGTAAAAATTCCTAATCATAAATGTTCTTGGATTCTAGTGCATTGAAAAGTGCTTGGAGCTTGGCTTTGGTTGGTCATTCCTCATTAATGGCCATAACCAACTTTTGGAGGGATATTTATTTTCTCGCATGGACTGAAATCTATATAAGACTAGCCAAATGAATTATAAGGGGCTGGTCATTTTTTAGATAGAGGATAGAATAGGGGACCAAACATTTTATTTTTATAAATAACTACTTTCCTAGGAATATTTTCATGTGGGCAATGTTGTTTTGAGGACTTTTCTATATTTCAAAAAATTAAGATCAATCCAAACACTTTTTTTCTAGCAATATCTTTAAATTGAAGATTGTGGAGATTTTGTTGATTACTTGTTCATGTTTATTATATGGTGGTTTTAATCTTTTTCTTTGCTAAGTTAACCTCAGAATTCAACACTATCTTCATTTATGGTTGAGTGAATATTAGTAAGGTAGGAGATTGGTTTTATCTAATTTAACGAATCATATTTGTCTTCATTATAAACCAAGCTCAATTATTTCCTCTTTGCCCTTATCTTTTGATATTTATTATAAATATGTTATAATAGGTTTAGAGTAGATTTGGAAACTGCAATATGAGTTTACAAGTTTTATCTTGATTGTAAAATCTCATTTGTTGTTATTTATGCACTGTTGAATGTATATAATGAACATGTATTAAATCAAATACATTTTATATATTAAATCTAAATTTCTAATTTTTTGAGCAATTTTATTCATGTTTTTTGTTTCATGTTGTATTCTTAAACCCCACAATGATAAATCAACATTCTTACATCATCCCTCGGTGTGTTTAAAGCTTATATCTTCGATGTATTCCAACATCCCTGTTGAAATGAAATAGTTTCACATCGATCAACTAGGTTATCCAGTATTCCATGACTTGGTGATATAGACTTGGGAATATTTGATCTCCTTTTAGAAGAGTTTAGATGGATTTCCATCCTGCCTAAATTGGTGTGCCAAACAACGCATCAATAAACTAGTGCTAGAGGGAGGGCCCAAACTAAATTTAAACTTTGACCTCTTAGAGGCATTTCCAAAGTTGAGGTATTCCAAGTATCAAACTAGAAAATAAAATAATAACCACAAGGTCAAAGTTTAACAATGGTGACTTTAAACTATTAGAACTCAATAAACATAAAAAATCTAGAGTAGACAAAGGAAAATTTAAAACTAGACATATCCATTCATTTAATAGCTAATTTACAAATATTATCCCTTTTTTAAACCATTTTATTGTACCTTTAAACCCACCAATGGATTTTTCTTGTCTTGGTGGAGGTTACTGCCCTATGAACATCCTAGGAGTTATCCATAATTTACCTAAAAATCCTAATTTTTTTTTCCTTAGGTATGTACATGGTGGAATCATAACCACAAAAGAATACATAAAAGATTTCAAAGATGCCATGAAGATGTGGCCTTCTAATTTTTCCCATATACCTTGGATGAAATGTCATATGGTTGGTAATTTATATTTCTTGATGGGTTTATTGCCTCTTGGAATAATCTTGAAACTATATTTGTCAATCATTTCTGAGTTCCTATTGACCCCACAATTCTATATCAGTAGTTTGGTGTTACTCATAGGGAACCAAATGAGCCCATGAGTATGTTTAACATTAGTTTCCATAAGTTGTATAAGAGGTTGAAAGACCCCTATACACAAATGGAAGCTACTATTCAAACTTACTTGAGAGATTTAGACATGATAAATTCTATGTTTTTAGAACTCATACAATACTCACATAATTATCTTTGGCATATCATGCAACCATTAATATTGAACAAAAAATGATGCCACAAGTATATGGTGCTAGTTCATTACCCTCATTGGGACAATTAAGTACATATAACCAAATTATAATCATTAGTCAAGTGCTCTTGCAAAACACCCCACTAATGAACCCAAGTCCAGGTGATATGTACCCTAACCGTAACTATATTTATAATCCAATGCCTTTAAATTAAATGCCTATAAACTAGCATATCACTTTAAATTAGATATTTCCTCAATAAAATAATCAACAAATTATTCTCGTATCATACAACAACACTACTGCTACACCTAACATGAGTGGTTATGATAGTCTAAATATCAACTCACTTGATAGCCCAAGATTCTTAAATAATTAGACACCTAATAACATTGATCCTAACCAAATGTCACATGTTTTTATCTCATTTATAAATGATACTACACTTATATTTAACACAATTCTACAAGCAAGAAATAATCAACATTCAAACATGAACCTCAACATAGAAAAATTATAGCAAATAGTTCAATGATTGAATAATGACATGGTTGACTTGCAGATAAAAGTACCTTAACATCAAATCACTACATGAACAACCCTCCTCAAAAAATAATTTTTAATTTCCAAATGATTGATCACCAATGGAATACTTAGCCTAACAATGATCAATCAAACCAATAATAATGCTAGAAACTCCATCAATTTGGTTGATTTGGCATTACCCACTTAGTGTAGACTACATAATATAACTAAACATGCAAAAACTGATTATTTTAATTTTAAATTGGTTTCAAATGTTTTCCAAAATGAGATAGACAATCTTGAGATAGTGCTTGTAATTAAGAATTATTCAAATCAAACTAGAATGAATCCTTTTACAACTTTAGTCTTAGAGACTTATGAATTCCCATATGGAAGGTATAATGAACTGGAGTATAATTTGATGAATTTTAAGCCTTCTGGAAATACCAAAAAAGAAACACTACACATTAAGGATTGAATTGTAAACAAATTTGACAAATTCTACTCCAAATAACACTCATGTTCCACCTAATGAAAATGATAACAATAATCCATTTCTACCTAAAGTACCTAACATGCCTTCGCAATCAAAGAAAAATGTTTCTCCCTCACAAAAAAAAATCTCTAGAGTAAAACAAAATTTAATGCAGCATTGTTTAAGACTTAAATAAAACCAAGGCTAACATATCAAGGTTTGAATTGATCTAAATATCTAATAAAAAAGAATTGAAATTAAAAACTTTGTCTGAACTAAAAGGAAAAGAAACCACTATTGTAATTGATGTTCATGTTGATGTTTATAAATAAAATATTAAAACTCCTCCTTTCCTCCTAATAATCCACAATTTTAAAAAAAAAACTTACACAATGATTTTGTGGAATTAGGTACTTCATGCAATGTGATGTCATTCTTTATTTTCCAAAAACTAGGATTGACTCCTGCTAGATCAAATAGAAAGGTAGTTGAATTAGACAAATAAAAATTCAAGGTGGTTGGTGGATTGAATCATATTTATATGTATTTCACCTAGGATCTAAGGGTGCAAAAATGTATTTACATTTAATTTGTTGATATACTTAATGCTTATGGTATGCTACTTAGTAGAGACCATTTAAAAACATTGAATGGATATATGGCAACTAATATCTCTCATATGTGTATCTCATGGCGTGGTATACCCAATTAGATCAATATTGAGAGAGATTATAAAATGATACATTTTATCACATAATACAACAAGATTTATGAGATCATGTATGAATAATATGAGCTAGGAGTATATACGACTGAAGGTAGGTTGAGAGCTTGTGAGAACTTGAGAATCAATATATTATCCATATAAGATATGATGGAAGAAAACAATCCTAAACATGGTAGTCTGGGTGAATAACAAGAGTAAAAATCTCTAGAGATGAAAACACCACCATCCCAAATAGTTCAATGCATACTTCAACCATTGAAGATAGAACCAAGAGGTCATTGTCAAGTGAATAACAAAGCATATGCAATGTTGATGTTTTTTATTAAGGTGAAAAACCAGGGGCCGAACCCTATACAGTCAAAAAAGACAAGAAGGCAAACAAACAAAAAATGCCTTCAAAGAGACGATGGCACAGATGAGAACAATAGATAAAAACAAAACACAGGCCACGGGAAGACCAGAGTCAGAGAGGTCTCCCATTACATAACTATTGATTTGATAAGATCATTGAGTTTCTCATTCTCCACGTTGTCAGCATACCCAGTATTACCCACCACTTCCAGCATAGACATGTTCAATAGAATTGTATTACGAAGCCCTTTGGTGAAGACCTTCTCCAGCTTCTAAATGCAGTCCTTCATGGCCCCAATTTTAGTTTTCCAATCAGTCTCATTCTCAGTGCCCTCACCAGCTTCCTCGACATATATTTTCCCCTTATTGTCAGCAGTTCCCATAGGGTCAGCACCCTGCTCCTCAGTAACCTCAAAATCTCTAGTAGCCTACTTCCCTCTAGCGTCCCCCAAAATTTCTTGGATTTCCAGCTCCTTAGAATCTTCCTCCTGGGTTGCTTCTTCTGAAGCACTTTCCCAATAATCAATCACTCTGGCCTTTAGGGTTGGTTTACTAGCAATCCGCCCAGACCCTCACACTCTGGAGGGGAATCCTTCCTTATTAATTTTGGAAGGCTTGTGAGATTTGCCACCTTGGCCCTTCGTGGCCCTACCTAGATTCCTATGGGTCCCTTCCATAGTCTCTTTAATATTTTCTTCCTCTTCATCAACCTTTCTCATCTTGCCCTTCTTGCTCGCGAAGGAGACAGGGGTATCAACAGGGGTCTTTTTAGGGTCATCAATACGCCTCATTCCTGACAATTCATCTCCTTTTGAATGATCTCTCTAATGTTTAAGGGAATATGAACACCTTGTCGCCACACCCTCCAACCTAAAAATTATTGCCCAAGGTTGGCACAAACATCAACGACCCTATTACCTTCTCTGTAGGTATGGGAAATCTCAACTTCAAAAAACTTTTGTAAAAGAAATTAGATATCAGTAATGATGTCTTTTAGTTTGATTCCCACATTTGAAGCTTTATTAACGACATATATGATCATCTTAGAGTCTCCTTGTATATTCAAGTTCCTTATTCCTAGGGATATAACTAACTTTAATCCCCATAGTAAAGCCATTGCTTCAGCATAGTTGTTGCTCTGGCATCCAATTCCACCGCCATAGACAACAGACATCCATCCTTTATCATTCCTTATAATTCCTCCTCCACTAGCTTTACCATCTAACTTGGATGCCCCATCAAAGTTGAGTTTCATCCAGCTAGGTTTAGGGGGGATCCATTTAGTATTAAGTCTCTATAGTATTTTGGAGTTATTATACCCAGGGATCTGGTTCAAAACCTTCCATTTGGCTGCAATTTGGCTTTCAATTTGAGATAGGGGTTTCTCTACAACACGAATATGAGCTGTTGTAACACTTTCCATAATGGTCTTAGCAAAGGAGTTAAACACCTGAGAAGCATTTCTAGTAGTATCCTTGAAAATTTTGTGATTACGCTCTTTCCATAAAGTCCAACTCAAACATGGCAGAGCTTGCTTCCATAATTCCATAAGCTAGGGATGTGTGAAGGTTGGGTTCCTACTGAGAATTACTTCTTTAAGGTTAGAATTGTAGACCCATTCAATACCAAAGTTGTTAAGTATTGTGCCCCATAATTCTTGGGCAAACTCATAGTGGATAAAGAGGTGTGAAATTGATTCCTCTTTTGAACCACACAGGAAACATCTGTTAACCAAAGTAAACCCTCTCTTTTGAAGGTTATCCTGAGTAAGGATTTTGTTATGAGCAGCAGCCCACCAAAACATGTTAATTTTTGGAATAAGTTTATGATTCCAAACCTTTTTCCATACATCTTTATTCTAAGCTTCAAGAATGAGCAGATGGTAAGCACATTTGACAGATAATGATCCATTCTTATCTGGCCACTAGTATTGTTCATCCTCTTGGGGAAAGAGAGGGATTTTGATCTCTTGAATGCACTGCTGGATCTCCCGAACTCTTGAGAAAAGCTCAGGCTAGTGCACACAACAATCCAAAAGATTTTTCCAGCTCCTCATCCCATTGTTACTTTCCATATAATCACTGACCCTATCTCCAAAAAATTGGGTAGTCAAGTCAACAATCTCTCCATAGTTTCCCTATTTGATGAGAGCCTTGTCATTTAACCATATATCATCCCAAAATTTAATATGCTAGCCATTTCCAAGTTTCCATCTAATTGCTTGTTTGAGAAGGCTTTTTCTTTTTAGCATTTTATTCCATATCACAAATCCCTGGGGTAATCCTATTTGTTGAAGAAAGTTGGAATCATCAATGCTATGCATGTATTTGGCATACATTATTTCCCCCCAATCATTATTTTTATGGATCAGGTTCCAACTAACTTTTGAGAGAAGGGCTTTGTTCATGTTCCTTATGGACCTAATATTAAGTCCACCATGAGATTTTTGAAGACACACTTTTTCCCATCTGACTAAAGTCATTCTCTATTTGTCTTCCACTCCCATCCATAAAAATTTCCTTTGGATCTATTCTAGTTTCTTAGCAAAATATGCAAGAATTTTAAAAAGAGACAGGATGTATGTAGGAATACCTTGCAACAAAGGCCGAAGAAGTTGCAGTTTACCATCATTGTTGAGTAGTTTCCCCTTCCAACCAAGAAGTTTCCTCTGCATTCTTTCCACAATTCCATTCCAAAATCTAGGAGATACCTCTTTGATCGAGAGTGGGAGACCCAGGTAGGTAGCTGCTAGGCTAGCTTTAGCACATTCTAATATATCAATGATTTTATGTCTAAGTTCATTAGGAGTGTTGAAGAAATACACATTGCTTTTCTGGAAATTTATCCTTTGTCTCAAATATCTGGCATAATTATTTAAGATATTCTTCCATCTTATAGATTCAATCACCGATGAGATGCCAAAGAAGATGGTATCATCCACAAACTACTGTACCACCTAGGATGAAGGGAGGAGGCAGGTTTGATGCCCACTAGCTTTTTTGAGGCTGGGAGAGAGGGTCTCCCTAACAAATTCCTCTCAAGGACAAGAAAAAACCTCTAGGAACACCATTAACCAGCACTGAGAATTTTGTAGAAGAGACCATGTTCCATAACAAGCGAGACATTTTATCATTAAACCCAAATTTTCTGATCACTTGGAATAGAAAAGTCCATGAGACTCTATCATAAGCTTTAGAAATATCAAGCTTGAGATCCATCCCAGGGATTCTGCTCTTATCCATGGAGTGAATAGTCTCATGTGTGGTGATCATAGCATCAAGAATCTACCTGCCTGGGATGAAACCTTTTTGAGCAGGAGAAATAATTTTGTCTAGCAAAGGTTGAATCCTCATGACCAACATTTTAGTACATAACTTATACACAGTGTTTCATAGACTAATGGACCTAAAATTAGTGAGGTGTGAAGGTTGTGATTTTTTAGGAACAAGTACTATGAAGGTATTATTAGCTTGTTTTAAAAATTTACCTGATCTGAAAAAATCATGCACAACAGCCATGAGGTCCGCTCGTATTATCTCCCAATATTCTTGAAAGAATATAGGAGGAAAGCCATCAAGACTCAGGGCTTTAAAAACACCCATGGAGAATAAAATAACATGGAATTCTTCCACGGATATAGGCTTTAACATCTCTAGATTATCTTCTTCCATTATCAAACAGGGGATTTTATCAATAAATTGATTCATAGGTCTATTGATTCTATCATTATTATTTTCTTCCGTAAGCAGATTCTAAAAGAAAGCTCTAGCTTGTTCCCCTATTTCATTATCCTCGATAATAATGTTTCCATTATCTAGGATAAGCTTAGTTATTGATTTGGCTTTCCTATGTTTCATAGCTGAGAGATGAAAAAAGGCAGTGTTCATATCCCCCTCTTTAAGCCATTGGACATGGGATTTCTGTTTCCAAAAAACCTCTTCTCTTTCCATAAGATTCTTCCATTTTGAAGATAGGATATTCTCTCTTCTAAAGTGTCCTCAGAGTCATCCCCTTGATTTATCAATTGATGTATATCCTTGAGTTTTTCCACTATATTTTTCTTCTACTGGAAGACCTGCCCAAAGCTGTATCTATTTCATCCATGAACTTCTTGTTTAATGTGTTGGAGTTTCTTGACTATTCTAAACATAGGAGTACCTTGAATAGGAATTTTTCACCATTGGGCCACCATTTGTCTAAAGTCTTTGTGTTTGATCCACATAGCTTCAAAATGGAATGGGGAAGGTCCAGAATGTGCCTATTCTCTCCAACTGAGGAAGATCAGGCAGTGATCAGACATGGTTCTAGGGAAAGCCTGCGCATGCATATTATGATAATCCTTCCAATTGCTTGATATAAAAAATTTGTCTAATTTAACCTAAATCATCTGATCTCCTCTTCTTCTATTGGTCCAGGTAAAATTTTGGTTTTGTAGCTCTATGTCCAATAATCCCCAATCATTGATGAATTCAACAAAGTTGAACATGTTGTCCGAGTAATCCATAATTCCACCCTGTTTGTCAGAAGGGTATAGAGGAGTGTTAAAATCTCTAGCTATCATCCATCTAATGTTTTGGGGATTATTCTTGAAACTACTCAGGTCTATCCATATTTTCTATCTCAAAGCTCTGTTATTTGGTCCATAGACATTGATCAACGACCAATTTAAAGATTTCATAGAAAAATTGGTAATAAAAAAGTGCTTATTATAAGCCATAAGAGACCCCTAGATTTTAGCACTATTCAACATAGTGACAATCCCCCCTGAAGCCCCTTCAGCAGGACTAATGCAAAAAGCCACCTTAGGCCATATATAGGCAACAATTTTCATAAAATTCTCCTCATTCATCTTGACTTCTTGGAGTAATAAAATATCTAATTTATTATCTAAATGTAGTTTTTAACCTCAAACTGCTTTGAGGGACTGTTAAAGCCCCTCAGGTTCCAAGATAATATTCTCATTTAGAGGGTTTTGGGGGTTGGGTCTCCAGTGTATTTTGTTTACCACTGGAAATCTCCGTAGCAATCTCTCTTTGTCTTGTTTCTCTTAGGGTTGGCCTCCCTTGTTTGGGCTCAGTGCCAACATCTACATATTTTTTACCTTTTCAGTTCTTTTTCTTTGGGGTAACCCCTTCCTCCTGTTCATTACTGCCACTTTGTCATATTACACCTATTTCTAAGTGGTTTCCTACTTGGTCTCTGACTTTCAGAGCATGGAAAATGTCTGTATTTAGTTGTGGGTCTGCTTCTCCTTTACTGGGACTTTCTGGAGTTACTTCTTCCTATCCAACTCTTGGAACTTTGTCTTTTTCATTAACTTCCTCTATTAAAATGTTACCTCTTTCTCCTTCCTTAGACATATTAGTCTATTTTTATAGAGGGTTGGCTGTGTTAAATATAGCCTTCTGACTATTATCTGATACTATATTTTCCTTTGGGAGAGCTTTTCCCTCACTACTAGTGATATCCTCCTTTCCTGTCTCTTCTCCCTTTTCTGTGTTGTCAAGATTTTCCACATTACTCTCTGTTTCTTGCTTGCTGTTCTTTTTGTAATTGAGAGCCTAATCCTCCCCTTCAATCTGGGAATCATCTTTCCTCCCATTTTGCTTTGCTGTGCATTGTGTCATTAAATGTCCCTTTCTCTTACATATTTGACAGAAAGTGGTATCATTTTCATAAGTGATCAGTTGAGTCTAGGTCCCATATTTAGAGTTTAGCTCTATGGTCATTGGGAGAGTCGTATTTATTTCAACATTGACACAAAGTATAGCATACACACATCTAGACTTTGTTCTAGTTGTATGATCTGTAGTGACATATTGACCAATAGAATTGCCAATAGCTCTGAAAATTTTTTCATCCCAAAATTCCAAAGGGAACTATGGCAATCTTACCCAAGCAGGAGTAGACTTATTAAGGTCTGAGTTAGGATCAAATCCTGGTTTCCATGAGTATAGGGCAAGATAATGTGGGCCATACAGCCATGGTCCTCCAGCAAGAGTAGTGATCATGTCCTCCCTATTCATAAAACTAAAAAGGAATAGGCCTCTTGCCATGGCAGTGATCGAAACACTACCCTTAACTTTCCACCTAGATAGAACCCATTTCCTAATCATTTCGATACTAGGATAGAAAGAAAAAAACTTACTTACCAACGTAAGGTCCATGGATGCCATAATTTCCTCCACCAGATCATCTAGGATATGCAGGGCCATGCCCTCCGAGATAATAGGGAGGCTCATCATGCTTTTTGAGGGGCATGCCTTTTCACCTGTAAGTGCCTTCTTCCATCTGTTGGATGGACTATCCACTACCAAATTTTTGAATAGATCCCTAAAGGCACTGCCACCAGTAGTGTCCTCCATTAGATCCGTGATCCCACCGGTCGCACTCAGGGGGTCTAACTTGGCAGGAAAAAACTAGTTTCAAATCTTGATGTTGAGATAAGGAACAAGATGACATTTACACTACACCCACATTTTAGAGTACACAAGAACAACTAAAGATCATTTATGGACATTAAAATATGATGGTTCTAATTCTAAACAAGGCTATGGTGTTGAGGTCAAACTTATTAATCCAAGAGAAACATCCTATTTAGTTGCATTCAGGTTATAATTTTCTTGCACAAATAACACAACTGAGTATGAAAAATTGGTCCATAGACTTCAATTCAGTATTAAGAATAAATTTAAGTAGTTTAAGGTATTGGGTGACTCAAAATTTATGGTCAAATAAGTGAGGAGTCAATATGCCTGTAAAGACAAGCACTTATCGAGGTATCACAATTGAGTATGGATATGATATAAGTTTTGATGTATTTAATATAATAAATGTGCCTTGTAGAATAAATCATATAGTGGATGACTTGAAAACAACTATGAGCACCCTGGAACCAATTTATTATGGGTTGAAGAGGTTTTTAGTAGAGTTGGTCTCCATTCCTTCCATTCTAGATAATATCAAAAACTTTCAGAGGATTAATGATGATCAGTGTTGACATGTTATTTAGCATGGATAATTAATGCTAGGCTATCAAGGTAGTGAATCCCATCCATCCTATCTGAAAAGGAGTCCCACAAAGGGGTCTCACAAAGGTATTTGCCTATTGGGTCACAATATACTAGGTTTGTTCAGTTATTTGTTGTGATGGTTTTGATTTAAGGGGCCTACTAGTGAAATATCAATTTTAATTTTAATGAAGTTTGGGTACTTGAATAATTTAGTGGATAATGTTAATTTTGATTTTTGTTAATGTGGGGTTTAATAAAATATTTAAAATTATGATATATGCATTAATTTACCCAATAAATCAGTGTTTTAGGGTTTCATTTCAATGAATTCATGACCAATTTTAATCTTCATTCCATCATTTTTACACATTCAAAAAAACTGCTATAACAATGGATAAGATTATTGAAATCAACATAAGTAGTTAAATAGATTACATTCAAATGACTTCCTAAATTAACAAATTCATAAAAAGATGATGAAATAAGGAAATGAGGAAAGAAAATAAACCTTACAATAAGCAAAGATGAATTTGAATCCTTTGATTGAATGCAACACCAAAATTCAATCCCTCATTTGATCAACTAATCCAAAATCACCATGGGGAAAATTCAAGCATATGAGGAGAAAAATATATGGGATAAAGATAAATGAGCACCATTCACATGTGCATATCACCAATAAAACTCCCCCAATCTTCCATAAATCAATATATTCATATTGATAGCATAATAGAGTTGAATAAAATTTATTGAATCAAAAATCTACCATCATAATAGTAAGATAAAAAGTTAAGGAAGATATGATAGTAAAACAATAATAAAGGGTATGAAATGAAGGTGATTGGCTCTATAGTATATTTTGGGAGAAGAAAATCCAAACCCTCTACAATATAAATCCATCCATATATAGAAGTGTAGTTCTCTAAGGGGAGGATTTTAGCTCCAAAAACATCAACGAATCCCATCAATGCTCAACTACCCTTTTTTCCCCTCCATTAACCCTTTTTCTATTCCACTTTCACTATTCACCACCTACACAAGACAAAAAATAAGTGAATTTTTAGAGTGTAAATATTTTGGGTCATTTAATTGTACCTTATCAAGGAAAATAGGGAACTTGGTTAGGAGAATGATTATATCTCTTAATTGCCACAACCTCCTAAAAAAATTATACCACAACATCTGCATCAAAACCAAATTTATAAATCATTAGTGGTTTAAAAATTTGTGTAATGAGTCAAAATTTATAGTTAATTTACTAACACCTTGTCTAACATTATCGGGATCTGATACCTACAATGTAGGTCTTAACTTTAAGGCCTGTAATGTAGGTGTTAAACTCCAAGGCTTGTAATGCATGTGTTAGTCTTTAAGGCTTAAAATGTAGGTATTATACTTTGACACCTAAAATGTAGGTTCCATATTATTAGGCCTACAATACAGGTGTCAGAATTTGAAGCCTGCAATGCAGGTTGAAGATCCCAATAAATATAGAGCATGGTCATGTTCCATATAGACCAAAAGAAGGTGAAAAATTCATTTTTAGAGTAAGTGTTATATATGAAACACAAACTTGGTCTCCATGATGGATGGGATTTTAGAGGATAAAATGACACAGAAATTGAGGTGACCCTTGGGGTGACTTGAGAGAGCTAAGTAAGCAATATTTTCAAAGGCAAACTATGAGGTTAAGAATCTACTTTCTTGATTAACATCTTATATGAAGTTTTATCATATAGACATGGTCTATCCAATGCCAATGGTTTTGGGCCCCAATTTTCCATTCAAACCGAGAATACATACCAAAGTAATTTGAGAGTGTTGAGACTAATGAGTTGTGAGTACAAGCAGGAATGGATACCAAAAGGAAAAAATAGCTTCCTTGATTCTAGAAGAATTACGACATGTTATGCAAGCAACAAAAAATGGAAAATTTTCTAGAAAATACCCATGAGTATTTTGGAATGATACAAATGTGTCGACAAACCTAGGATCTTTGATTGAAACTACACACAAAATATTAATGGATTCAAGGAGGAGAAAATTGGAATGGCTAAGAGACCAAATCTAACATTCACATTAATGCAGTGTTTGCAAATTAGTTAATTACCACTTCTTTAAACTTACAAGGACTAACGACAATAGATCTAACCATTAGGATAGTGAATTCTACTTCAAAAACACTAGCCTAGACATTACTCTACTACTATCCAAGTGTCCATAACCCCGATGGAGTTGTCTCTAATCTCACTCAAGGCCTTGATCTACTATCAATTGGGCATCCATAACCCCGATAGAGGTTGCCTGAATCACCTAGAATTGAGTTTTCTGGAAATTATTTTTATTTTTTTGGTCTTATTTTTTTTTTCTTTGTTCTTAACAACTCAATTCTGGGTTGAGTACCAATGTGGAAAGGAAAAATAGAATTATCAAATTTTCACCCTAGATTTTCATCATCGCAGGTTCATCTAGGCAAACACAGCAACCATTAAGATGTGATTTTATGTTTGGTTTTAAGAGAATATTTTCATTAACTAATTAATTTTTTCAAACTTATCCAAACACAAACAAATCTAGAACCACATGATATCTTAATCCTTTAAAATTGATTCACAAACATTTTACAAACTATTTAGAGTACTTACACACTAGAATTTGTGTCACTTACCTACTGACCTTCCACTCTTTATTTTTAATGAATAGGGGAACTTACAGGGAAAAACAAATGGGCCAAACCAAAAAGGGACTAGCAATGAATCTAGACCAATAATGCAAAGCAAGAAAAGCCGGAAAATCAAACTAAACTAACAACAAAATAGGGAGTGAAAGTAAGAAATGAAAGCAAAAACCAAAAAGAAGATATTTATAGGACCCACCAAGCTAATTCAAGCTTTAAAGTAGTTTTTAATGAACTAAAAATTGATAGGAAATGGTACATCCTCACCAATTACACACATGCAAAATGTGATCTAGCCCAATATTTTGAAGATTCAAAGGGACCCAACCATAGGGCACCAAACTTGTTGTGTTGTCCCTTTTTCTCATGAGCTTTAACCCAGAGAAGAACTAAATCAGAGATTCAAAAAGCTTTCACTTTGGCTCATTTTTCAAACCAACATTTGAAAACTCCCTAATTTTTGCTAAAGTGCATTAGAGTTGCATCACATTTTTATTCTAATTGTATCAGGTTTAAGAGAAGAGCTTTTATCTTATTGTCAGTTTCTGAGAAGTCTCTCATGAATTATAAGGTAGGTATTCTTAGGGTCATTGGAAGATATGATCTTGGCTATAAACAAGATGATAAGGTGGCATGCCTATGGATAATTTAACTCTAATCCTATTAGACCATGGTGCAAATTTCAAAACATTATGCCAATCTCTAGGGTTATTTTCCAAGACTTTCTTAGTTACATCTAACAAGTTCTTATTCGTTGATTCAATTACTTCATTACCTTATGGATAATAATTAGATAATGACTTGAGGATTACCTAATTATTGTAATCCCATTTAGTAAATTTGAAGAGATGACAAAGAGAGACAATTATCACATACTAGAGTAAATGACATCCCAAACCTAGTGATGATATGCTCTTCAAGAAAGCTAATTACCATGTTGGTTGTGCAATTCTTAAATGCTTGAGCTTCAGTCTAATGGTATTATTGTGAGGCATTTTTAAATGCCAACTTAGGTAGGGCTTGTTAATCCCTTCTTTTCTTGAAAGGAGGTTTGTGTGAGCAAATCTCCCAAAGGTCTCAATTACTAGGTCTTGGTACATAGGGTAACCTAATCGGCTCAACGTAACCATACCATATCAAAGGTATTCCACGTGTATTTTAGATAGATCAATATGCATTAAAATTTAAGAGTTTATGCCTAAGGAACCCAAAAAATAATCTAACTTAGAATTAGAATCTAAGTTAATATAGTCTACCAGTCTTATTAAAAAAAGGGAAAAAGAGAGAAGGATAGGGAGAAAGAAAAAGAAGGGCCTACTTTCTATTGTCAACCTATCTAATTCTGTTGAGCAGACAAATCCTGAAGTAACCAATCCTTAGTTGAGCCAAACCTAGCATAACTCCAACTAAAGATGGTGCACGAATTTGTGGAAGTAGCAAAGCCAAAGAGGAAAATAGGGTCACCATATACTTTCACATACCAAGTTTATCAAATGATAAAGTGTTTAGATAAATGTGTTTCTATTAAGGATTATTTATGGGTTCATCAAATGCTCAATGAGCTACAGACTTGGCTTCCAAATAGCCTTGACTAAGAAAAATAATCTATAAAGTAGGGAAATGCATGAAAAGGAAATGAATGATCTACTAATCTAAGATTTAATCTAAAAGGATCCAGCCAGCCATAGTCCCCTCTAATCCTAAAAAGAATAGTCTAAGCATAATTCTCTTAGTTCTAAAAAAGATGAGCCCTAATTACATCAAAAATTTGATCTTATATAGGCACATAGGCCCAAGGAGTTCAAACTCAATTGAATTTTCCCACTAATAGAACAATTATAAACATTCATTTCTAATTGAGGGTATGTGGTTGAGTAGGTGGATTGAAATATATGATAGATTGAAGGCATACCTAGGATTTGCATAGTTGAACCAGGCCTTAATTGAATTTTGGTAGCTGAAGGTAGTTGAGATTGCATCAGGATAACCAACCACCCATACTTCTATACAATAAATTTCCTTGCTTCTTTAAGGCCAAGTTTAAATTTTATGCCCTTTGTTTAATCCTAAGGTGCATGCCATGCTCATTATTCTTATCTTATTCATAATTTAGTTGGACTATGATTTGATTCTGTGAATCAGATTAGATGCATAATCTATTCTCAACCTCTTGATGGTTTTGATAGTCAAGCATGCCATCAATTTCAAGCCAATCCCTTGATCACTACATGGACAACATGTCCTTAGATCTAATGGGTTATTTCCACATGGGTTCATTTTGGCTTCCCCTATGCTTTGACCTCATTGTATGGTTATTTTTAATTTTATGGGTCCCATTTTTCCACTTAAGAACTTGTCGATACCTATGAGATTTAACTTTATTTCTCACTTTTACCATTCCATGTCCACATGGACTCTCCTCATTCTTTCATTTCTTGGCTCAGGAATTTATGCACATGATAACTATTCTTTCCACTTTGAGGCAATATTTTTCCATGTGTCATAATCTCACTTGCCCAGGCTCTAACAAACCATGAAGCTTTCATAGATCACCCTAGGGGTGTGGTGAAATGAGATTTCACCATGTGGTGTCATCTTGCTTACCAGTTTCTCAGGGATATAACATCATTACAAGGCCTATACATACCCCTTGAGGGTTGTGAAGTAATGAGATTCCAACACATGGTGTCATCTCACTCACTCACTTGCCTAAAGGCTTTGCACTCTGTACAAACATCTTTGGGATAATAATGTAGTGGGATGATCTCACTAACCTACTATATTAGAACAATTTCATTGGTATATACATGTTTGTGATAATGAAGTAACATGATTATCCCATGTGGCATCATCTTGCTGAATCACTAGCCCAGGCATTGTTGACATCATTGCACTATCGGGCAACCTTGAAAAAAAATGACTAAGTCTTAAAGGACTTTTTAATAGGCTTGGGACTATGGGAAGAGTGATATGTGGTGATGGGAAAATTTGTGAAATCAAATAAGTCCTTTTAAGAAGCAAAAATGTGCCATGTGGTTACATATAACTTTTGTGAAATAGGCTATGTGCTAAAAGTATTTTTTGGATAGGTTGGAGTTATCGGGAGCTGTAAAAAGTCATCATGTAATGCTAAGACAAACTCAAGCACCTATAGGCACAATATAAAATACATAATTAACAACTTCAAATTAAAAACCAATGGTTAATTTTTTAAAAGAAAATAATTAAGGAAGAAACCAAAAAATGACTAAGTATAAAGTAGAAATTTTGTAATAACTTAGTCATTTTGATTGATCCATAAGCTGATTTAGTCCATTTCAAATGGAAAAAAAATAAATAATAGAATGAAACTATATGAATGTTTAGTCATTTAGATGAAAGTGAAAATCAAAATGGCTCAAATTACTTAGGAAAATGAGTAATAAAACTCTAAAATAGTTAGATAATTTGTATAAACTTAAGGTAAAATAGTCTAAAAGGAAGTTATAAAATGTGTTTCAAAACAAAGGCATGAGGTCAAGCCAAGACTTAATAAAACTATGCAAATTTATATATCTAAATGAATGCATTCCTAAATTAAAGCTTGGATTGAGCTTAAAGAATGCCAAGATATTAGAAGCAAGCAAGCTCAATCACTTATAGCTAATCATCTAGTGGATTGCCAAGAATGATGATTTAAACCAATAACCACAATGAACCCCTGAAAGGTATAATGCCAAACTCCAAATAAAAAATAGGGTCCTTATTTTTTGATTGAAAAGGGGGGGGGTGTGTTGTGCTAGCAACAATAAATGATGACTCCTACTGGAAAATACTCTTGAGTGTTTTGAGAATTTAGAATCTCTGATTTCACAATAAGAAAAATCATTAGTGGAATGATATTAATTCACCAAATAATCATAAATATTCCATATAAATATGAATAATACATAAGACACTTCAAGGGGGTAACCTCCCAAATGCTTGAAATAAGAAATGAATACTTCGATATGATGATGAAAAACTAACCCTACCTCCTATATATAGTCTACTGAGGCCATTGAAAACCGATAGGCCAACCTACTAATCATATGAAAGCATAGAGAAATATAAAATAATATGCAAAAGGGTTATGCAAGCTATAATTTGGCTATACATATCCCTAAACATGTCAACTATTAAGGGCATAACATGATCCTCCCCTTCTAAACAATGCTATCCTCAATGTTAAAGCAATATCAGATATTGTTGCATGAATGACTCATACTCTCAAGTAATATCTTTAGAAGGTAGATTCTTTAATTTGATCAGATACTTTATAATTAGTCTGGATCATAGTTGCTTAGGGTGGATTTGAAAGATTGCTTTAGGATCAAGAATAACCCTCCCTTCCTCATCTAATTTTGGTAACTCAGTTTGAGTGGTAACTCTGTGTCTAATGACCTTATTAAGGAAATATACATGAAATTCTAAATAAATGCAAGTGTATGGAGGAAATTCGAGCTTGTAGGCCATATTACCTATTTTCTATAAGATTTGATAAGGACCATAATACTTAGGAGACAACTTATTATCCTTTTTCTATTGCTTCAAGGACATATGCTTATATGGCTGCAAGCGAACAAAGATCCAATCACCAATTTCAAAATGTCTCACACTCCTATGTTGATCTACCTATTGTTTCATGTGATTCTAAGCTAGAGCTAAATTTACACACAAACTAACAAGATCTTCCTGTTAATGTTGAAGGTGTTCCTCCACTACACCCACCTTTGGGTGGGACTTCAAGGGTAAAGTGAGGGATGGAGGATGGTATCCATACAATGCCATAAAATGAGACATTTTGGATGAAATATGCACTGAAGTATCATACCACCATTCAGTCAAGGGTAGCCACTAAACCCATTTATCCTATTTATCTAATAAAAAGAAATGAAGGTACCCTTATAGACACTTGTTGACTACCTCAGTTTGTCCATCAGATTGAGGATGATAGGATGAATTGTGATCCAATTGGGTTTCCAAACATGCAAATAATTTTTTCCAAAAATTAATAGTGAATATGGTATCTCGATCACTGAAAACAATCTTGGAAGTACTATGCAATTTCTAAATTGTATTAAGGAAGACACAAGCTACTGTACTAGCCACCAATGGTTGAGATAAATAATAAAAATGAGCAATATTTGTGAGTCTATCCACAACAACAATGATAACATTTGTACCTTCAGATCATCGTAATCTAGTAATGAAATCCATAGATACCTCTTCCCATCATTGACTAGGGATGGATAAAGGCTATAAAAGACCTCGGGTTTTAATGGTTTCACCTTTATTTTAATGACAAACCATACATTTGACCACATATTTTATGTACATCCCCATTGAGTCCTTTCCAAAAAAATCCTTCTTCACTCTATGATAGGTTTTCAAAAAACTTGAGTGATTGCCAAGTGGAGATGCATGAAGTTCTTGAAGGATTTTCTATTTGTGAAGAGAATCTTGACACATGTATACTCTATATTTGTACCATAATGCATTCCCTTTCCATGTAAACTTTTCAATTCCATCTAAACCCTATTGCAGATTCTGAATCAATGCATGGGTAATACTGTTACTATTCCATTCTTACCTTACTTCCTTGAGCTAGTCTATTGACCAAATAGTCATGGCACATAATAATGCCTCAACTGGTTCATCTCACCTAGATAGTGCATCAACCACCACATTCTATTTTCCTTTCTTGCAGACTATTTCAAAATCAAAACCTATCATTTTTGTCACTTATTTTTGTTGTTTTTTAGAGGATAACCATTGTTCCAAAAAATATTTAAGGCTATCATGATCAGTATTTACCTAAAAGTGATGACCCAATAGATAAGGTCTCCATTATTTGACTACATGTAGAATAGCCATCATTTGTTTGAGCTGATTTTTCAGTTGATGAATTTCAAAGGAAATGGGCCTACTCTCTTGCATGAGTACTACACCCATACCATATCTAGATGTATCACATTCAACCACAAGAGTTTTAGAAAAATCTGGAGTAGCCAATACCGAGGTGGTGCATAGAGCCATTATTAACTGTTCAAATGCCTTGGTAACTATACTAGTCCATTGGAAGGAGTCTTTCTTCAAAAAAGAAGTGAGCAGTGATGCAATACTACCATAGTGTTTTAAAAACCTATGATAGTAGTCAATTAGCCTTAGAAATTCCCTTATTTACTTAAGTGTCTTAGGAATATGCCACTTCATGATGGCTTGGATTTTTTTAAGATCATATTTTACTCTCTCATGTGATACAATATGATCCAAATATTCCACTTCCCAAACTCCAAAAGCACATTTGGATGATTTAGAATATAATTGATGTAATTAAATAATTGAGAGTACCTATTTCACATGCTGCAAGTGGTCTTCCCTACTTTTTCTATAAATAAGGATGTCATAAAAAACACAAGTAAAAAATTTCTCAAAAATGGCCTAAAAACCATATTCATCAAAATATGAAAGGCGTATGGTGCATTGGTGAGACCAAAATGCATGACCAAAAATTCATAATGGCATTTGTGAGTAAAGAAAGCTATTTTAAGAATGTCCTCCTCACAAATATAGATTTGATGATACCCAAAGCGAAGATCTAATTTGGTAAATAAAATAACACCATGTAATTCATCTAATAAATCATCAATTATAGGAATAGGAAACTTATATTTGATAGTGAGCTTATTGAGATTTCTATAATATGGGCACATCCTCCAAGTTTCATTCTTATTTTGCACCATGACTATTGGAGAAGAATATTCACTTTGGCTATGGCGAATGGTTCCTACCTCCAATAACTCGTATACCATTTTTTCAATTTCACTCTTCTAGGCATAAGGTTATTTGTATGGTCTGATATTAGGTGGCATATTTCTAAGAATGAGTCTAATGGAATGATCATGGGTATGGCTAGGAGGAAGACCTTTTATAATGAGGCCAAAATTAATTGACTATTCATCTAATATTTATTGTAAATCAGGATGGGTAGACTCCTAATTTTGTTGAACATCAACGGAAAACAAGCACACCAAAAATCCTTCAGCAACTTTTTTCAACATCTTGGTCATCTGATGTGAACTAACCATTTGTGGAGATTTAAATCTTAATCCCTATAATTTCATTGGCTTGCCTTTAGAGTAAAAATGGATGAATAGTTCTTGAAAATTCATCTCAATAGTACCCAATGTGGTGAGCCACTGTACTCTCAAAATAATATAAGTCCCACTCATAGGAATAAAAAACATAGGAGAATCTAGAAAATAGTCCCCCATTGCTAACTTAATACCGTGGCATTTTTTGAACAATTAATTGTACCAACATCTGTAATCATGAATTAGAATTCTGGGGCTAGGTCGATGAAACAATTCAAATGAGTAGCCAATTTAATGTTGATGAAATTGTGTGTACTGCTTGAGTCAATCAACACCATGATCTTCTATTTCTTAATGAAACCCACCACCTTAAGAGTCTAAGGAGTAAAAATATGGTAAGATATCGTAGGTTGATAATATATAACTTCATTCTCTATTACTTCAAAACCCTCACGAGATGCCTCTTCATCTTCTTCATCCTCATCATCCCCTTCAATGTAAAATAACTTATTTTCAACACATCGATGACCTTTACTCCATTTGCTATCACAATAATAATACAACCCTTTGGGATGATTTTCCTCAATTTATTATGGTGTCAATCTAGTAGGTTGAAGTAGTGATGGAGTTAGGAAGGTGCGTTCCTAGTTAGTTGTGAAAGGATGACATTTGCTCATCTCTTTTTGTTCTACTAAGTATGCCATTGGTATAGATTCATATATAGTTGTGGAGTGAAACATACGAACCTCTAATTGAATACTATATTTTAGTCCACTCAATAAAAGGTTACCCAAATTTACCTTAGTGATGTCCTCCACACGTAAGGATAGATTCTAAAATTGATGAATATAATCCTTCACTGTTCCTATTTATCATTGTTTGGCTAACTGGTTAAATTAGTTTTTAGAAACATAATCCTGATAGTGAGACATCAACTCATTAGAGAATATTAACCATGTAATAGGATCACTAGTCTTTTTCTTATAAGTACATAACCAATGATACCAAATGAATGGCTCATGTTATAGATATAGAGATGCCACAACCATCTTTTGAGATCTAGGAATTTAGTGTAGATCAAGAAGATTTTTAGTTTGAGTGATCCAAGTGAGTGGATCCTTACCATCAAACTTGTGCAAGTCCACTTTTGGCAACATCAATTTCACCCTCATATTGGTGGTGTTAGTATTGAGAAGAGGAGGACCATAAAGAAAAAGTGAAAGGTTTAGCCAAATTTAAAGATTTAGGATTTTTGACCTGATTATGGCCCAAATCAATGCTCTAATACCACTTAGAATGATATTAATTCACCAAATAAGTATAAATACAAAAATATATCACAATGAAATGGAAATATATCATAATTAAATGGAAATATATCAAAAAATATGAATAATAGATAAGCCATTTTAAGGGGGCAACCTCCCAAATGCTTGCAATAAAAAATGAATACTCTGATACGATGATGAACAACTAATCCTATCTCTTATATATTATATATAAAGGCCATGGAAAAACCATAGGCTGACCTAATAATCATATGAAATCATAGATAAATGTAAAATAATATGTAGAAGGGTTATGTATTCCACAAGCTAGCTACATATATCCCTAGACAGGCTAACGGTTAAAGGCATAACAATTAGCTACAAGTTATCACTCAGAATAAAATTGAATTCAAAGGTACTAAATTATATGAGAAAAATATACATACTAATATATAATCTTGCCAAAACTATGTATGCATGTGATCAAGTGATTGATTCATTTCATTTGTATTCAAATGCAATAATTCAGATTTGCATAAGGCCATAATTGTTGAAGGAAAAAGATTTTACAATTTAGCTTGGGGGAAGTGGTTTAGGTATTGTTTTACTTATATCCAAACATTTATAGCCCTAATATAGATAACTTTATTCCCTTCCAAAGGCCTTGGTCCACTGCTAATCAGGCTAAAAATCATGTGGTGGAAGTTGCCGAGATCACCCTTTCAAAGAGAATTTTAGATTTTACATTTTAACTCAATTATTTTGAAAGGAGATTTTGAATTTACATTCATAGAGGGTTGGGGACCAAGCCATGGGTAAAATAAAATCAACAAGTTCATGATGATTTAATACAAACTAGAATTTTAATAATGCTACATTTTTCTTTACATATTTATTTAAATGCATTAAATGGATTCAAATACAAAAATAGCTATTATAAATCCACATGTTATATTAATAATCATTGACCTTTTAATTTCAAGGAATGAACCAAGAAAAAATAATAGTTTACATAATAAATTTAAGTAAAATTAAGATTAGGCTCTTGAGTGCCATCCACATTACTCTTGAAACAACCTTTCATTTCAGTTTTTGATTAATAAGGGGACCATAGCATAAAAATAGTTGGGAAAAACCCAAAAACAAATATAGAAAATAAATAAAAGAAAAACCTAACTAATATCAAGGGATAAGAAGGAAGGAAAAAGAAAAAAACAAGGAAGGATAAAGAAATTATTTACATAGTTTCTTTCAGGTAAGAGCATGATGAATTCAGTAAGACATATGATTCTTCAAGATTTGATAAGGGTAAAGGGTACACCTACTTTATTCTATGTTTCCATATATGATGGAAAACACTATCCCATAAAGATTTATCAATGCACTTCTCATGCAACTTAAGCATACTAAGACTGTAGAATTTTGAATTAGGTTTATCTCTCGATTGTAAAAAGCATGAGGGATAGAGTTTAGAAAATACCTCAACCCATACATTGCTTTGTAGTGAAGGATAGGGTTGGGTGTTCATACATACAAAATTGATTAGAATATCCAACCTGAAAATGGCATGTTCTTGATGGAAACTAGAATATGAGTCACTTGGTGGCTATTTTTTAATACAAATGGATGCCTGTGTAACATCCTCATCATTGTACTGACCATCTAGAAGGCATGGGAGTTTTTTTAAAATTTTCCCATATTAGAGACCTTATTAATTTTTCATCAATGGCCAAAATATGTAGAGAGATAGGCTAAATAAGGTCATTCTTAGCTTGAACCTCCATTGGCATGACTTATTCATTCAATTCATGATGCTCATGACTTCTCATTTTGATTGCCTCTACTATTGAGAGGGACATTTAGGTTCTACCAATTTCTTTTGAGGTAAGGCTGAACTATGGAGAGAGATCATCAATTTTGAATTCTTTCAACTTGTACTCCTCAAATGGACAACTCCATTCCTCTTGTTTTACTTCTTCTACTCTATTCCCTATTGATGATGTAGGGAAAGTTTCATTATATATACAAAGATGTTAACCATATTGGATTAGTTTATTAAATGTAGGAATAGTAGCTAAGGTAAAGAATGTTATAGGTACATAGCACATATCTTCCTCTTAAAATGGCTCCAACTCCTCCATTTGTTCTTTCAGTGAGTCATAAGAGATGTCAGATTATTCATTTAATATGGGTGGCTCTTTATCAATTTGATTTTTAGCCATTAGGATGCCTTTTATAACTACTAATTCTTCATCTTTGGAGTCATCATCATTATTATTGTATCCTTAAAATAATGGATCATGCTTGTAAGATGGGATGTCCTCAGTGTGCATGATTAGATCTACATTATCGATGCATCTAGATTCATAGACTCTAGATGGTGCATCAGGGTATGAAGCTTCATAGCTAAAATTATGCATTGCCTCCTGATTGTCTCTTGTAACAAACAATATTTGATTAGAAATAACACCTATAGATACTGAATCACTAAAATCATAAGAATTTCCCTATTGATTTTAAATAAAATTAACTGAGTTATATGCTTTAAATAAATAAGCATGACTCTCATTTGTCACTAGGATCTTTGGTGGGATAAAGACTTGGGGTAATGCTTTAATGTAAGCTACATATTGGTCCACGGGATGACTTGTGGGCATGCTGATTATATGAATTTAGGCATAAATACCTTGATTTGTTAACTATTTTTCCACATCAACATCCACTTAGTAGATCGATACTAATGAGGTGAGAGCATAGAGGTTCATCTTAATGAAAATTGTAGTTAGAGGAATTAAGGTTTGGAGATATAACCTAATTTCTGCATCCTTTATTTGCAAGAAATGATCCCTTTGCCTAGTGTATAGTTAATAGAATCTATGGTTGAATACACTAGTTGGCTCACTAAGCCCTTTACTAACTTTATAAAATTGGTAGAACAATACGTAAGGGTCAATGAGCACCCTAAAATGATTAAGACATAGGCTCTCAAAGATGGAGCATGTTTTGATTCACCCTTTTGGTAGACTAAGGTACCAAGAGTAAATAATTTGGATAATAAAAAGGGAAATAGGTGATTGGGCCACATCCTCATGTTAAATCTTATTTCTAATAAGGGTTTTTCTAAAATCCCAAATGTGTTCTTCAATAGTTGAACTCCCACCATGGATATACTTTACATAAAACTTGTGGGGGTTCTTAGGCAAGTCATGGGAAGGTCCAAGAATGTTCACAAGATAACCACATCTACCTAGCTAAGCTAAATTCATTGGAAGACTCAGATAATTTTTTTTCTAATCTAAGAATTTGGAAAAAAACTAGGCAACTCTTCAAAAATATAAAATAAGTTTGAAATACTTTAGTTCAGGCCCTCCATCTAGCACCAATATATTATGAGGTATTTTGACATGCCAAATTAGGTAGGGGATTTACATCCCTTCCTCTCTTGAAAGGATGTTTATGTGAGAAAATATATACAAGGTTTTTGTTACTAGGTCTTAATACATAGGGTAACTCAGTCAGCTTGTTGTGACCATACCATATCAAGGGTCTTCGATGTGTATTTTAGATATATCAATATGCATTAAAAATAATAAATTTATGCCTAAGGGAGTAACAAAATGATCTATGAAAAACTGATTCAAAATGAAAATGAATATTGATTATAAGTTCAAAAATTCATAAATGAGTAATAGATAAATAAAGGAGCATGCAATCAAGCTAAAACATTCTATTTAGACTGCAACTCATAATCTAAGTTAATCTAATCTATCAAAATGATTAAAAAAAGGGAAAAAGAGAGAAGGACAGGGAGAAAAAAAAAGAATGGCCCACTTTTTAATGTCGACTAACCTTGTTCTATTGAGTAGACAAATCTTGGAGTAACTAGTCCTTAGTTGAGCTAGACCTAACACAACTCCAACTAAGGATGGTGCAAGAGTCTATGGAATAAAGTAACAAAGACAAATAGGAAAATAAGGTCACCATATACATGTGTAGACCAAGTTTATTAGATAATAAATCTTTTAGATAAATATGTTTCTATTAAGGATTATTTGGGGGTTCATCAAATGCTCAACGAGTTAAAAATTTGGCTTCTAAATAGCCTCAACTTAGAAAACTAATCTAGAAAGTAAGGGAATACATGAAAAGGAAATGACTAGTGCTCCAATTTAAGATTTAATCTAAAAGAATCCAACCAAGCATAGTACCCTCTAATCATAAAAATAATAGCCTAAGCATAATTCTCTTAGTCCCAACAAATCCCAATGATTATTACATTGAAGAGTCGATCTTATATAAGCACACAGGCTTGAGGGGTTCAAAAATCAAATTTTATCACTAATGGTGTAGTTATAATCATTCATTACTAATTGAGGGAATGGGGTTGAGCAAGTGGATCAAAATATCAAATAGATTAAAGGCATGCCTAATATTTACATAGTTAAACCATGCCTCAATTTAATTTTGGTAGCCAAAGGTAGTTTGGATTGCATCGGGACCACTAGTTACCCATGCTTCTGTGCAATCAAATGCCTTGCCTCTTTAAAGACAATTTTATATTTTATGCTGTGTTTTATCCCAATGCACATGCCATGCTCATTAGTCCTACCTTATTTATAATTTAGTTAGACTTTGATTTGATTCTATGAATCATATTGGATGCGCAGTCCATTCTCAACCTCTTGATAGTTTTAATAGTTAGGTGGTCCATCATTTAAGCTAGTGCTTCGTTGGATACGTAGCCAATGTTTCTTTAGATCTAATAGGTACTACCATATGGGTTAATTTTGGCTTTTTATCTTATTTACCCTCACTGCATGGTCAATTTTACTTTTGTGGGTCCCATTTCATCACTTGACAACTTGTTGGTATGTACGAGCTTTAGATTTGTTTCTCACTTTTTCCATTCCATGGCGACATGGCCTCTCCTCACTATTTCACTACTTAGATTAGGGATTTATGCACATGATAATTATTCTTTCTATTATGAGGTGAGATTTCACCATGTGTCACAATATCACTTGCCTGAGCTCTAACAAACTATGAGACTTACATGGACTACCCTGAGGATGCGGTGCAATGATATTTTTCCAAAAGGTGTCATCTCACTCATCCACTTCCTTGAGGCTATAACATCATTATTAGGTCTACACAGACCACCTAGGGGTTGTGGAGTAGTGGGATTTCAGCACGTGGTATAATCTCACTCACTTGCTTGCTCGAAGTCTCTGCTCTCTATATATACATCTTTGAGATAGTGGAGTAGTAGGATGATGCCATATGGCATCATCTAATTGACCTTCTAGCTTAGAGGTGTTACACTAATATGAACATCTTTGGGATAGTGAAGTAGTAGGATTATGCCAAGTGGCATCATCCCATTGAATTGCTAGCCTAGAGCATTGTTGATGTCATTACCACACTGAGATACCTTATAAAGGACTTTTAAACAAGCTCAGGACTGCTGAGAGAGTGACACATGGTGGAAAACAACTTTATGAAATTGGATAACTCCTTTGAAGAAGCAAAAAGGTGCCACATTACTTGGGAATATTTTATGAAATTGGCTAAGTGTCAAAAGTTTTTTTTGGATGGGTTGGAGTTGCCAAGATTTGCAAGAATTCACCATGCGATGCTGGGATAAACTTAGGCATCTATAGGTGTAACATAAAACACATAGTCAACAAATTTGAATTCAAAGTTGATGGTTAAGTTTTCAAAAGAAAATAATTAAGGAAGAAACCAAAAAATGGCTAAATAAAAAGTAGAAATTATGCAATAAGTTAGTTATTTTGATTGATCCATAAACTAATTTAGTCCATTTTAAATGGAAAGTGACTAAATAATAGAATCAAACTGTATGAATGCTTAGTCATTTAGATCAAAATGAGAATCATAATGGATCAAATTACTTAGGAAAAAGAGTAATCAAACTCTAAAATAGTCATATAATTTGCACAAACCTAAGGTGAAATAGACTAAAAATAAGTTGTAAAATGTGTTTCAAAACACAAGCATGAAGATAGACCAATACTTAATAGAACTATGAAAATTCATATATTTAAATGAATGCATTCCTAAATGAATGCTTAGACTAAGCTTAAATAAATGTAAATATATTAGAAGTAATCAAAATTAGTCACTTGTAACTAATCATCTAATGGATTGCTAAAAAAGATGATTTGAACCAACAACAATAGTGAAACCCTAAAAGGTATAAGACTAGACTCCAAAGCAAAAAGAGGGCCCCCATTTTTGAGTAAAAATAGGGCATGTTGTGCAAGTAACAACAAGTATACTATTGAATTACTATCATAATGAATTTGTGTCTAGACGAGGAATTATCATTGATAGCTCCCATGAATTCCAATCCCCATTTTTTGAATGGTCACACCTCAATAACCAACTATAATGGTATGGAAAGGGTACATTCCTTATGTGAAATAACTTAGTAGGTATGGAAACTTTTGATGTGGGCAAGAGCATCTTTAAAACTTACAACTAGTAATATCCTACCCTGAGTATCTAATGGGTTGTACCATTACCTAAACCATAGCTAGTCAATATTTCCCATGAAAATTAATAGGTACCTCATCCACTTTTTGTTTGTTTAGGTATATCAAATATATGCCTTCATGATTCTTTCTATATAATACACCTAATTTGATCATAAAATTTCTGCTCTTCAGGTTTAAATGATCTTTTCAAGGTAAAGTTCAGGGGATTTGGGCACTAATTGTTTATAAAGTAGTAGAGTACATGTTAGTATCATTCATCATTTATGATATCTTGTGTCATGTACTAATAGCAAACTATATGTGGGTCTACTCTAGCCATTGATTTACTAAGTCCTCAACCTCTTACAATTTTCATTGGTTGGAGTTACAAAATAAATTCTTGGAGAGTAGTCCTCCAATTACCATGCTATTGACTTAACTCATTTTGTATTAGCATAGATTTTATGATTGGGTCAAGCAGGATGACAAATACCTTACTGTGTAAGATGTAATGCCTAAACTTATTGACTACTTTGATCAACACAAAATATTTTTTATCAATTTTTAAATACCCCAATTTAGTGTTTTAGAGTGGATAATTCGTGAATGAGACAAGTCTCTCATCTCTAACTTCCTTTTTCTATGTTAGGATAACAACACTTGAGTGTTTTGAGGCAAACAAATAAATGCATAAGGGTTGCATATAGTCAAGACTGACAAACACCAATGTATTTACAATTGATGTCTTCATTTGGGTGAAAGTTAGTAGTTATTAAGTGGTCCTTTTAATCTTAACAATCTTATTCAACATGTTTTTTAGAGGTCAAAATATCTCTATAGATCCTAAAATGAATTTTATCATGAAGTTGATCTTGCTAAAGAATGACTTTAGCTATTTTGTATTACCAAGTAATATAATTTCTCAGAATTACCACCACTCTTTATGGGTCTATAGATATACCTCATTTAGAGATGATGTGACCCAAAATTTTTCCCTTAGTCACCCTAAATATACACTTATTACAATTAAGGTAGATGATGTGCTCTCTACACCTCTTCAATACCACTCTCAAATCCTTCACATTTTCCTCTCATTTCTTGGAAAAGATAATCAAATCATCCATGTAGATGAAAATCTATTTTTCAATGAGATATTTTAATGCAATATACATGGCATGTTGAAAAATAGCACTAGCATTAATTAGGCCAAATGAGATCTTTTTGTATGTGAATGTACCCCATTTCATTATAAACATTGTCTTGATTCTATTTTCATAGTTGACTATTACCTGATTATATCTTGAATACCCATCTAGAAATGACATCATATGAGAATCGTTCACTATTTGTAACACTTCTTCTAGTGAAGGAGGTGGGTAGTTATCTTTATCTAATGCTTTGCTTAGGTTATAAAAGTTCACATAAAGACATATCTCTCTGTTATTTTTTTGAACTGACACAAGATTAGCCACCTAGGTGGAGTGCATGATAGGAAAGATGATTCTAACTGAAAACAATTTATGTACCTCTTTGAATATCAAAAACTCTAGCAATGGATTCACTAGCCTTTGTCTTTGATAGAATGGCTTGAATCCCATATTGAGAGGGATAGTGTGGGTAAGAATTAAATTATTAAATACTTTTATGTCTTCATAAATCTAAGCTATAATGGATCTAAATTCCTTTAGGTCCTGTGCAATCCCCTATTTTTCATCTTGAGTGCAAGTTGTGCCTAAAAACACTTTTTTCTTATCATTAACATAACCTAGATTGAAATACTCATGTAGCATATATTTGTTAGTGGTTGTTTTCTCCTTTTCACCTTGATAATACATATCAAATAGTCTCTCTTCTAATACCATAACCTTTGTTAAACTATTTTTTTTTGAATTTACTACTCCTTATTCATCTAGTTCAAACTCTTCTCTATCATCCTCATTAATGATATAGGATTCAAATACATTTGTACTTATGATAAATTCAATGATATGTTTTCCATGATTAAATAGATGGAAGTTCATGATATTATCAAGAATGAAAGAGTAGAAACTAACTCCATTGATAACCTCCTTAACTTGGAGTCTGCATTTAGTTCCAGAGTGCTTACGATTGTTGCCAATTCATCTGTCATATAATTTATTCTATGGGGTAATGATTAAACATTGAATGCATCAAAATTATATACCCAACTATGATACCTAGAGAAACACTTGTTGATGAGGCCACCAATTGCTTACTTTTATAGCCTCATCCATGCTTAGTATATATCTTTTTCAATGTAAGTCCCATAACTATCTGTGACTTATAAAAATGAATGAATTTATGATTAAGTATGTTCATTGATATATATTTATATATATATGTTATGTTATGAATTATTGATGCTTTTTCCTTGATTGAATTATATTGGTGTGACTTTATCTAATAAGCATTTAAAGGGTCATGAAGGTTTGCAAAATCTTGCTAGGCCATAACTACTCTAGGTTTCCCATAGTAGCTATAGGATTCACCTATAGGTTGCCCATAGCCACTACAAATTGCCTATAATAACTGTAGGCTTCACCTACAGGTTGCTTGCAGCCACTGCAGAATACCTGTAGCAATTGCAAACTTCACCTACAGGTTTCCTGTAGACACTGTAGAGTGCCTACAACAACTATAGGTTTTACCTATAGGTTGCATGCATTCACTACAGAATACTTGTAAAAACTGTAGGCTTCACCTGCAAGTTTCCTATAACTACTGTAGGTTGCCCATAACCACTATAGAATGCCCACAAAAATTATAGGATTCACTTATAGGTTGCCTATAGCCATTGCATAATGCCCATAGAAACAATAGGCTTCACCTATAGGTTGCCCAAAACCACTATATAAAATGGAACTATTGATTGATCATATCTTAAAGACACATCCAATTATCATTGGGAACTAAATAGATGGTTGGAAAGAATCATAGTTATTGTACGGATTCCCTACATGCAAGAAAATATTGGATATACTACCAAAGATAAGAAAGATAAGGATAATGAGAAGAGACAAAGAAATAAAACAATAAAATAGTACACGTTATCTCTAACCTAGTTAAGCCGAAAACAAGTAACTTTAGTTACTAACCACTTGAAGGTTGACTAGGTTAGTTTTTAAGTATTTGTATTTTTCCTAGTTTGGCATTTTTGGTTAAGAGTTAATAAATTGCATTTTGTATTTAATGGCAAAGCCTAGATCAGATTAGGATTTAGTTAATTGGAATAGATAATAGCATAAGTATTGGAATTACAACATTGCACTCTGAATAATGTAGCTTACTGTAGCAATCTTTAATTGCTACAAAATTGAGTAATGAGAAGATTGATTTTGTGAGAAGTTTGTGAATTCTCTGAAAGAAATATTGAAACTCAATTTTGAATGAAGAAGGGCCCCATCAAAAGGAGTTGCAGTGAAGATCCTGACTCTCTTTAGCTTTAAGTGTGTTGTGTAAGTTGATTTTAATTAGTTTGATTATATAAGTGTGATGCATGTGTGATTCATAAATGTGAAGTAATTTTGTAATTCTGTCATAGTAGTTTCATGGTATATCTATCTGATGAATTCAACATAAATTCATTATACTACAACTAGAAAAGTAAGATGATTTTTGAATCAATAATGCATATATAGTGCTGACATCCTTGAAAAGTGTACACACACTAGGTTGAGAATTAATGTTAGTCAGACTCAAGAATCTAGCAATCACTGGGTGATTAGTTTGTACAACACTTGTCATTACAAGAATATTAGATTCTAACCTATCTAACCACCATCTCTAAGTCACCCATGACCTTCAAGTTCTTGAATTTCTTCTTTTGATTAAATTGGAGGTCGTGAACTAACACTTCATATTAAGCCATATTGTTCATGTAATCAATTATAATCATAAGGCTAACAAATAAGACTTCCCTCTTGGGTTAATGAGTTCAATTCTAACACCATAATCACTCTTAGATTTAGATAAATCAAATTTTAGGGTCCACAAGTGATATTCAATTGTGTGTGGTGAACTCTTAGAGGTAAGTGATACTATAATATTAATCTCTTTTTTATTTTCCTCATCCTCTAGCATATATACACTTTGTTCTTTACATGATAATGACCTTCTAGTTTGGTCCTCAGATGTTCAATGGGCACAAGGTTATTTAGAGTGGAACTATTTTTAACCTCTAAGCCTACAAACTCTTTGTTTTCACTTAGACAATCATGATCAATCTTTATGATTTTTATCTCGGTCATGCCTAATGTTCAAAAGAACTATCAATAATCACATTCTATATTTGGATAAACCTGTTCCACATTTTAATATATGAGGGCATCATTATGAGATGAATGCATGTTAAGTGCATAAAGGATATCTTCCTCTTCTAGATGATTTAAATCTTCAAATTCATATTTATCTTGTATGATCAACATGTGGATGGAGAATTTACCATAAGCTTCTAGTTCTTTCTCAACTGTGTAAACCTCAGGTTCAGATTCCTCATACAAGATCTCATTCATCTTGTTGTAATTGGTGATCATATGAGTCATTTTCGATTCTCTCAATCTTGATTTGATTAGTCATACCATGCCATAGAATCTACATGTGAGAGAAGTCAGTCACATGTATCCATTTAATGTCCTAGACCAATCTTTTCTAATAAACATACCATACGCATTTGATATATCCATTATCTAAATATCAATAAATTATTGCACCCTTGGATCATAAGCCAACTACATGTGGATATGGTTCAACTCACTGACCACTTTAACCTCTAACTTGTCCAACTTAACAAATTTTATATTTGACTTTGTAGGAGTCAAGCCCAATTGTTAGCAAATTGCATAGGGCATTATGTTACCAAAAGCACTTTAATCCACCAAACAATTATGTAAGTTCTTACCAAAAATTTAGATTGTTAGGAGAAAAGGAGGGCTTTCTATATTTTCCTTGTATAATTCAACATGAGTGCCAACTGTCCTATTAGACTCTTTCCATTTAAGAAAATATAAATCTTTTAGAAATAAATATTTTTGGTTATAAATTTGGAGTAAATCAAACATGGTTATATTGGCCTTAGTTTTCTTCAGGTCTTATACAATGTTGTATCCAAGTTTGTTTTTTCCCACAAGCTTATCAGTTTGTGGGGGTGTAGAGTTGTTCTTATATTTATAACATGTTGTAGGTCCATTAGGTATAAATGGACTATTTCTAGAGTTCTCATTAGGTGGAACTTAAGTGTTGTTTAGAGAAGTAGAGGTAGTTAATAAACTTTGAAATTTATTCCTTAACTAGTAGTTATTAGAGAAGTAGAGGTAGTTAATAAACTTTGAAATTTATTCCTTAACTAGTAGTTATTTCACCTTTGGAATTATTTAAAAGTATGGAATTCATCCAAGTTGTCTTCAAGTTCATTGCCTCTCTCGAATGGGAACTCATAGGTTTTCAAGATCATAGTCGTACCTAGATTTCCTCCACCCTACTTTGAGTTGTTATTAGGTGCAAGGACTAGCTCAAGGTTATCCATTTCCTTTTGGAAGATGTTTTAGGCCAATATGAACTTGACACAATCAATTTTAGCATGATCCACTATGTTATGCAACCTACATTAGGTGGGAAATGCCAAATTAACCAAGTTTACTAAGTTCAAAGCACTATTTTTATTATTATGATTAATGTTGTCAAGCAAGATAAACACACCTCTATTATTATGCTTCATTTTCCATTGCATATTAGTCCTCTAAAAGTTGAGATTTATATTTTGTTTTGAGTTATTTGTGGTTTGGTTAGTGTTATGAGGGACTTGCTTATGTAAATTGACCATGTCATTTGTCAACCTATAAACCATTTGTTACAAGTTCATTACTTTTGGATTCATGCCAACATTCTGTTGGTTTCCTACCTAAGGAAATGTGTTTACCATAGGTGTCATGGCATTTAAAAATGTAAGGGAAATAATATGTATTTTTTTATGGGTGTTATTGATAGGTGTTTTATTGCTTGGAAATGATGGATCAACATGTTGATTACTGATAAAAGGTACATAACCATTAGTGTTAGGTATGGTAGTAGTGTTGTTGTAGGTCACATGAAAATTTTATTGATTAGTTAACTATGAAATTACGTGATTTGGAGGTATGTAAAGCTAACCTTTAGGCATATAATTCATGCACATTGGATTGTACATCAGATTTGGGCTTCTATACATAACACTCAAGATTAGATTCATCAATGGTGTATTATGTATGAGAGATTGATTACTCATTAGAATTTGGTTGTATGTACCTAGATACCCTAAAGAAGGAAATGGACCAACTCCATATCCTTGTGACATCAGTTTTTATTCAATGATGATGGATTTATATTATGCTAGAGATAAGGTTGAAAGTAAATCAAGAGTCCTATAAATGAGCATGTAGGTCATAGGGTCTAAGGAACTTAAGTAAGTTTATATGTTAGCCACATTTTTATAAGTGTATGCATATTTTAACCATTTGTATAACTTGTGAAAATGAACATTGAAAATGTTCATTGGTTCATTTGGCTCACTATGGGCTATGACAAACTAGTGGTATATAACAGTGGGATCAATGGGTATTTATAAATGATTGATGAATATTATTTCAAGATCATTCCAAGAGGTAATAGATCTGTCTAGAAATCCTAGATATTATTCATAGGCCATTTCATCCAAGGTGTAAGGGAAAGGTGGCAAGCCACATTTTCATGATCAATTTGGGTTCTAATAGTAGCATATTTGAATGCTTGAAAGTGTTCTCTAGGAGTGTGAATTCTACCATGCACATACTTAAGGTAAAAATTTTCATGGGTTTTTGGTAAATTATGGGCAACTCCCATGATACTCATAAGGTAGTTACCTCCACCAAGCCAAGCATGTTTATCCACCTTTAGTGGTTATAAGGGAAAATAAATAGGTTAACGAAGGAAACTATAGTCATAGGTGAGCTACTATCTAAGTGGATTTTTCTAGTTTTCGATTTTCCTTTAACTATTCCTAGTTTTTGATGTTATATGAGTTACAATAGCTTAAAATCAGCCCCAATAGACTTTGATCTAGTGGATATTTACCTAGTTTATAACTTAACTTTTGGAATACCTGAGTGCGAAGAATGCTCCTAAATGTTTAATTTTATATTCTTGGTTGAAATCTCAATTTTAAATCTATTGATGACCCTCCTTCTAGAATCAATCGATTGATATGTCATTTGACACGACTCACCAACACTAGGATCTCAGGGTGATGAATCCCATCCAACCTCTCCTTAAATGATTCATGTGAAAGGGGTCTCCCTAAGGTCTTTATCTACCGAGTCACAATGTACTAGGCTTTTTTAATTATTACATGTGATAGTTTTAATTCAAGGGGCATGCTAATGAAATATGAAACTTAAATTTTAATGAAGTTTGGGTACTTGAACAATTTAGTGGATAATGCTAGTTTCAAGTTTCATTAATGTGGGTTTTATGAAGAAATTGAAAATGATGATACATGCATTCATTTTCCCAATAAATCAATGTTTTAGGGATTCATTTTAATTAATTCACAACGAATTTTAATGTTCATTCCATCATTTTTAAACATTCAACAATATGACTATAAAAATGGATAAAATTAATGTAATTAAGATAAGAATTTAAATGGATTGTGTTCATATGAATTCCTAAACTAACATATTTATAAAAAATAATAAGAGAGAGGAAAAAGGAAAGAAAATAAATCATGTAATACGCAAAGATGAATTTGAAGCCTTCGATTGAAATCAACATTAGAAATCAATCCCTCATTTGATAAGCTAATCCAAATTCACCATAGGGATGATGTAAGCATCTAAAGATAATAAATCTATGCGATAAAGATAAATCATCACCATTCACATGTGCATATCACCAATAAAATTCCCACAATCTTTCATAAATTAAGATATTCATTTGATAACATAATAGATTTGATAACAATCGATTGAATAAAAAATATACCACCATAACATTAGGATAACAAGTTGAGGGAGATATTACACTAAAAAAATAATCAAGTGCATAAAATTAAGGTTATTGTCTCTATATTCTCTTTTAGAGACAATAAAATCCAACCCCTATACAATAAAAATCCATCCATATATAGAAGTTTAGTCCTCTACGGGAAGGATTTTCCCTCCAAAAACATTAACCAATCCCATAAATGCTCAAATATCCTTCCTTTCCCTCCATTATCCAATTTTATATGCCAATTTCACTATTAACCACCTAAACAAGACAAAAAACAAGTTAATTTTTGGATTGAAAAGCTTTTGGGTCATTTAAGTATACTTTTCAAGGAAAACAAAGAACTTGGTTAGGATAATGATTTTATCTCTTAATTGACATAGCCTCCCAAAAAAAATTAGGCCATGATGTCTAATTGGAACCATATTTACAATGCATTAAATAATTTTAAAATCCTCATGAGTTGAAAGTTATGGCCAATTTACTAATGCCATGTCTAAGGCTATCATGATATGAGGCTTACAAAGTAGGTGTCAGAATCTGAGACCTAGAATATAGGTGTTAAAATATGAGGCATATAATTTAGGTGTCAAAAACTAAGTCCTAAAATATAGGTGATAAACTCTGAGGCATGTAATGTAAGTGTCAGACTCTAAGGCCTGCAATGTAGGTGTCAGAATCTACCACATGCAATGTAGGTCTCAAACTTTGAGGCCTATAATATAGGTGTGAGATTTTAAGGCCTCAAATGTAGGTGTCAGACTCTAAGGTATGAAATTTAGGTCAAAAATATTGACAACTATTAAAAATATTCACAATCCCTATAGGCCAAAATAAGGTCAAAACTTCATTTTTAGACCAAGTGTTATATATAAAACTTTCTCACATGGACTTGGTATTTATAATGGATGGGATTTTAGAGGCTGAAATGGCATGAAAATTGAGGTGAACCCATGGGGTGACTCATATTAGAAGCAAAATCATTGAGAGGTAGGGTGAATTAGTGTCTTAAAAACATTCATTCAATTCCACTTGAGCATACATGAACCACTCATACAAACATGAACATCTAGCAAAGCATATGTAACCATAGAAAATCATGAAACAAGATAACACATTACATATGTGAGAAAATGGAAATAAAATCCAATGGTATTTGAAAATGGACTAAAATAATATAAGGTAAAAACCAACCTTTAGTGAAGCACCAACTCCACATAGAGTACCAACCCCAACTAGTCAAGCACCCACTCAACTAGGCTTTAGCAAGCACCAACCTACAAGGAAGCACAAACCCCCTAGATGACTGAGCACCAAATCAACCACCTAATTTTTTTTATAAAATTCATAAAACCTTGTTTCTCACACAATGTATGATGATCACTTTCTTTATCACTTCTCACTCTTCTATTTCTCTCATATTGCCTTCTAGGCTTCTTCACTCAACTAGGTCTCTTCAAGACAGATTAGGTCATATGACCTTGATATTCATATATATACAAACTATAAATATTAATTAAAGATCTTATAAAATATTATGATGGTCTACAAGACATGATTCATCTCAACCATATGTTATTTTAATTGCTTACACTCTACATACACAAATAGGCCTAAAACTACCTTATGTATATACCATTTCTTGTTTATAAGTCACTTAGTTATGTAATCACCCTTAACCTCTTAGTTAAACCATGTAATAGGTCTTATAAAATCTCATATACATGATTCAAATTGATATTGAGTCCTTTTTGGTCTATCATAACTTTATTAGACCTCATCTCACTTTTAGGTCTCATGGAGACCTAATTCCATTAGGTCTACTTTAGGACATGTTACACTTTGCCTTCCTTGGAACACTTTAAAACTAACACACACAGTAGGAAAATATCATATAAAACTCAAATATACCTTCAATTATGTCTTCCATGCTCAATAAGAAATTTAAAAAGAAATCACTACTTGAAACTCCTCATTAGTACCCAGTCCTATTAGGTCTGTGTACACCAAAAATTTGCCTTTTAATAATCAATCTCAAACTTACTTAATCCACTCAAAAATTATCAACCATGTACATATAAAGAGTCTCTATGACCTCAAGTTCATCACTATATGCATAAAACACTTAAAATTAGAGTAAAAAGGCTTAAACTTGTCTCTTCAATATGCTCACTTAGAACTATTAGGATTGTTAAAAGCCAGTCTTGAAAATACTTGAAATCCGACACTTAAAAAGACACTTTAAATGTTCCTCAATAAATTAAAAATATTATATAACATATTTATAATAACCTCAATCATAAAAACCATAATATCTAATATCAAACATTGGTATTGCAGATCAATCTTCTTACCTTATCTCATATAGTCTTGCATGAACCAAACAAGTCATTTTGACTTCAAATTTTCAACCTCTTACACTGAATTCCAAGATTTATAGAAGCATGAAAAAGAATTTAAAGTTAAAAACAACACCATATTCATTATATATTTCAACTCAAGGCATAGAGCCCCAAACTCATTACTGTAACTTGCTTACTTAGAACTGCCAGTATTCCTTAAAGCACAGTCATGGTGATATCAAAATTCAACACCTATACGACCAATTTAAAAGACTTTGAATGAATTAATATTATCCTATTACATCTACAAACCATATTTAAATATAAAAATCATATGGTCTATTGGAAACTAGTAGCCTTATAGACTAATTTGTTGACCTCACCACACATAGTCCTCACTGAGCCAGACAAGCCATTTTGGCTTCATAATTTTCATCATTGTACCTATCTTCCAAGATTTATATTACTATTAATAGGACATACCATTCCAAAAAAACATAGACATGTGCTATGTTTTATCACTCTATCATGATAACACATTCCTATTCGTCTTCTCACTACTGCTTGGGTTTATCATTGTTTGCACCATTAGGTCTATTAGTGACTAGCTAACTTGGATGATTAGTTTAAAATACTTGAGGAATAAAATATATCTATAAACCTTAATTTAAATGAAACATGAGTATCTACCTTCTTCCTCCATCCATTTTCTTACTAAGTCCAATATAACTTTTGAATTTTACAACTTATTCAGAAACAAGCCTATAACTCATCATTTTGTCTCTCCTCTCTCTAACAAATACTACTTTTAGGAACTTGGGAGAGTTTAATACAAAATAAAATAGATTAATTGAGTAATTAAGACCATCTTGATCATTTTTGATTAACATATTCAACATTAGGTCTTTATTAGGGTTCTATAAGGGTTTAAACTTGTTTCCACTCTTAACAATCATTCATAAAGCATATCCCCTCATTAAAAAAACTAATTAATATTATTTTAAGATAATAAACTTACCCATATACCATTAATAACTTAGGTTCTTATTCAAAGGTCTGATGAGTTAATGAGCATAAGAAAATCCTTCTCAGGTTGAGAACCCTTCATTCTGAACACTCGAGAAACCTCCAAACAAATTTTCATGCCTTTTCCTTCATATTATGACCTAAAACTATATGAAAACACTTGAAAAATAATTAATCACCTCTAAAAATTATTACATAAGCTCAAATACTATGAAATCTGATCATGACCCCTCATTAGGCCACATTTTCTCTCTTTGCTTTCTAAACCTTGATCTACAAACCACATTAGGCCTTAAAACTGACCTTATGTCTCTTTTCATGCACTTTCCACAACAATCACATACTCAATAAAATTATATCATGATTGAACATTTCGTTACATCCTTCATATGCCTTGACAACAGATCATGATACTTCATTAGGCCAGGTAGGGTTTAGAAGTGGTCTAGGTGCAGACTTGGTTTGAAGGTCTTACTCCTGTAGGCTCACCCTAAGACTTTTATGAGTGATACAATGACTTTCATAAATTCTTAATAGACCTCATACAACCTCTTATGCCTCTATACATCTGCATTACCATGCCACCATACTCATACCTTCTCACAAGGACTTTACATGCCATGGCTAGACTTCTTAAGCACTTGAAACATGATAGCTAACCTTAAAACACTTATGAAAGTATGTAAACTTTAATTAAATGATAAAATAATGTCAAACATCCCATAAAAATCTTGTTCTTACTTACTTCACCAAATTTCACTATGCACACCTTCTCACAGGTTCTAGACTAGGCTTCTCAAGCCACCTTGTACTCAAGAACTAGTACTCAAATATGCTTACCTTAATGCTATTAAATAAGAACATTCTTCAAACATCACTCTCATATGAATTAAATAATATATTTTTTATCAACATTCTCTCATGACCTCATGCATACTTAGAGCCTCATAACCATGCTTTAATGCTCACTTGACCATTATACCTCTTTATGACATCACTGACAACTTTAAGCTGACCTAAACGTTGACATTAACCTTGAAAACAACCAATATATGAGTTATTAGTTGCCTTATAATTATATCTTGCCTTCAAATTTTCCATTTTCACATGGCTTCTTTATCACATCAAGCACACAAGCTCATACCTTAAAGGCTACTCACATTACATCTTCACCAGTTGCACCTTGACATCAATGACATCAACTTTGACATCAATGACAACACTTCTCAAAAAATTTCCCCTGTGCCATTGATGGCAAACATACTACATCCTAATCATTCTCATCTCCCCCAATCTGGTCAATCTCTCTTATTGAAATTTCTCCCACTTTGACATTAATGATAAAGGGTCATATATACTGCAACTTCTAGAACCTCTCAGAGCTACCAAGCTCCCCCTTAGACCAAGAATCCATCATCCTTATGCTAACTAAAGAGTGTTTCCATTAATCCTTATGGAGTCAGCCCTTTCCATATGGCATTAAAACAACATAAACTCAATAGATTCCTATATCTCTATGCTCTCAAAAGACTGAATATCCTTGAGGATTTTTTAGGCTTGATTAGTCTCTTTGGCTTCACCTCTTCATCATCTGTGTGGTTAATAATCTAAGATGATAATGAAATTCATGACTTGATTTCACATCTGAAGTATGCTCTATCATAGAAAATAGTTCACTTGGGATTATAGACTGATCATGACTCATATTTACTAACTTTGGTTTCCATACATTCATTTGCTTTCTATCTTGCACTCTAGGTGTTTCAAACCTCTTGTTTTGAATTTATGGCCTTATAAATATATTAGGATAAAATATTGCATTATATCCCACATTATGGAAACTATATCAAATAACCTTATTCATTCTTATTGACTGATGATTCCTTTCATAATCCCATGCATATTCATTTTCAGAGAATCTTCTACACTCTCTTAATCTATGACCAAATTAAACGCATGAAAAATAATAACCATTGAATGAATTAGCATACCTTATAGTATTAGGATGTGTGATTGGTCTCTTTATGCTGACCTTCTTGACTTTTGACTTATTTTCAGCTTTGAATGTTGCTTTTTTCTTGGGAGGTTTTCTTTCATTTATTCTCACCTCATAGGTAGTCAAGATGCCAGGAAGCCCATCCATCTCCAACTTATCCAAATATTACATATCTTCTACTATAGACACCTTATAATTAAACTCAAGAGTTAATGATCTCAACACATTTTGAACAATTATATACTCTTTTACTTCTTCTCCTAATCATCTAATGACATTGACCACTTCATCAACCCTTAACATGTAGGATGCAATGCTCTCATCTTCCTTCATACTCAAACTTTCAAATTGCCTTTTATGAGTCTAAAATTTATCCATATTCACCTTGGTTTATCCTTCATAGATAGTCTTTAACTTATCACATATTACCTTAGCTGACTCAAAGTGTATCACCTTCACAAACTCTACTTCAGATAGGCCACATAAAATGACATTCATTGCCTTGGAATTGCTCTCACTTCCTTCTTGTCTGCTGCATTAGTTGGTGGTGTAGGAGGTGGAGTATATCCATCCACAACTAATTACCATATGTCATGGCCCATTGAAATTAGATATTTCCTCATTCTGATTATCCAAAATGCATAATTAGTCCTATTGAATAATGGAGCCTTACTAGTAATAAGCCTCTTTGAACTTGACTACTAGCCATCCTTGCTTCTAGGATCTCCTTTAGGCTATTAGGCCTAATTCAAAGGACTAGGATCTGATACCAAATTTTGGTATCAAAATCACTAGAGTGGTGAATCAATGTCTTAAAAACATTTATCAATTTACACTTAAGCATACATGAACCATTCATACAAACATGAACATGTAGCAAAACATATGCAACCATACAAAATCATGAAATAAGATAACACATTATATATGTGGGAAACATTCAAGGGGAATAAAACCCACTAATCTCTACAAATATAATATATTAATATAAGACAAAAACTAATATTTAGTGAATAAGCAACTCCACATGGAGCACCAACCCCAATTAATCAAACACCCACTTAACTAATCTTTAACAAGCACCAATCTGCAAGGAGGCACCAACCCTCTAGATGATTGAGCACCAACTCAACCACCTAAAAATTTTTATCACCTTAAAAAAATTTATTTCTCATACAAAATATGATGATCACTTTCTTTATCTCTTCTCACTCTTCTATCCCTCTCAAATTGCTATCTAGGCTTCTTCACTCAACTAGGTCTCTTCAAGATAGATTAAGTCATATGACCTTAATATTCATATACAAACACACTATAAAATATTCATGACAGATCCTATACACTCCTATAATAGTCTAAAATACCTCCTTATGTTCAACCATATGCTATTTTATTTGCTTACACTTTGCATACACAAATAGGCCTAAAACTGCCTTGCATATATACCATTTGTTATTCATAAGCCACTTAGTCAGATAATCACCCTTAATCTCTTAGGTTGGAAAAGGAATAGGTCTTAGGAAATTTCATAAACATGATTCAAATTAATATTGAGTCCATTTTGGTCTATCATGACTTTATTAGACTTTATACCGCTTTTAGGTCTCATGGAGACCTAATTCAATTAGGTCTACTTTAGGACATGTTACACTTTGGCTTATTATAAAAATTTAAAACTCTACACAAGAATGAAAATATAAAATAACACTCAAATAGACTCCCAATTATGTATTCTAGGCTCAGAAACATTTTACAATAAATCACTACTTGAAACCCCTCATTAGTACTCGGTCCTATTAGCCCTATGTATACCAAAAATATACCTTTCAATACTGAAGCTCAAAATTACTTAATACACACAAAATTTTTAAAAAAAGTACATATAAAAAGTCTATATGACCTCAGGGTCATCACCATATACTTTAAACACTTCAAATCAGGGCAAAAAGGCTTTAACTCATCTCTTCAATATGCTCACTCAGAACTGCTAGGACTATCAAAAGCCAATCATGAAACTAATTAAAATATAACACCTAAAACGACACTTTAAATGTTCCTAAATACATTATAAACCTTATATAACATATTAATAAAAACCTCAATAAAAACAACACAAGATCTAATATCAAACATTAGTCTTGCAGACCAATCTTCTGACCTTTTCTCACAGAGTGTTGCATGAACCAAACAAGTCATTTTGACTTCAAATTTTCAACCTCTTACACTAAATTTAAAGATTAAAAAAATAATGTATATGAATTTAAATTCACAAAAAAAAACACCATATGCATTCTATACTTTAACTCTGGACCTAAAGCCTCAAACTCATTATTGCAACTTGATTACTCAGAACTACCAGTTTATCTTAAAGCATAGTCATGGTGATATTGACCTTAAAAATATATATGACTAATTTTAAAGACTTAAAATTAATGAAAAATATACTATGAAATATCTATACCATCTTTAAATATAAACAACATATGTTCTAGTGGAAAATATTGGTCTTACAGACCAATTTGTTGACCTCACTACACACAGTCCTTATTGAGCAAGACAAGCCATTTTGACTTCATAATTTTCATCACTATACAAGACTTAAAAGATTTATAAAAATAATAAATATGACACACATATAAAAAATAACATCTCCATGCATTGGTTTTATCAATCTATTATGATAACACATTCCTATTCATCTTCTCACTACTGCCTGGGTTTCTCACTATTGCACCATTAGGCATGTTAGCGTCTGGCTAACTCAGATGAATATTTTAACACACTTTAGGACCATAAAATATCTATAAAACTTTGTGTAAATGAAACATGAGACTCTACCTTCTTCCTCCATCCATTTTCTTACTAATTCTAATACAACTTTTGACTTCTACAAGAACTTCTTTAGAAATAAGCCTGTAAGTCATCATTTTCTCTCTCCTTTCTCTAACCAATACCACATGGAGGTAATTATTATATTCAAATATAATATAAAATATCTTACATGATCAATTCAATCCATCTTGAGTACTTTTTACTAACATCTTTAACATCAGGTCCTTATTAGGGTTCTAGGAGGGTTTAAACTTATTTCCACTCTTAACGATCATTCGTAAAGCATATCCCATAAATATAAAACATAATGCCTATAATTTTAATCTATAACCCTCAAATATATACCATGAACATATTAGGTTTCTAGGTAAAGTTTTTATGAGTTAATGATCATAAGAAAATCCTTCTCAAGTTGAGAACCCTTCATTCTAAGCACTCGAGAGACCTCCAAACAACTTTTCATGACTTTTCATTCATATTATGAACTCAAAGTATATGAAAACACTTTAAAAAACATAAATCACCTCTGAAAATTCTTACATAATCTCAAATACTTTCTAATCTGATCATGACCCCTCATTAGGCCACATTCTCTCTCTTTTCTTTCTAGACTCTGACCTACAAACCACATTAGGCCTTAAAACTGACCTTCATGCCTCTTTACAAGAACTCTCTACCACAATAACATACTAAATAAAACTATATGATGATTAAATAGTGCCATACATCCTTCATATTCCTTGAAAATAGACCATGATACTTTATTAGGCTAGGGAGGGTCTAGAAGTGGTCTAGGTATAGACTTGGTTTGAAGGTCTTACTCCTATAGGCTCACAATGAGACTCTCAAGAGTGATATAATGCATTTAATAGATGATAAAATAGCCTCATACAACCTCTCATGCCTCTGTACATCCATTTTACCAAGTCACCATACTCATACCTTCTCAAAAAGACTTTACATGCCATGACTAGATGTTTTAAGCACTTGAAACCTGATAACTGACCTTGAAATACTTATAAAAGTATATAAAATTTACTTACATGATCACACAATAAAAAAAAAATATCAAAATCTTGTGCTTGATTCACCAAACTTCACTATGCATACCTTCTTACAGGGCTAGACTAGGCTTCTCGAGATGACTTATACTCAAGAACTAGTACTCAAATTAGCTTATTTCAATGATATTAAACGAGAACACTCTTTAGAAAACACTCTCATAGCACTAAAACAAACTCTTTCTTATCAAAATTCTCTAATGACCTTATGTAGACTTAGAGCCTCATAACTATGATTCAATGCTCACTTGACCATCATACCTCTTTGTGATAACACTGACAACTTCAAGCTGACCTAAAACTTGACATCATCATTGACATCAACAAACAAAAGAGACATTATTTACCTTTAAATTCTATCTTGTCACATGGATCCCTTGTCATATCAAGAACACAAGCTCATACCTTAAATACCACTCACCATGCATCTTCACTAGCTATACCTTGACATCAATGACATCAACCTTGACATTAATGACAACACTTCTCAATAACTTGAGATAACTAAGTAAGAAATATTTTCAAAGGTAAACTAGGAGGTTTATATTCCACTTTCATTCTAAGCATCTTATATGAAGTTTTATCACATGGATGTGGTTTATCCAATACTGATGGTTATGGGTCCTAATTTTGCATGTAAACCAAGATGACCTACCAAAGTAACATGAGAGTGTTGAGACTAACATGATATGAGTGCAAGTAGGAATGGCTATAAAAATCTAAAAATAGGTTCCCTAATTCTGAAATAATTAGTGTGTGTTACACAAAAATAATAATTATCATATCATTGATTTCAAAAAAAATACAAATGTGTTCAATTCTTAGATTATCGATGAGGCTAATAGAGATGACTTTGAGCTAAATAAATAGGGTGTAATAAACCTAAAGATAAATAACATACAAAAAGTCAAGGTTTGATTGGAAAGGCTATTTGATTTGATTACCAAGGTGAGAAATAAAAGGTAACTCCTTCCAAAGGTATGTTGTATGAGCATTGTAATTTTTAAAATTCACGTGATTAAAAGAATGTGATTTTAGGCACAAATTATACTAAAGCAGATAAGCATGGGATTGCACAAGTTGTAAAGGATTTAAGGGATGCCATAGCTTGGAGTCATAAATATCTGGATGTTGTTAAGACTTCAATCCTCACTAAAACCATTCTTTTCAATCCGAGGGTTAAGCCTTTTCATTAAAGACAAAGGCCTATAAATCCTTTGCTAGAACCTCTGATCTTCAAGGAAGTACAAAAATTATTATTAGCTAATATTAGATTTCTTTTCAAGAAGCCACATGGTTGGAAAATATTGTTCCAATTTGGAAACAGAGTAGATAAATATGACTATATGTAGACTTCAATAACTTGAATCAAGCTTCACAAAGAGACAATTACTTGTTATCATCACTAGACGAAGTATTATAGATCATGAATGGTTCATAAATGATGTCATTCTTAGATGGGTATTCTGGATATAATTAGATGATGGTGAGCTATGAATACTGAGTCAATACAACCTTCAAAATAAAATAGGAAACATTTGCATACAAAAGGATGTTGTTTGGTCTAATAAACATGGGTTTTAATTTTTAACGTGCTATGGACATTGCAATCAAGGATATAATTGGTAAATGCATTGTAATTTACATGGATGATCTAATTGTTTTTTCCAAAAATTATGTTGACCATGTGAAAGAATTGAGAATGGTGTTGTAAATATGTAGATAACATGACATCTCCTTGAGTCTGAAGAAGTGCATACTTCAAGTTATAAAAGGTAAGATATTAGATCACATTATTTATGAAAGAGGCATATCGATAAATCCAAATAAAGTAGAGGCAACTCTTAAAATTCCATTACCTGCTAGTAGAAAAGAGCTGAAGTCATTCTTTAGTAAGATAAATTTAGTAATCAAATTCATATCAGGTTTCATTGAAATCACAAAATGATATGCTGAATAAGGATGTGAATATTGAGTGGATCACTAAAACACATTTTTAAATCTAATTTGGATGTTGATCCTACTTGGGTAGATAGGATTAAGGATATATAAATGATAGGACACAAGGGTGAATACCATATCTATAGTAGGCTAATTAATGTGCTAAACTCAAATGTACCATATGCTAAATTTATTAAATTGAGATAAGTTATAAATGAAAAGTATGACTATTTTATATATATAAAATGACATAAAAGAGAGTACTTGTCTAGTTTTTATGCTAATACAGGTCTAGATCTAATACAAGATAAAATTAGGTGGGAAGATAGTTCTATAATAGTCACCAGAGTATGGATTTGGTGCCTTTGGCTCTCTAGATAGTTGCATTAGCCTAGGATAGTTGCATCGATGCTACTATCCAGGTTTGATGTTAGTGTCTAATATGGAATATAAACTAAAATAAGATGTAAAAAATTGGATGGTTTTGTGTTTGGATTTATCTTTACTTTGGTGCATTTAGATTTGGGCCATGGACTATCACTCCTAATGAAATGGAAAAAACTTAACTTTCCATATTTCATGTGACCTTGGGAAAAATGGGTTAGTGGGCACATGGTGTATAGTTGACTTGCAATACCTCTATAAAAGGGTGATTCCTACATAGCCAATACTTTAGAAGAGGGCTTCAAACTCCTGTATTTATCCCTTATGTGTTAGATTGTGCGTGAATCATGTAATGTGTGTAAAATAAGTATAATAGTGACTTAGATTATAGCTTGGAAAATATGACCTTATGAATAGTCCTTTAGTAATTCAGATATGTAGATATGTTGCACCTATGATTGGTGTGGAAATATGGAAGCTTTGATCAATTGAGTGTTTGATAGAGTGATTTTTGATAGGTGCCTTGGACTCTTTGGTATTTTCTTGCTGTGTAATGAATGAGGGTTGATATTGTATTTATAGCAATCCTATCGAGAGATAAATGACATTAAATCTCTTAGGCCAAACATTGTAATGTGTTTCATTTGCAAATTGGATTACTTTAGGGAATTGGACACTTATGTCAGGGTAGGAAAATAATTTTTCCACTACTGTTTGTCCTAGACATTAGTGTCTAGGGAGTAGGTGAGTAGCTATAGGTTCAACACTTATAGAGGTGTAAGATAAGTACATTTTAAGAATTTTGGGTAGGATAGGGTGTCTGTGTCATTAATATAAGGCTAGGTAGACTAAGAGATAGGATAAGGGGCACAAGATAGAGTAGATTCAAGGCTTACAATATCAAGGCATGTATAGAAATAAGAGGATCAACCAAGGTCCGAGTTTGCTACGTGTATAAGACTAAGGTGCTATGTAATCACAAAATATCATCTACATCCGCCCCCTTTAATCTAGTAATGAAATTTATATTTTAAAGGAAAGGAATAAGTACTTGGGTGTGTATACTCACCTTGTCTTTTCTTGAGTTGAATTTGAGTGTTTTTATAGAGTTTAATTTGAGGGCTTTGTTGGTGACTGACAACCAAAAACATGTTATAGTTTAAAATCAATGTAAATAATTTGGGTTGAAAGTACTTGAAATAGATTGAAATTGAAAAAGTAAGGTTTAGGAGTACACTTATGTGTCAATGTAAACACTTTGCCTATTGGAAAGTTTTTTTTGTAGAAGATGTACCATATATATATATATATATATATATATATATATATATATATAGAGAGAGAGAGAGAGAGAGAGAGAGAGAGAGAGAGAGTGGAAGGCACATGCCCCCAAATTTAAAGCAAAAGTGAGTTTCCACTTAGAAGTTGAAATTATCTCAACTGTGCAACCTAATGATACTTATAACCTGGTGAGTTTGGATGATCAAGTCTAAATTGAAAACTTGGCAAGATTGAGTGATTTAATCACCTCAACCATACCAAAAGGTGAACCAACTAATATACTAGATTTAATTTCTAAAGTTCATAAAAGTCTATAGGGTATTAGTACATGTAATAGTTTTGAAATCTAAAATTGATTTGGATTTTGAAATATTAGGCACGTGATGCATATCATATGCACCTTAGATATGTCTCATGCTTAAATTATGTATACAAATAGTACCATCTATATAATTCTACCACAAATGTGAATTTGAATTGTATAACTATGTGCTTTGGCCAATTTAGATAACTATGTAAGTGTGGAGGACATTATTATAAATCATTCCCCCATTATATAAGGAGAAATTTTAAACTTATATAAGTGCCAATGTGGAGGACATGTTTCCAAAACATGCCCCCATTATAAACTAGAGATGTTGAATATTGAATTGGTGTGGAAAACATGCTTCTAAAGCATTCCCCCATTACATATATGAATTTATATAATTACCAATGTGGAGGACATGTTTCCTAACATTCCCCAACTATAAAATGGAGATACTGAATACTGAATAGGTGTGGAGAACATGCTTCTAAAGCATGCCCCCACTGAATCTATGAACTGTAAATGTATGGAAGCCATGTCTATATGACATGCCCCAATTGAATCTATAAACTATTATAAGTAATGAATATTGAATAAATGAGGAGAAAACTCTTCTAAAACATGCCCCCATTATAATCTATAAAATATGAATGTGTGGAATCCATGTCCATATGACATGGTCCCACTAAATCTAAAAATTGTGTAGAGTGTGGAGTACATTTTTCATAAGCATGCCCCCACTAATATGCTCCCCCCTTTAAATAAAGGGAAAAATAGTTCCTAGACGTTACCTCACCTTAAAAGGGTAAGACAACTATCAAATTTGTGGATGTAACCATGTAACATAGAGAAGGATACATGTCCAAGTAAATGTATCATTGAAGCACATAGAACCAATGTGATCACATGTAGGCCTAAGATGCATGATAAATATCCAGATAATAAAATTTAAAGATTAACAAGAAAACAAGCACACACACAATATTAATAAAAAAAGAGATTTCAAACAAGGGGCATGTTCAAATGCATTAAAATTGAATGGACATGAATTAGTCAAATATCCACAAATCAAGGAATGATATATTCAAATGTCCATACAATAAACAATGACATATTCAAATGTCCAAGAAGGTAATTACATATTAAAATGTCCAAAAAGGAAAACATAGGCATAGGGGCTACATACAATGGAGCATATTAAAATGCTCGAACAAGTAAGACAATAGCAAGGTAAAACACTCAAAGAAGTGTGTAAAGGAAAAAACGTAAGCAACCAACATAAACATGTCATAGTATCCCATGGATCAAATGTGTTAGTCAAAAATCTCAAGTACATAACATATTAAGCACCATATGCAAGATGTAAGCATGGATAAGGCAGTATAAGTACATATGTAAGCTTAAACATGATAGTGTAGAGTGATTATTGAAACATATAACCTATGTGTATCAATATCATAGAATATGGATGCCCCCAATGTCCTATTAATATGATTAGATGGAAATACTAACACCCATAAGTGTATCATGTATATATGTATTCCTATATATGTTTATGTAGGAGTTAATGATATTCTATCCCTCAACATGGAACCGACACATAGATGCTGAGGAGCCAATAGAATATGTAGGTACTAAAAATATTTTTTGTATTTTTGAATGTTTTTTATTTTTTGGTATTTTTGGAAAATGGAAAAACTATTTGTTCTCCCAATTTGAATGTAAATAACTAATTGTTTTCCCAATCAAAATGTAAAGGACTATCTAGTAATTCAATTTTTTTATTCATATGACAATGTGTCTTATGACTTATCATGGCACATGCTGCAATGCATTTTGGTAAATGTATTCCATCTACTATGATCACATATTTATCATTATACCCATCAAATGGCACACACATTTTGATATCTTGAAATTGAAATGTAAAACACATTTTTCATATCAATCTTTTCTTCCATATTGGCCAACCAAGACTGACTTAGATATAAAGTTAAATTCAGCTTCAAATTTGTTACCCATATCATAAAATATATAATTTTTGGTCTGCATGCTATAAGTATAAGTATGTATCTAAGGGAGTCTGGATTTAATGGATATTTATTTAGTTTATCCATATGATGTCCCATTTGTTCAAAGAACATCCTACTAAAAAGTGAGTCCTATTATATGCCAATTAGAATATATGTATAACATAACCCATCGATATTTATAGAAACTATTATATGTCCACTTGTAGGTGGGTTTGAATGTTGGCATTTTTTAGAAAGATGTGAAATATTGGACCTGATTTATTATGGGGACAACAAAATTATTTGTCCTGCACTCTTGTATTCTTAAAATCCCCACATTAACTTGCATTATGGCCCATGATCTGATGGTAGTTATAATATGTCAATCCTTCTTGAGGAAGAAGGTGACTACCCGATCTATGCCAAGTAGAAGGTAAGGAAATCATGCTATATTCATGTAACATGGAAAAATTGGATCTATATTATCCTTTTGCCTTATGATCTATACATTTTATTATGAAGCATTTTGAGAAGACTCTACATAATGGATATGACTTAACATAACTTGGTTCTCATACAATTTTTATGATGTGTTCAATGAAGAGGAGGGTATGGAAGGATGAACATTTAAATACCCATCAATTTTGATTATTGTACCTTTTATTTGATTTGATTTTGTATACAAATTTTCCATGTCATGAGGATGGATCACCAAAGGGAGCTTGATTGTTTGGTTTTATTGGAAGTTGTGTAACATTTATTTCTATTGTGATTGTTCTTGACTTTTATGTGCATTCATGTACACTACAATGTTTAATTCATTGATAGGTCATTGGTTATCCATGATTATTTTAAATACCCCAAGCCTTACTGATTTTGATTACATTTGAGAGATATAGGATGCGTAATACCTTGTTCATGTTTTCCCAATCCTTGTCCTTGATACCCATACTTGAAAAAAAATCGAAGGCCAAAATTATGTAATATTTTACTTGAAGAGTTTGAATTATCTCAAAAATGTGATGCATCCACCATTGTCATATTGGAGAGTTTTGGCATCTTATGTTTCTAATGATCTATAGGTGTAAAATGATTCATTTTTCTTGATGACTTAATATGACTTGGTAAATATGCCATAATTTCTTGGTTAACCTTTTGAAAAATTTCAATATCAAATGAAGGCCAAGAAGAATCATCACCCTTGATAAGAGGAATATTATTTGGAAATATAGGAATAAGAGGGGTTTTTATCAATGAACTTGAAGAAACATCTCATTTATTAATGATTTGTAAATCCTACATGATTTCTTTATGGAGTTGATGGAAATTTTCACAATCAAATGAAAGTACCTTATCTCCATGTGGAACCAATTTTAGTATAGAAAGAAAGGGATAATTCTTTGGATCCTTCTTGGCATGGATCACATCATGTTTTGAAAGTATGGGAGCATAGACCTGATTAGAGGGATATTAACTATGACCATTAAAAGCTTTTATATTATTTTCCTTAGCACTTGGAGGAATGTAAGAGTAATGGATTTTGTTCCCTACTTGAATATATTTTTGAAGGGTTTCATAGTCATAATCATCAAATAAATCAATGTCATCCCTGATGAAAGAGAAAAAGAACACAAAGATTAAAATAAGGTAGGAGATATGCATTTACAAGAGAATTCTTATACAATAATGATGCTTAAAGATCGGGTTCACCAAATGTTTATCCCTAATTTGGATGTGGTTCCTACTTGGTTAGATAGGGTTAGGGATATGTATGCACATAAATTTACTCACTTAATTTATCATCACTAATATTATTATTAGTCGACACTAATATTGATAATTTTGTCTAATAATCATTAATCTCACACAAATATCCTTATACTCATTTTTATAACATTCCTTCATTCTTATTCATCATGTTAACCATATTCCTACCCCATAAGTCAATTAATACTTCTTTTAATATGTCATTTATCATCTAATTTTATTCTTACCCCACTTATCCATTATATTGGAATTTTAAATTCTAATCCCACCTACCCTAACCTATTCCTAGTCTCGCCTACATCCCTAGTCTCTAATCACCTATCTAAATCACCTCATCTAATCACCCACTAATCATTATTAAACTTCTAAAAATACTCTAGAGGCGTCCACCTCTAGAACATTTCCTCCTCTAGAATCATCTAAGGAATTTTTAATTCCTTGAATAATTCTCCACCATTAATCTTCCTACACCCAAATTTGAATTCCAGGCATTGATCTCCTTCCCTTCCCTCTATTAAAACAAGCCACCCCTCCATTACAAAACTAAGTATAAAATCTAGGATCCTTCATGATAAAATATTCTATCAACTAAATCTATCAAAGTATCATCTAAGTCTTTTGATTAAGCTAATCTCATGCTCAAATTCTGAGTCTATCTGTAAACAATCTCCATCTATACTCTTTAGTCTTTTTATTTGAATCTTGTTTGGGAACATTTGGATTTAGCTTAGAATTTTGTTTTGAATGATTTATTTTATTGAATTTTGATCTAATGTTTTCTAATTTTAATGGTAGATTGTAGATTTGGGTGTTTTGGATACATTTTGCATATTTAAATCAATTGCTCAAATTTATCATCTCACATTTGGTGACCATAGTGAGAGCCATCCTTAACAATAATCCTTGTGTGTGTGTTAGATGTGTTAAATAATATTGCAAGACATGTTAGTAAACTATTAGGCTCCAAAATCTGAAAATTTTTACGTTCTAGGTGAAGTGCGATATTGCACTGTAAATTAAAGTTTTACACAGGCAATATTGTAGATCCTAGCTATAGTTTTGACTAACCACATGAAAATGACTGCCAACCTTTAACCTCGGTATTTTTTTGACCTTTCAAAAAATTGATTCTTAATAGAGGTAATTTAAAAACACATATGCAATTTTTCTTAGATAGATGCAATTTTGACTTAAGTAGTGTACTTAGATCCACATTAAGCATTTTTGATGTTACATCCTGATTTCTCTCTAAACTAATTTAATTGATTATCCATAGATGTTTTAGTTATGAAATTAATTAAATACTATTTTATTAAGTTGTAAGTCATAATTTGTTTATGGGATAGTTGTATGTTACTTAGCGTACATAATTAAATTGCTATGAGTTAGTTGTATTTATATATACTTTACATTATTATCATGTTATTAGTTATTACATCAATATTTTATGGATATATATCATGATATTATGGGCTAAATACACTCTTATTTTTAGTTGGATGTAGGAAAGATCCATCCCTTAGATCATGATGAAAGGAGAGCATCATTGGAGAGGACGACATAAATGGAGGTATTGGGGGACGACATAGGAACAACTAGAAACCCACACACACACCACAATAGTTAGCATTCTTTATATGCATGGCTTGAATTGTTATATGTAGTATTTTATTTGTATGATTTGAATTTATATGATTTATTATGTGTTTTAATTATGATTTATTTTTGGTTTAATGCTTATGTGGATCTAATTGTGTGATTGCATTTTGGCTGTAGTACATAGATTGAGTGCATAATGTTGATTTACGATCATGTCATGTTATTGCATTCATGATTGCAGATGATATTGATTTAATGAGTAAGTAAATTTTTATATTTAGTATTTACTTACTACTACTACTACTTATAGACTAACTGGAATGTCTTTTTAATGTCTTAATACATTATCTAGTTATTATGATATTAAAAAAATATCATTGTTTCAGCTTAATGATTTTGCTTATAAAAAGATAGTAAAAGACATTTGGGATAATATATATAGTGGTATTGATAAACAACTATGTACTTATAATATCATTATGTTTGATATTTTTATAACAGTTGTTTGATTGACTATTAAAGTCAAAAGCCTGCTATTAACTTTACACTAGTCACTTTGCTATTTGAAGTCATTAGAATGTTGATCCTTGATAAGTTTATTTAATGATTAGATAAGCTATCCTATGATTTAATCTTAATTAATTGGTCAAATATGTTAGCATTGGTATGTGAGTTGTGGTTTTAGGTTTGATATACTTGAGTTATCAACATCATTATCAATGATTCTATAAGTGGAATTTTTAAAGTTGATATACGAGCATGCTAAGTCAAAATACCATGCATAGTTTTGGATTAAAATAATGATTAAACATTGGAAATTTTTAGTGATTTAAGGTTTATATTCTATGTTAACTCAAAATTATCCATATCATTTTGATTTAATAAGTCATTATGTGAGTTGGAAGACTATTGATCTATTGAGATAATCTCACCATGCATAGTTTTGGTCATTATTCTCTACTGAGGAAAATGGGAGAAATTAGTGGAGAGAAAGGGCATGGAGGAGAAATTGGTAGTCAGGTTGAGAAGGAAATAAATAAAAATGAAAGAGAGAGAAGACATTCGGTGGAGAATAATGGATAGCAAAAAGAAAATAAAGGAGCTCAAATCAATACTTGTTGGAAAGAAAGAATTTTAGAAGATCAACCAGGTTGGTAATGAATTTAAATTCTTGGATGTTAAAACATAAGTAATTATGTGTGTGATTGCATAATTTTTTTTTAATTATTTTATACTTATTATAATATAAATGGATAAATATCTAGCCCTGTGGATGGCTAGGCCATCCATAGAACCAAATATATATCCTATAAAACCCTAAAACCTAACCCCTAGGTCTACGAAAAGTTTATGCAATTCTGGTAAAGTTAATTTGTATAAAATCCATGTGGAAAAATAGAATGAAATTGGGTTGTATAAATTTAGAATATATATAAAAGAGAAATATGTAGGTATATACAAGGGTGTGTATATATATCCTACAAGTCTTTATTGACTTGGAGTATATATACATACTGAAGTATGTATGTACATACAATAATTAGTGTATATATGTATAATAATTTGATTCAAGGTAAAATTATGAATGCCATTAGGTATTCAAATCCATTTAAAGGAAACATACCAAGGTATATTGTTAGATCTTATATAGTTTATTTGCATACAATGTGAAACCCTGGGCTGAGCCTTAGTTAGACTGTAGGCTTATTAAAACATGTTTTTGTGTATTTATGAACCTTCACTCTATTATATTTATGATTGAGTATTTATTATTTAATATATAGGCAAACATTTATATGGTTGAGCATGGGATATGAAGATAAGAATGGATATTTGAGGTTGTATGTGAATATATTAGTAACCTATGTATTTATCAAATCATATAAATGAAATAGTACTCTATTTCATACAGTGCAAGCTGAGTAAAATACATACATTTTTTAGGGGTCTTACTAACCATCTAGAAGACATTATGACATTTAGTTGAATTATATGGATCTATTATATGATCTAGAAATTCTGTTGCATATTAAATATATACAAAGTAGATATAAGAATTGTGAGTTGACTGATTCATTATCTATTAGTAAAGTAAAATAATAAGTTATAATAGATGTGTCAACTTCATTAGCTACATGATTATTTTTTATACCAATCATAAAAATAAATTATTTGAAATACTATATTTAGGATGTGACACATACGGGATTGGTTATGTTAGAGTTATTCATTGTTTTAATTAGAAGGCAGAGTCAATTGAAGTATGTTGTATAGTATATATAATTTGAATATTTATTGATAGAGTATATACATATATGGAATTCATAAGTTAATGCTCCATCATAGCCATAGTGTGTATATACCTTGTATATATATACACATTCATAAGATGAACAATACAAAATTTAATAAGGATGTATTTAGTCATCATGACTGTGCTATTAGATATATTTGAAAATTTGATGAGAAATTTAAAGTGTGTGTGTGTGTGTGTATGAAATATCTTTATATAAATCAATTAAGTACTCATACTTGTATATGGATTATACCTATATGAGGAAGATTATGTACTAATACATTTATATAGCATATATAGTATGTATGAGAAGTATGCTTGTAAATATGGTATATAGTATGATTGTTAAGTGAGTTACATAATCCATGATTAGTAAACCATAATCATATGCATACAACTCATTATATGTGTAAAAGGTTAACATGAAATTTGGATTATTGTTTAAATCTAAGCCTTGAAATAAATTATGACTAGTTGTTGTAATTTGTAAATTATGTACATATAAATGAACTGAGATAGATATTATTTGTCATATATAGTTATATATTTGAGTTATTTTGTTAATTAGTATCTTGTAGACTAAGTATAATTATACCCAAATGGTATGTCCTATTAAGGACTATACTTTTTTATGTGTATTATTTTGAAATAAATAATATGTTTGAGATTCATTGCATATATTTGATGGACTAAATGTATAAACTATGATTATTTTCATACTTAACATGTTTTATGCCTTCTGATAGGAATTAATCCATTTGAATATGTTTTAAACTAACCAAATATTGCATTGATGATACTAAATAAGCAGTACGATGGACTTCTTTATCTTACTTAACATCATCAATACAAGATGAGGGTAATCTAATCAAGTGGTGTGGATGAATTTGACTGATCCTAAATAACATTAACTATTAAAAAACTTTAGTCAAAGTAATGTTTAGTTAAACATTATAATTTCATATGTTTGATTTAAATGCTTATGTGATATCATGTTTCATATTTTATTTATGGTACATACCATGTTTTAGATATCTTACAACACATGGGTACTAGCTTCTATCTTTGGATTCTTACACCGTCACTATCTACTCATTCATGAACGGAGGGCCATTCCCTTGTTGGGGGATTGTGTGGGGGATCATTGGTCCATGGTTGGTGTGGAAAAGTGCTCAGATGATGCTATCCCTCCCCATAACAGTACTTCATTGGAGACTACACTTGAGATTACCAAATGATACTGGAGTTCATTGTGACTCATTCTCTATGGAGCCTTGTATCTTGTATTGTATTTTTTATTATGACATATTCCTAATGAAAATGTGATATTTATGCATCTGTAATTAAACAACAATGGCTATAATATTGCATCAATAATGGATAAAATTATGTAATTACCTTTTTAGAAATTATACAGTTAAATGTATAAATCAACTTTGCACTTGATTTGCTTATTTATTATCATCATGATCAGTAACTGGATAAATTATTACATACCTATTTAATGGTTAACATATTCATTTTGTTTAATTTAAGATCACTAATTAGATTCTCATGGTTAATTCTAATGTTGAATACATAGAATTCATTTTTTTATATGTTATTCTAGTAAATCCCAGTGGGGATGTTACATTTGACTTCTTGCTGGTAATTATACTCTGAACTGATCAAGCTATCTTGTAGGGATAAAATAAAAGTTTTTTCACTCAAAATATTTTATAAATTTAGCAAAATCGCATATCCATAGTTACAATTTTGATTCCTAATAATAATACTGACTAACCATAGACAATTTTAACTAATTGTACAATTACTATTTAAAAAATCACATATCTTACAGTCATGGTTTTGACCTTCCAGTTATGTTTTTGTGTCTCTAGAAGTGATTTTTAAATTCTAACTCTATGTCACTATGCAAGAGATATTTTATACATGCCAAAGGCAATTTTGACTAGTTATAAACTACTAATAGTTTTTGTGTAGGATAACTAAGTAGGAGACCTTAAATTAGACTGTAAACTTGTTTCTTTGCAAGATTAATGCTTTCTCTAAAATTTAGATTTTGAATTCATCTCTTTGATTTGCTTGTGGTTTTATCTCACATAAGTAAATAATCAGTTAAATAATTTTTTTTGCATGTTTGTTACCCCAAATTTTATTTTTAGGGGTAACATGACGTGGAAGTGACACCCATACACTTGCCATAGTCCTAGGGGGATTATGATTGTGGATTTCACCACCATGCACAAATCCACATTCCATGTTCTGATGGAGAATAAAAATTAGGGACAATTGTCATTACGCCAAGCAATTGACCCCATATAGGCCTTCCATGAAGGTGAAGATTTAATTCTATGATAAAAGCATCAATAACACCCTACACATATTTAAGCCATATATACCTTACATATATCAGGGATAACCATATAAACCTTATTTAAACTTAACATAGGACCATCATCCATAACAGGTGACTTACTGCTAGAGTCAATATCAACTCCCAAGTGACCATCATGTGCAGGTGGGGTTGAGAGGATTTCAGAGATTTGTTAATAGGTCACCAGCCTACAGCCTCACCTATGAGGTTGTTAGATGGTTTAGTCATCAGGTTACACCCTCATGGGTTTACTAACCTTATGATTGAGGTTTACTTGCTTTGGTGTGTGTCATGCTAGTTTAGTGTTGTTTATGAGCTGAGTCAGCCTTTGAACCCCAACTTATACATAACTATATAGGATTTTATATATCATCATCTTTTATATCTTTATTGTTTTGTACGTTCTATCCATATCCCTATGTTTTACATTCTTATTATTTTTGTACAACCTTATCTACTTCATCTATCATCATATATTGAATATCCTTAATCTTGTATAATCTTATATATATTTTACATCCTATTATCCCATCTTAGACATATTCTAACCTAATTTTATCTTGACATCCCCCTATTTCTTTGTCACATTATCTTTATCTTATCATCCTCATCTAATCTTACCTCATCTAGATAAATCCCATCTTATTTTGTATTACCTTTTTGTCTTATAACACATCTAGTTAGATTTTTAGGTCACACACTTTGGAAATATTACCCCCAATCATCATTTCATCACCACCCTTAATCCCATTATCCTTTATCCCTCCATTTACATTTACCCTTAATCATATAATCTTATATCCATACCACCTTGAGCAAATTAGTCTAAGGCTTGAGCTAGTCCTTTATTGTCCTTACATATCACTCTAGTCCACCATCTTTTTTCATTACCTAATCAATTTGTCAGATTTCACACTCAGTCAATACCCTATTAACAATCTGTCACATTGATAGTTTCAATCTAGCAACTAGTCATCCTCAACCTAGTTATAACTAATATAGTTGTCTTGCTTATTTATAACTAGCACCCATCTAATCATCGTCTTACTAGTTTAAATCTAGGCACTAGTTGAGTCCCCATATTTTTGCTAGATTGAAAAGTAGGAATTATCGATAGATTGTTAGTACCTATCATACTATTAGTTTGAAATATGATCCTAGTTTGACATCATAATCCATTTAGTCTATCTCATCTTCACCATCACCTATCCTACTAGCTCAATCATTCAGACTTATGTTGTTCAAGGAACATCTTTTTAGCCAATCCTTAATCTACCTTAACATCAATACCCTTTTATCATTCATCTACCCTTAATCCATCATCCACTCAAATGGATTTGGACCTAATTCTTGTAGAACAGTACCTATTTTCCAATAAGGATGAGATCCTTTTATGAGCCTTAGAAATGGGTGCCACCTACCTATAGATATTAATCCCATCAAGCCTAAATTAACATCCCATGTCCTTCCCCATCAAACATCTCCATCTACACCTATCCTGCATGCTAGCACACCATAATCAACCCCATTTCCCATTCATCATATCCATAGTCATAACACCCCTCAATACATAAGTACTAAGGTTACCCTATTTCATGAATATATCCTTGTTAATAAGGATGAGTGACTTTTATGACTATTAGATATGGGTGCCCTCCTTTCTAATGATTTTTAACCCCTAAACCTAAGGTCACCTACCAAAAAATTTCCTCATCAAACCTTATACACATCTAATTCTTATGACAACCAATCCACTAGTCCTAGTCCTAGTCATGACCTTCCTAGTCTAGAAATTACCTTGTTTAATAACTATATTGTTGCCAACAAGGATGTGGCCCTATTATGGCTCCTTGAGATGGGTGCCCAAATTCTTAAAGGTTTAGACCCCATGCAACTAACTTGACCTCTAGTTTATACCTATCTACAATTGAATCCTCCATTTACCATTCATAGTCCATCACAAATCCCCCATCCTACTAGCAAAGGGAAGCCTAGCTTTTGAACCTCATCTAATTTTGGTTCATCTCCTAAATAATCACACACACCACCATCCCCCAATATCATGACATCACCATCACATTATTCCACTCCTAAATCAAACACTTCCACATCCAACACTATAGACAAGTAATGTGCCCCTCTCCTAATATCCATATAAGCCCTATTTTAGAAACTGAGGGCCATAGACATGATTGTCTACCTGAAAACAAGACCTTTAAATTTTTCTAAACACACACCCTTATGGTATCAAGCATAACAAATTTGTCTCTATTATAAAGTTCCCAGGCATTATATTAATAGATGTCACCCTTTTAGAAATTATGTCCAAAAATTAATTGATAATTGAAACATTAAAATTAAGGTTGAATCCAACATGTCTACACCTAGGAGTGTTCAAAAATGGGTATGCTAAGGTTCTTTCCTCCTTAATAAAGGTCATGACCCCAATCCTTGCCATATCACAACCATTCTTGATCAAACCATCCCTAAATCATATTCACATCAAATCCCCCATTTTAACAAATCCATTAAGACTAAAACATCTATTCATAAAACCAAGGAAAAGAAGGTGCTTGCAGATAATGATGTTATCCAAAAGGCCTTCTCTTTGGATACTAAAAAAATCATATATTGGCAACATCACCTCATCAACATCCCTATTAGAGTCAACATCAGAATGGTCAGGACCATATTCAACATCAACTTATGAATTAAAATCCATACTAGATCATCATTCCTTATAGTTAATGAAAGTCATGCTGACACCTATCTCTTTGAGGATGTCCCTAATTTGAATGTTGACCAGTCAGAAGGCATGATTCTTGATCCGACTCAGGATGATGAAATTATAATAAAATTATTGAATGCTTTATCAGTTGAAGATGATAAAACTATATATGAATTGACTTTAGATACTTATTCTACAAAGAGTCTTAGTGATCCTTTTGATATTCTTAAGGAAACTTTATTCGACATTGATATCGGGTCTCCTAGTAAATTTTATGAGGACTATGTTACCCATCATCCCAATAATCCACCCATTCCAACACACATCCAAAATCCTCCTCCTCCTATTAACAATCTCTCCATTTCAATCCTTGAATGGGACAAATAGTAACACACGTAAATGGATTCCCCTCAACATACCATCTCATGTGCCAAATCTACAAAGATCCAAGCCAATAATAAATTAATCAAGCTAAATAATCAAGTCAGATATGATCCAAACATAATTAATCAAAGTTAAGAAGAGTTTTATAATTGGCCAAGTCAAAAAGTGTAATCCCCCATTATAAATAAACTTGAGATGCTAGGGGACCATCAAAGTTGAAATAATCATCATCTATCAAGTCATAGAATAAATTCCTCTAGTGAATCCTACTTACAAGAAATGGGGGGTAGTTATAGTAAAATCTAATTATAAAATCAAAATAATATCAATATAAATAGTCATATGGATGACAATCCTTTTTATATTTGGATCAAATAATAAATGAGTCAGAAAGTATTAGATCCCTTAACCTCACATAACATACAACACCAATCAAAGATCTCACCTCCACCATATCTAATGGTGTATGAAACTATTGAACCCCATTTCTGCTCCCCTTCTAGTCATATTATCCATCATAACCATATCACTCAATCACATACTGTACCCCACCATCAAAATCAAGACATGATCCCATCCATATTAGACCTCAAATCTTTGGGCAACATCATCTCTCATAAAGGTGATGAAGACACCTAGTCTATATGTTTGGAGGGATCTCAATCAAGAGTCAATGAAGGTTATAAGGGCATTAGTAAATATAACATCAGCAATATGATCTTAATAACACATCTACCTAGGACAAATGCTGGCTAAATATCATGAAAATGTCTACATCCTACATCTTGATCGCCTCTAATAAATTGAGATTCCATTAAAAAGTAAAAAAAAGCCAAAAATGTTAAAAAATAAAAAATCATTCATCCAATGGTGAAAATTAGTCTTCTAGCACCTTGGGAAAGTACCACGATGGAAATAAATTTTTGGCATCATGGTAAAATAATCTATTATTTGTATTGTACCTTAGAACTTGAGGGAAAATCCATTTCATCCACATAATATCCCTTATCAATCCCATCCATGGCATCCTTATCTATCTTATCCCTTGGTCCATTATTTCTACCCATTATTAGCCATCATATCTTGTATCCTATTATGTCCATACTTTCTTCTAGTCTTGACCTTGATAAGGGATTAGAAGATATCTTGAGAAATGTTTCGGAATCATCTTGGCATATCCTCCAATGGACACTCAAGCAACTAGATATCTGGTTCCTTCACAATATGGTGATTGGTGATCCCTAGTCCATCCTTATTTGTTCCTCATGCTCTTTTCATCATCACACTCATCCTTTTATCATCCTATCCATCATTAAATCCATCCTTATCTTGGTTTCTAGGATTGGTATTACCTTTGCTAGTAACCCCATTTGTATAATGTACATACATATTCTAAAAAGACTTAAAAATTGAAATATTCCAAAAAACCCTAAAAATTATAAAATCCACAAAATTCATAAACCTTTAAGTTATCTTTTTTTGTGTCTTGAGTATCCCAATCATCTTATATTATGTCCTAAGTTATCCATCTCATTGTCATCCTACCATTCTCGTGTCCTAACGGTCTTATCATTTTGTCATCTTGCCTTGTCTCAATATCCTAGTCATATTGTCTTATGTATTCTACATCTTTATCCTAATAAAAGTAATTAGTCTACTCCAAGTACATACCCTTGTCCAAGTCTATACCCTTAATCCAAAATCACTTGATCATGACCAATTTAGTCCAACTATCACCTGATCAATCATCTTATCAACTCTCATTAGGATAATTAGATAGGACACAATGACACTCTATGTAGATACATGTGTGTGTTACTTGTGTGCTATATGTTGTTTGACTTATTTGCATGTATTTTATCATGTATATATCTGCACATGTTTATTGATTGTCTATGTTTATCTTCTTTATATTAGTATTTTAATTAGTCTTTCATCATGTCTCTTTTGTTAAGGGTGCAATGATGGAGCCAAAAAGCTATAACAATGCTTTTGGTTGCCGTATGTAGATTTTATCATTTTCCCCTTTTATAATCATGTGCTTTGTCTCAATGTCATCTTAGTCATAATTACATCATGGGGGACACTACCTAGTGTTATATTTACATCAGATTGCTTAGACTATGATGAGACCTATTACAACAATGATGACTTGATAGTGGACTATTCTCTCTCACGTGTCTAAACATCTAATAATATTTATACTATCATCAATTTGATCATCCAAGTTTAATAATATAAACCAACCACATTTCATACCATCTAACATCTCATATCCAATCAGTTATCCTAATCCCTTTATCTTCATGTCTAACCTCTAAGTCACATCTTCTATCTAACAACTAACATTTCTAATAGTTATCATCATCCTAATATTATAATACAACATCATCATCCTCCTTTTATAGTCTATCTTGTCATCTATCATCTATTCTAAATTACATTGGCCTAAGGTCTTTTCAGACTATGTAGGTAGCACTCAATCACATGGTGTGTTTGAGGTTAGATCAACCAGTCTCTTCTCTTTCCCCACCATTCATCATTGCATATCTCTTATCCCTCACCATCCTCAAATCTTGCATTATTCAAATCCTTGAACTATAATATCAATCATTAATAAAATATAATATTAATAAATCACCATCCTTGTAATCATCTCACTAATATTTTCATCAATTGCTCACACCTATCGATTAGTCTTGATAAATCAAAACATCCATATTTTCTTCCATCAGTCATTAATTACCACTGATTGGTCAATTCACCATTTAAATTTTATGGTTCCTTCCTTTGATTGGGGCATGCCTAGGACCATAACTTTATTATCATCTATTGTTCCCTTGCATGTATCCTTACTAGGGGCATCATCTCTATTAATCACATTATGGCTCATTAATTTGATGCATTGTAGTGCAATTATTTTCCTTTGTCTTTTGGTCACTTGATCATATCATTTATTCTCTCTCATATCCTCTATCATATTTCTTGACTTTAATTTTGAGCTACACTCATCATTAATCTTATCAAATCAGTCTTATTTTGGCTTAATGTTCTCCCATGTATGTGTATTTGCTTGGGATATGTTGATATCTCATGGCTTTCTCTATCAATCATCTTGGACTACAACTCCCCCTGGGATGTGTACTTACCTAGGATATGTCTAAAGCATAAAACTTTTTCATCATCATGTTACGGTCGATTCCCCCTTAGGATGTGTTGACAATCGTGACATAATCATTTTTATTCCCTATATATAGGTTTTTACCAGGGGCATAATCACTTTGTAGCTCACTATTCATGTTTATTTCATCTTCTTTATCATTGATCTCACATATAGCATCCCATCCCCTTATCCACCCATTGCATCCCACCCAACATTTCTTATTTTTGAGTGGCCATCCATCTCTTTCTTCTCTGCATGTACCCTCAAGGGGGAATCATATCCACTAACATCATTTACTAACATTCATCAATGAGTGTGTTTCTTATTTGAATGAGCATTATTCTTCACACTTCATCCACTAATAGTGCCCTTTTAAAAAGGGGCAAAATATATGCACCTAAATTTAATCACTTCATTTATTGTCACTAATATTATTATTAGTCAACACTAATATCATTAATTTCATGTAATAATCAATAATCTTGCCCAAATGTCCTTATAATTTTTTTTATAACATTCCCTCATTATTTTTCATCATGGTAACCTTATTCCTACTCCACAAGTTAATTATTCTTTCTTCTAATATGTCATTTATCATCTAATCTTATTCTAACCCCACCTATCCATTATATTGGAAATTAAACTTCCAATCCCACACACCCTAGCCTATTCTTAGGCTCTCGTACATTCTTAGTCTCTAATCACCTATCTAAATCACCTCATCTAATCACCCACTAATCATGATTAAACATCTATAAAGACTCTAGAGGCTTTTACCTCTAGAACATTCCCTCCTCTAAAATCATCCAATGAATCTTTAATTCTTTGAATAGTTCTCAACCATTAATCTTCCTGCACCTTAATTTGACTTTTATCCATAGATCTCCTCCTTTCCCTCTATTTAAGATAGCCACCCCTCTATTGCCAAACTAAGTAGAAAATCCATGATCCTTCATGCTAAAATCTTATATCAACTAAATATATAAAACTATCATCCAAGTCTTTTGATTAAGCTAATATCATGCTGAAATTTTGAGTCTATTTGTAAGCAATCTCCATCTATAATGTTTTTTATTTTTGTTTGAATATTGATTATGAATATTTGGATTTAGATTAGAATGTTGTTTTGAATGATTCATTTAATTGAATTTTGATCTAATGGCTTCTAATTTTAATGGTAGATTGTAAATTTGGGTGTTTTGGATACAATTTGCATATTAAATCAATTGTTCAAATTTATCATCTCATAAGATATATAAATGATAGGGCATAAAGGTGAATATCAGATCTACAATAGGATAATTAATGTGTTAAACTTTGATGCACTATATACTAGATTTATTAAAATGAGATAAGATATAAATGGGAAGTACAACTATGCTAAATATAGAAAATGACATAAAAGGGAGTACTTAGTTGGTTATGATCTTAATGCAGATCTAAATCAAGTATAGGCTAAAATCAAGCATGAAGATAGTTATAAAACAATTGTGAGATTCTAGATCTGGTAGCCCTAGCTATATATATAGTTGTTCTAACCTAGGATGGTTGTGTTGATGCTAATATCTAGTTTTAATGCTAGTGTTCATTATGGATTATTAGCTAAATTAAGATGTAACCACTTTGATTCTTCTAGGTTTGGATTCATTTTTGCTCTAGTGAATTTAGATTTGGGTTATGGACTATCGCTCCTGGTGAAATGGTAAAACCCTAGATTTACATCTTTAAAGTGACCTTGAGGATCAATAGGTTAGTGGGCACATAATGTCGAGCTAACCTGTAATGAACCTGCTCTCAAAGGGCAATACCTACACAGATAATGCTCTAAGAGAGGGCCTCAAACTCATGTAGTTATTCACTACATGTTAGCTTGTGTGTAAATCAAGTACAATAGTGACCTAGCTTGTAACTTGGAAAATATGACCTTATGCTTACTCTTTTAGTGATTTAGACCTGTATATGTGTTGTACCTATGACTAGTGTGTAAATAGGGAAACTTTGATCAATTGAGTACTTTTTGATAAATGTCTTGGTCTCTTTGTTATTTTTTAGGTGTGGAATGAATGAGGGTTGATATTATATTTATACCAATCCTATTAGGAGATAAATCACATTAAATCACTTAGGTTGACTATTGTAATATGTTTCATTTGTAAATTGGATGACCTTAGGGTACTAGATACTTACGTCAGGGTAGGATAATAATATCAATGCTACTATTTATCCTAAACTTACTAGGGAATAGGTGATTACGTACAGGTTCAAAACTTATAGAGGTGTAAACTAAATACATTTTAAATAATTTGGGAAAGATAGGATGTCTGTATCATCAATATAAGGCTAGTCATACTAAGAGATAATCAATATAAGGCTAGTCATACTAAGATATTGGCCCAAGGAGCATAAGATAGAGAAGATGTGAGGCTTGTAAAAGGAAGGCATGTGTAAAATTAAGATGAAAAACCAAGATATAAGTTCACAAAGTGTACTAGACTAAGGTGATATTTAATCACAAAATATCATCTACAACATAATACTTTTTCAAAAATCAAGAAGTCAATTATGAAAACTCTAGTGTTGATAAGTAAAATATATATACAACCCTTTTACATTTATTCCTTTGCCTTTGAGCACTCAAGTGATGCCATTTTGACTATGATAAAATAAGTTGGAGATGATAGACTAGTATCATTCATGAGTTATAAACTTATAGATTTTTATCTCATGTATTCTACCATTCATGAACAAGTTTTTGATTTGATTAAAGTGATTAAGAAGTTTAGACATTATATTTTAAGTAGCAAAGTGTTTGATGTTGTACATGACCTCATTATAAAGGCAATGTTGATGCTAAATGAGATAAGAGAATGGATAGGTAAATGGATGACCATTTATAGGAATTTTACTTAAAAATAGAACCAAAATATTATAATATGGAAAGAATTGAGTAAAATGATGGGATAAGTTGATTATCATATTGTGTGCCAGTAGTGCACAATGCAGTCCATCACAAATGATGAGTGGTATTAGATATAGTTCATTACTTGGTAGATAATGAATACTTTATATAATTTAAATCCACTCAAAGAAGAGCATTGCTCATGAAAATCAATAATTTCATGATCAAATATGTAACATTATATTGGAATAAATATGAAGATATTTACTTGAGATGTTTAAAAAAATATGAAGTAGCTAAATTAGTCAAGTATTTTATCAAAAAGAATGGAAATGGACATGGTTCAAGTAGTGATAAAACTCACAAAATACCTTAGGTAGGTTATTACTAGCCCCATATTCTCAAGGATGTTCATTCCCATGTTATAAGTTGCCACCTTTATCAAGTTATTATAAGCAACCCAAGTTACACCCTATTGGAGGAGGTTTGTTTAGTTCTCCTTCAAACTTGGACTAACATTGGATTGGTCTATAGGTTGTGGGATACTAGTAGCTAGACAAAACCTATAGATTATGAGGGTAGATCCTCTGATTTACAAATTTTAATTATTTTCCTAAATATAATTGCTTTTGGGGTGAAAAGAGTTAGAAAGATAATTTAAAGGGAAAAACTATACTAGTGATGGTGATGCACCTAAATGATTCATCCAATCAATCTTGTACTCTTAAAAACACTAATGAACTCAAAATGGACTAAAAGACTATTTATAGGGATTCCTATGCAACAGTGTTTTACATGGAGGTCATGGTGAGTGACTTTAACTTGTAAAGGTGATGGGTGAGAGGTCTGCTTTGAGACACTTTAAATTAGGTTAAACTTAAAATTTGATTACTAACCTTTGACACTTCATATAACTTTCATAAGACAACTCATCAACATATAGGTGTGAGAAAGACATGTCAATGTAATATTAATACCACTTATACACATCTGAAAAATCATATACACACTATAAGTCAATCATAGAGAAGCTATAATAGTCCATCTTATTAATCTAATAGGTTACAAAGTTTAATCTTGGCAAAGTTTCCTCATGCCCAAGAGAGGGATTTTAAAATAAGGCATAAAATCCTGAATATATATAAAATGAGAAGATAATAGAAGCATGACACAAAGGAGAAGACAAGAACATCAATCTATCATTAACTCAAATATCATTGTAGTTACAAATAGTCCTCATGAAGTCTCTCCATGTTTGGTGCTCTTGCATGATCCTTATGCATTGATATCAGGTAGTTGAAGATGTATTTAGAAAATTAAGCCCTATATTTAAGCATGATACAACTTATTTTACACATTTATTTCCACTTGAAGGTCAGTCATGCATTGATTATCACTAAAAGGTTAGTTAACTCATGATAAGGATCAACTATGCATGAATTGGCACTCAAGGATTAGTTATGCCACTTAAGGATAGGTAATGCCACTTAATGACAAGTTATACCACTTAATGATCAGTTAATAAACTTAATTATCAGTTATGTGTCATGATTAATCTAAAATAACTCATTCATCAGCCCTTCTATGCATTCTCAACTTTACTTGATTGACCAAGTAGGTCTACTAGGCTAATTACGCCTAGTAGCCTAACTAATTATCTTTTTATCACCATAAAATCATAAATTAAACTTTAGAAACCTATTAAAAAGTTATATTTAGTAATGAATAAATGACACATACTATGACATAGGCCTTCTTGAGCAAGAAACACCTGTAAATTTGTCAAACTAGGTGACTAGGTCACCTTGTCCTTCAATCCTGCAAACTAGATAATTAGAAGAGTCTCAAAGATGAATTTTAAAGCATATCATTGGCCATAAAATAGATTTTAAAGGTGAAACAAGTGAAAATATTCATTCTCTAATGATTGACACTTTCTTAAACTACCTAGTACTCTTTTTTTGCACATTTTCCTCAAAAAACACTATTTTTTTATAGGTCCATATATTTTCATATAATATGGTACTATGGTCAGGACCATATATAAGTTTAATTCATGTTTCTAATGCTTATTAGGTGATTCATGGGTGTTTGGGTGTAATAATATTCACTTTTCTCAAAACTAGTCTATAATAGGGTTTAGGGAGGGTTTTAGAGATCCACCACCTTAAAAATGGTTCACAAATTATGAAAATAAAATATATAAATTATTTACATGGATATTTAGTCCATATACCCCTTTAAATTTCCTAATAATCTTGGGTTCCCATGCAAATTTGTGTTAAGATACATACACATAGAAGTTGGCTTGTGGTCTTCTGCATGCATTCTAGACCTGCTTATAGTCTTATCAATGATTCATTAACCTATACCCCCAAAACAAACTAAATATTACATATATCTTAAGTAAATATGGGTGCTAAAATATTTTTAAGATTATTTGGTCCAAGTCCTCCTTTGGTAAAATATATGAGCATCCAAATTGAGGGGTTGAACTAGCTATGTAGATTATATGGTTTGAGTTAGCTCTTTGAGACCCAAACTAACCTTTCCCCTATTATTCTATAATTTAAAACATTTTTTTTAGGACCTTAACCATACCCTTAAACCTTCTCATGGTTTCATTTTTCTTATAATGTTCTTCAAGTGTCTTCATGGTGGTATAGGCTTTCTAGGCCAAAAATAGGCTTTTAAGCCTAATTGATCTATTACTAAGTTTTGAGGTCCAATAGGTCTATAAGTGATTTTATAGACTCAAAATAAAAATAATACACTTTTTTAACCTATTATCACCTTAAGAAACTACCCTTAGCATTAAAAATTCCACTCTATCTTCATATGGACATGATTGTGCATGTAGGTCTCATGTTTAGACCGTGTGTTTGGAAGGCAAGGGTCTGCATAGTTACCTCCCTAAAATGTAAGGTTAATGGATTTTTAACTCATTTAATATGTTACAATAATGATAAAATTCCTTATTATTAGTCTCTAGTCACTCAATTTCCTATATCCTCTTCATCTCTCTACCCTAGTGTTTCTTGACAATTAAACCTTTGTAACCCTTATGGCTAGTTTTGGTGATTTTCCTTGCTTAAATTGAGATATTATTATTAATGATATTATTCCATGAAATTATCACTAATATATCAGCTGTTATAAACCTTAAATTATTTCTAAATGTGTATCAAACCCTTAATTATTAAGCATAGACTAACTACAGTTCTACGTTCTTTAACTAGCCCTCAAGGGCATGTTACTTGAAACCCTGAATGTCACATACTTTGTAGAATATATACAGAATTACCATCACATTTTTATGTATCAAAACCCATTGATGAAGTCTAAACCTCTATTTTTTCCTCAAAACTCTCAAATGACAATTTGGCCTCATCATAGACTGTTTAATTGACTACAGTAGTTCTGAGACAAAACAATAACTATCTCTACTAGTTTTATGACCTTGAGAATAAAATATTCACTTACCTATCATGATCATATGTACTAAATTTTAGTATCTAATTATACCTTTAGAGGTCTCAAAATTTAAAACTGCTCTAAAACTGTTATTATGCATTTAACTATGTGTGTGGACTGTGTGATATGCATGATTGCATGTGAATTTACTTAGGTCTATTTTGATTCATCACTTATATTATATCCTTAAATGATATATTATTATATATTTAAACTTCAAATGGTCTTCAATGTCTCTCCAAGCATTCAAGTCATTCCTTCTTCTTACAAATAGACTCTCTTTTAACATAGGCCTGTAGGTGACCTTGTGAGGTGATGGCTATGTTACTTTAAGTTTAGGCCTCACAACTTATCATAGATAACATTATAAATATATTATAACTCAATTTATGTCTCAAGGATCATTTAAATCTTTTTTATAGACCTCACCTCCGTTCATTATTCCATTACTAACCTTGTAGCCTGTAGGTGTTGACTCCTTCCATTTGTTGGGTCAACCTTAAAAGAGTCTTTATTTTTAGGTCTTCATGACCTAAATAAACTTATTAAATAAGATAAAATATCACAATTATGTATCTATTTTTCCTTTTACATAACCTAATAGGATTGGTTTTCTCAAACCATATACCTTATACTCTTGTCATCTAGCATCCTTACTGTGAGTAACCTTTTGGTCTTGACCATAGGTGATTTTTTCCAATGGTAAGACTACGTATTACATACTTTAATATCCTAGGAATTCAATATAAACTCCTATTCTCTTCAATTCTCTCATGATTTATTATAGTTCTCACTTCATTCCTAAATGACCTCCACATGCTCTACTTTTTCATTTATTGCACTTCTAATTTCATTCTTTACATTGAATGGTTATAGATGTAGATTAGACCACTATACGAACTAAGACAACTTTGAGAAGTGGGATAAGATGATAGTTTATCATCTTATATAACTTAATACTACACTTTATCTACCTTCTCATTTATCATACTCACTTAGAATGAAATCTTAGATCTTCATTCAATAACCTAGCTCTTAAGAAGATTGTAGACCCCAATGTAGGGACTAAGATAGTCCAAACATGGCATGTGAAGTGTATGCCTTAGAGGAAGTTCATGATGTTGATTTAATTATTTAACTTTTTTATAAGTACCTTATAAGTATTTCAGTCATACTTATAACCTTTAAAGAGACTTCTTTATCACATTTTGATAACCCTGTGAATGTTTTTTTCTAGATGACTATCTGACACCTATACGAACTATTGACAACTTTAAGAAAGTTGATCCTATGATGTACAACATGCCAAAACCTCTTTTAATATTTATTAATCCATGTTTATTTAAGGATAATTAATCTTTAAAAAATATTGATAGAATGGAGAAGAAACAAGGAAGCACAAGTTACCTTAACTTTCACAAAGGTACCTTAAAAATTGCTAACAAGGGAAAATTTCATGTTATTTTACTCTCTTGCTTCTCATAACTGGATTGCACTAGGTTTCCTTTATTTTATTGATTTACTTAACTATCCTCTACTCTAGTGTCATTGAATTTACATTAAGATGACCATCATGGTGTATTAGAGATCTTTTGCATCTTGAGGTGAGGCCTTGACTGTTGTAGGTGTTGATTAGGAAACTTGGAATAAGCCTAATCATCCTATTGAGAAGATCCTTGGCATAATTTAATGTAATCTTAGAGTTGTATATGAATCCATCCAATTTATCCTCTTCATAACCTATTAGACTACCTTCTTTACAATCTCAATGGAATTACTCATATGACAACCCTCTAGTCCTTGTCTTATATGGTTTGAGACAGTCCGTAGTCCTTCTTAGCCTAATGATCTTTCTTAGTAATCTTGACTTGACTTGAGTTGATAGAGAAGGAGTCAAAATGAGTTAAGGAAATCAACCGATCTTAGCTTGAGTTTATTCAATAGATATTTTTTCATTAGAACCTCCAAACCTCTTGAAACTCATATCAGTATGTTTGGATATAGGTGGTTATAGATGAAGATCTCACAATGAGCCTTACATTGACTTGTTATTTCTTTGACTTTAACACTCATGACTTGTCAAAGAAATTAAAACCTCTTAGACACTCTTTCAAGAGTTCACATAGCTTAATACAAGAATCATTCCTCTTTAACTTACCTTCAAGCTATTGTAAAAATTAATACAAATAATGCCTCTTCTTAAGAGCTTGTGCATCAAAGATGGAATATTTTTCCCATTTGAAAGACTTGTATGATAATAGAATGAAATTAAAATAATATGAATGGATGTATAAGTGTAATAAATCATTTTAAATTTTTTGAGCACTCTCAAACTTCTCTACAATCCATACAGGCTTGTACTTGAAGGAAACAATAAGCTCCCATTACAAAAATATACATTGAAGTACCACCTTGGATCTCTCATTTCTTCAACATGTTCAATATGATATCATGATCCTCACACATATGATATGAAGTTGAATAAAGTCATGGAAAATTGGTCCATACTATTTAAAATCTCCATAAACTTCCATTCTTCTATTACCATGTTCAGGAGAGGAGGAAACTCAAAAAACTAGTTGCTTGCCTGAATGAAGAAGCCATTTTGAGTGCCTTAACTTGTAAAGGATTGTTCATAAAGGAGAGAGAGAAAAAATATGAACCAATACCCAAATATTGAATCTCTTTAAGACCCCTTCCTCTACCCAAAATCCTAGATCTTGAAATTCTCTTCCATGGTCGTACCATATGAAAACTTGAAGGTCTCTCTTGAACTACAAAGAAACTAGACGGATGGAGAGATATGATTTTGAGCCTATTTGAGATATTTTTGCCTTGAATATTCTATATAAATCCTATCATGAAACATTATTCAAATTAATATCTTCTATTGTATGTAAAAGTCCATACATATCCATACTTCTTGCATGAAACACATGAAAATAGCTTTTCTCTTGCATATTCTCCAAACTTAAAGCTTTGAACCACTAATTTAGGGAAAGATGAAGAAGAGTACGAGTCAGAATTATCTTGAAAATAATTAATAAGTATTTTAAGAGTAAAAGGGGGATAAATTTCATACATAGGAGCTCTTTGGAGGCCAAATGATGCTTTAGGCTTACATGAGGATATATTTCCAAAGTATGAATTGATATGACTAACAATAATATGACTATGAGGGTGATTAGAGACATTATGGATGTTTTAGTGGCCTTATGAGGCCAAAAATATCATTTTAAGACCAAAATATTCTCTTGGAAAACCACACATATAGCTTAAAAAGAATCTTTATTAATGAATACCATGAAAAGTAATTTATAGCCTTCTTTAGGTCCCAAATAAGCTATGTATCTTGATCATACTTGTCAAAGCTTATAGTCAGCCTCATGATTGAATATAGCAAAATACCAAAGAAACTTATAGTGAGTTATCAATTGCCACCTCTCATATATTTCCATCAAGGCATCTTAGATCATAAGACCTCTTGAATTCTTTGTCAAAGAACCTCTAAACATTCTCAAACCTACTCTATTCACTTGATAGTCAATGACACTATGATGATCAAGCACACCACCTAAGGACCAAAGACAACTAGGACATGAAAATTTTTTAGTTATAAGAGGTGGAATTTGGCCTTGATAGGCCAAATTTCCAACATTTTTGGTGACTAATAAGGGTTGACTAGCCTGCAGGTCAAGAGAACTCACTGAATTTTTATGATAATTACAATTTTTAAACATAAAAACATGGTTTCGATGACTAACTTGGACTGCCAAATATATTTTAAACTTTGAGACACCTCTTAAGACTACAAAAAATAATAAGAAAAATAAAAACAACAAAGGAAACATGCTTAAACTAAGAAGCAAACACACCTAACTCGAAGAAAACAAAAAAGTAAGACAACAGACTACTACTTGTGCTAATCACTTATTGAAATAAGACAAACAAACTAAAATAACTAACATGAGATCATATTCTTTATTCTAGGGTCAAAGGGAAAACTTGATTGACCACTATGGCACTATGAAGTCTAATTACCACACCTTAATAAATCCTTCTTGTAACTAGGAGCATTAACACATTCATGACCTCTTGGGGAAATAACTGGGCCTTATATTTACACTCTTAGTGCATGGATTGTACATGTGGGTTGAACACCTAGTCATACTTCTTCCAAATTTATCTACTTTTCAAGAACAATATTAATTCTACCTTAGTCATGGGTTGCTAAATATTTACCATGTCTTGGTTAATGCTTTAACTCTACTCCATATGGAATGATGACTTATCAAGACCTTCATGATAGACATATTTAAATCCATTAAGTATTCTAAAGGACAAGAAATCTTCATTTGGTTTATGTTCAGGAGTATCAATTTGAGGTACTACCTCAACAAACACTTCATCATTGCTTCCATTAACTTTGGCCTACTCTTCTTGTGGATAAAATTTGAAAGGGTTAGCAGCTAATTAGTATTCAACATGTTACATAGGAAGTGTGAGTCCTTGAAGAGCTTGATATTCATTGAAAATGATAATGTATTACTTCCAAAAGTCATCATTATTACTTTGACACTCATCTTCATTCACTGGCCTACACTTGTGTATGGAAACTATTGCAAGTTCTTGAGGACTATCATGATGGAGGACAACTACCATGTGACCAAGAAGTTATTGAGAAATATATTATTCTTGCTCAACTAAAACTTCTTTCTCTTGTGTCTCATCTTGTACTTGCAACTCATCTTGTATATCAACAACCTCTTTCAACTCAACTTCTTTTGCATTATAAAAGACAAATTCACACCTATCCTTACCAAGGAATGTCTGAATGATGATTTAATCTTCATGTTCACTCAACTCAATATCATATTCTATCACCTCAACTGAATATTCTTAATTTATCTCACAAATGAGAAGCTCCTTATCAAGGGTTGGCATCGTTGACCCTTGAAAATGCTTAAGAAGATGAGACAAATCCAATGGTGTTACCATGGATGCCTCATTCTACTAATGGGAATGCTCATCATTAGTAACCATCACTTCTTCTCTATGCTTCATTTGTCCTTGAAAATACTTCAATAAAGGGAAGGCCTTGGGATATTGAGTAGGGAGGGGTCGGGGTTGAATGTGGAGACATCCAATTCCTAACACCATTGTGTTGAAATTGTAAATCTTACTCAAAATGCACTCAAATGTATAATTTTAGCCAAAATAACTTAAATGTGATAAATGGTTTGAGCTTGTCGCATACAATTGCCAATTTAGATTAATGTATCCTTAAATGGGGTAATGAATTTTATGTGATTATTAACTTTTCTCAAATCATTTCAAATAAAAATGACAAAAAGATAATTTAACCCTCTAAATAACTGAATTCTTCTAAGTTAGAAGCACTCAACATGTGTATGTGTTATTTCATGTTGTTAATGTCCTAAATGGGGCATTGGTACATATACAACTAACATCTTCTTCTAATTATACTTTATTCAAATTATGACCTAATAATATGACTTCTAACCAATTTTATTAATAGTGTGCAACTAATTTCCAAAGAATTGTATAAAATTTGATTAATCTCACTTAGGTAAATTAATCCAAATCAAGAGCTTAAATGGAAAATTCATGGAAGTTATTGAAGATTTCTTATTGGAAATTGATTTCTAATAACTGCATCATCAAGTGACATCATTTATGGGGTGGCATCCATAAGCCATAAATGCAACAAATATCAATTTTAAGGCCTCCCACGCCTCTATAATACCCCTTCCTTCTAAATATTTATGAGGGTATTTATTAGTTAAGTCTCCAAAATTGGATTAATTCATGGCCACACATATTGATCTCAAGATGGATGGTCATGGTTGATTCTGATCAAATTCAAAAATATATAAATAAGAGGGCCAAGACCACCATTTTTAAGCTTCATTTGTATAAACTTATTATGCAAAATTCTCTCCACACCTCATTTGTGTGTAGTGTTATTATGCTTAATTTGGACTAGGATAGCTTCAAGATAGGCATAAGGTTGATTCAAATATCATGAGCCTAGTTTCATTGGTGCACTTGAGATGATGGAGGAGTTTTACCATTCATCATTGCTAAAGACTTAAACACCAAATCAAGGGAAAAGTCACATTTTGAGCCACATTTGGATGATGGGATCTTCTTGGAAAGGTATTGTGTATGTGCTTTATTTAAATAGTTCTTAATTATCATTTAAAGAACCCCATTGAAGGAGTTGGCTTAGTTAGTTATGTTCTTATGCATTTTTCTTGAGTTTTCTTGATGAATGCTTGATTTAACTCATTTTGGATTCTATATCGACATCTTGGCATGCCCGATGGGACCACACATTCCATACAAGCAAGAAGACCAACTTGGCATTCTTGGATTTGATAAAAAGTCCTTAAAAATTCATAAAAATCAAATTTTAACATTATTTTTCTTGTGTTTTTATGCTTTTGTTGACACTCAATTTAAACAGTGATCGATATCGGTTCTTTATAACTGGCATTGGTCATGTCTAATTGGCATCAGATCTTGTGTAGGGAAAAACATGATTAAAAATTTGGGTTTTTGAGCTTTTTTGAATGTTGTAAGTTGATATTTCAGATTTTAAGTCTCTATTTGGATATTTTATTGCATGATCCAGAAGTTTTTTTCTAGCGATTTTATACTAACTTGGGCTAAAAAAAGTTTTATGACAACATTTTTTTGCCTAAGGGTTCACAGGTAACTGACATCAATTTTTATTGACTGACATCGATTCTTTTATGACCTTCATCGATGTTGTTATAATTGGCATTGGTCATTATTGACTGATGTCAGTCTTTGTCTAATAAAAATCGAGAAACCTAAGAGCAAGTTTTCAAATCTTGCTTGTTTCATTGATAATTTTGCTTCAAAGTAGAAGGAATCCCTCTAAAAATTGTAGGACATGCATGGAAAAGTGCTAAATTTTAATATTTATAATTATTGAAAACTTTCATTTGGTGCTTAAAATCAATTTAGATGGTTTATACTTAGATTTTTTTTGTGAATGTTTTTTTTTTCCAAGTTTAGCAATTAAGGCCAATGGGTCAAAAAATTCATAAACATCTCAATTTGGTGCATAAAATAAACATTTAATTAAATTACAAATTCTTTGAAGTGGTTTGTTTTATGATAGATCATTTTATGTGTTTGTTTTTCACAAATGAAAGATGCGTGTATGCTCTCCCCCATCCACTTTAGGAAACTCAGGCGACCAAAAGTGTTTCTTCCTTATAAATTGTGCCTTCTCCAAGGTGTGAAAAGAATGTTTTTTAGGTTATCCTCATAACCCATATGGTTTTCCTCATAACCCATATGGTTTCAGTGATCTAGACATAACATTTAAAGTTTTTTCACTTGATCATTTATTTTAGGCAACTTGGCTTGTAAACGGGAGTTCATAGCCTCCTCACAAATTATTTAGGGAAACTTTGACCAGAGGTTTCATCTCCCAACATTATTTCAACCCTACTCCATGATAGGGTATATAAATTAGGGCATGTATACTATGATTGCCAGGGGGTTGAGTAGCTAACCTCTACAATCATAATGAAAATTTGAGTTAAGTCTTGTTAATTAGGGGATTACATTAAATAGTACATGGATGGAATCACTATGCAAAGGAATAAACCCTTGCATAGTAAGTTAATCGATATGAATTTAATTAATGTGATGCATCTCTAGTGTTAATCACACTCAGGACCATCTAGATGATCAAAAAACTAGTTTTAGAATAACCCCACTTACCATGGACATATTGTAAATGTAGGGAGAGTAGCCCAGAATTATATGTCACCATACAATCTCTTGGGATAAGGGGGTTTAAAAAAACCTACCACTTCATATGCTTTTATTTTTGGATTAACACTTAAAATCCTCCCAAGAGCACATATATAGACAAAATTTAGTGATACAAAGCAACCTTGTCAGTTTAGGGATTTGAAAATTATAATTAGTTATATTTGTCTTTCCTTTACTTTCTTGGTCTTGATTAAGTCTAAAACTTGTTTGTAAACCAAAACACGTCAACCAAACACATTTATTGTCCACCATTTTATTTGAACAAGGAGGCATTATGCTAACCAAATCAAAATCATATTTTGCCTTGTTCAAATCCTCCTTTTAAACATTGTGTTTATCTTATCTAAGAAACATTGTTATGCTTCCCATTTGAATCTAGACCATTTTCCAGAAATCTCCAAGTCTTTCACTTTTTCATTCAAATTTAGAATCTCACCTTTCTAAGTTTTAGGCCAACGTGTTAATTGGTTTACCATTTACACTTGATTTGAGTTAACTTGGGTATGATTTCCCATTTGGGTTGAAGGTCATTTTATAGACTCATTATCATTTAATCATTGTGAACTTAGGTCATCTAGCATATCGCTCACACTCTAAGTTCTAGAACCAATTTTATACTTCTAAAACCAATTTTATACTTCCTATTACCATGTGGCAGTGTTATGCTACACATTTGGGTTTTAGTTTTATAATTAGAAATTATTATATGTTTTCACATCTTGAGTTTCTTAGTTTGCATTGTTACTTTCCTCATCAGAAAGAATCTCTTCTAATTTTATAATAGCAACTCGTCAAAGTTATCCCTAGCTTTTACGCTATTGACATATCTTTTAAACCTATATTTGGTGTAATAGTTTACACTTTAGGTCTCAAAGTTATCATACCCTCTTCTAATTTAATGATTTTAACCCACCAAAGTTGAGTAATTTTATGAACCATTTCTTTTAATTATGTGGTATTATGTCACCTTATATTTATTATAGTCTATTTTAGCCTTGTCACTTGTATGGAGAAAGTCAAATCACACCTTATAAATGTTTGTAAAACATTTCAAAAATCTTAAAAAAACGTAGAGAACCACCTTATAAGACATGTAATAAAGGTATACTCATAATGGGGTTTCTTGTGGCCCTAGCTCTAAGGAAGATCATTTTTATGGTGGATATGAACACTCCATCTTGTTCGAGGAAGTCACCCTCTTTGGTCTTATTTATTTAATACCAATACATTCCATGTCAATTTTTATACATCATACCCATCCTTCCCCTTTGATTTGTGCATTGTGCTTGAAGGTTACCATTATAGCTTATTCTCCATCGGCTTACACGAGTAACCAAACTTTGTAATGCTTAAAGTTTACCATTTCAAGCCATCCTTCTCTTTTATCTTGCATAAGAAATTATGATCTATAACATGTGAAAGTTACCATTTTAGGTTATCCTCCTTTGATTTATGCACATTGCTTGAAGGTTACCATTTTAGGCTATCTGCATTCATCTTGCATGAGCAACCAAGCTCTGCAGTGCCCAAAGGTCACTATTTTGGGACCTCTTCCTTTGGTTTGCACTATCAACCCAACTTTTTAGTGCCCAATCATTACCATTCTAGGTCCATCATCAACATTTATTTAATCTATTATTAAAAAAGTATAAATTAGATAAACTAGTCTTTGTTGATCCCTTCTTTGATAGTATAATTTTTGGAGATCCCATTATTAAACCATAAATCATTAATCATCTAGTGTCAACAATTACCCACTTTATAAATTCTATGTCGATCTTCGAGCCTCAATAGAACCAACCATTACGTCTTTGAAAACCATATTATGAGGATAAAAATGTGTTCTAAGTTGATATTTTGCAACCAATTATAATCCAAGATGATGATGTTATTGTTGAAACACCCCTTTGTGATGAGTCAATCTATGATGAATCACCCATTGATATTATACCTATTATTAAGGAATCTCACTCTAATGAGACATTCTTTATTGAGTCAATTCTTAATGATTATAAATGGCTATGGGCAAATAAATACCTCAACCATTATCCTATTTTTAAAGAGACTAATCCATTTGACAAGCCAGTCTCTACAGAGTTGTCTCTTGATCTTTTCCCACCCCTTGAGGCATCTCATTTTGATAGACTAGTTTTTGTCAAGTCATCCCTCGATCAATTCCCTCTATTTGAGGGGATTCACTTAGACAAGCTAATTTATGTTGAACCCTTCCTAGATGAATCTATTTTTATCGAGACCATTATGTCATCACAGGCCAATATTTGTCTAAAATTAATAATTCAATAAAACATTATTATAGAAACATTCACATCATATGAAGAATTAATATTAGATTCAAGTTCCCTTTCTGAATTGATATCAGATTTAACATCAGATTTAGAATCACTATCAGTTTCAATATCAGATTTAGAGTCCTTGACTCGAACTCAGCTTCATAATTAGATTATAGTCATGGTTATTACAACATTTTATACTTGCCTTGTAGATCAATTTGAATATATTTGTGATCTTTCTACAGTTTTTGAAGATGATTACTTCAACATCAACATAGGTTCTCCTAGTATCTGCTATGAGGATTGTGTTGCCTTTCATCATCCCATTATCCCCACCTGACATAAACATTATATTGACATTTCACCACCCATGAACATTTATTGGGATTGATTGTATCACACTTTGTTGAACTACATCCATGGAGACATATCAGTTGTAACATATTAGAGGACCAAGAACATATTCACGTAAAAGAATAATAATTTCCTATTGAAACTTTTTAGAGGCATTAGGAGATGATCATAGTTCAAACTCAACATATTTTAGTGAAACCTTTTCTAAGGTACTAGAAGACAATCCAAGTTAAATGTTAACATCTCTTCATGAAACCTTCTCAGAGGCACTATGGGATAATCAACACAATTTAATTGGTGGAAATCTCTTTAAGGCACCAATAGCTAAGCACAAAAGTTATTCACTATTTGATGAAGACATTATCAAAGATAAAATTAGTATAGCTTCTAGTATACATCATAATTAGATGGTATATACTCTCAAGACTAAACATCAAAAAATATGGTGGTCTAATCAAGAGCATATTCATAAGTCTTTGGCCCCGCCACAACCAAAATTATGTAAAATCCAAAATCAACAACATTGTGTGTGCCTAAAAAATACCAATCTTTATTTGTTTCCCATCCATTATACACTCCATTATCATTCACATTTTAATTACCCATTTATACCATTTATCCTATGCCTAACATTATTTACCATTACTGTCTGCACTTTCTTTTATAGAGGCTAAAAAGGTATCTTGTCTTGACATTTTAAGGAAATAAGATCAATGACCAATGAAGCTCACTATAACATTTTTGAAGTCCAAATCTACAGTAAGTTATTTTTAGAGAAGTTAGTTAGATGAGGTGTTGGTTAGCAATTTTTATGATTATCCTAGCTGTCTCATATGTTAATTAGGACGTGCATCTCCATGTCAATAAGATCAACTATTTCGAAAGGGTGTGGGATAGTAATTATTATGATTGATTATTTTGATTGACTTACATGCTTATTAGGATGAGCATCTCAATGTTATTAGGAGTATTATAACCCTTTTTCATTTTCCATTTACCCTACCATTTTTCTTGCATCATCTCTTTGGGGTAACCTTATAGACCATTTCATTATATGCATCATATACCATTGTGTCCCATTTACCATGCTATTTGAACTACATTGACTTGAGGTCCTTTAGGACTATGCAGGCAGTGATTAATTTCTATTGAGGTCAACTCGGTCACCTTAGCCATGTTCTCACCATTTTTCAAGTAAATTAAGCCTACGCTCTTATCATTTTGTGAGTAATTATTAATTTTGAATGTTCTCACCATTTTGTGAGTAAAATAAGCCAATCATCACTTGGGTACAACCCTTTTGACATTATAATCCAAGTGTCATCTTATCATTTTATTTATGCTGTGCCTTATACCATTTTATTAGACCATGTCTTTACTATTGACCAAATGCTTATTTTTAGCCATCCTACCCGACCCTTTTTGATCTTGGTTCCTTTGATTCTTCCCACATTTTTTGTGATGGGATTCTGATCTATTTTCAACAATTTTTAGAATTATTTGTTCAAATGATGGTTTATGGAAGTAGTGTGACAGTTGATATGGCAAGTTATCTTTCATTTACATCTTATCTAGTGCCACTGATTATAACTGCCTTTAAGAAAATCAACATTTGAAATGTTGATTCCTAATTATGATTGCCTATGGGAAAATTAGGTACAATGCATTTTTATCATGCGTTACCACATCACCTTGCCATTGCTATTATCATTTTCTTAGACATTTACCTTTATTTGTAAAGTTTTTATGACCTAGTCGATTTTTCATTGCCTTTTATGTGGGCAGACCTATTATGACTTGAGGTCCTAAAGGGAATACATAGGCTGTGCTCAATTTATATTAAGGTCAAATCAGTCCCCTATTTTCATATGCTCTTTATATTTTTCAAGCACTTATTTGAAGGCTCTTGTCATTTTACTATCCCTTTTCCTTATTTCCTATACAACATTAATCATGTTTTCTATCATCACTTTTCTTCTATCTTATTTCCTAGGAGAACTACATTTGGATCGAAGTTCATGTTGGATCTCACATCGATGGAACTATGTAGGTAGTGTCCAATTATCATATACATCTAGAGTCAGCTCAACCACCCACTTCCTTTTCTTCTCTTTCCCCCATTTTCTTCTGTGTTGTTTCCCTATCACTTAGGGGTAACTTTGTGTCATTTGTTCTTGTTACATTATTGTATAAAGTAATGCCTCTACTACATGTACACGAGCAATGTTTTTCCACTCTCCCTAACATTATGGCTCACTCTTTTTTTGTTTATTTTATTTTTTGTTGTTGTTTTGATTGTTTCCTTGTCTCTCTTTTCTTTTTGTTCCATCTTTTGTTCTTTTTTGTTCCTTTGTTGTTTCTTCTTTTTTCTTCTTGTTTTTTTGTGTTCTTGTTTGGTCTTATTCTTTTATTTTATTTTCCAAGTACAACTTGATAATATGTATGAAGATTGATTATTCATATCTTGATTTCATGTTGTTTATTAAGTTATTCTTGCTTTGATTTTATACATTCTTATTCTTATTTAAGTCTTGATTGTTCATTTCTAGATTCTAAGTTAGGTTACATTTATGTATTATTTTTTGTATCTTTGTTTGTTTTTGTTTAAATATAAATAGTTGTAACTCTAGTATTGGTAGTTTTTATCATTATCCTTAATTACAAGTATTCATATTTGAATTGACTCATTGCATTTGAAATGTAATGTCATTATAGGTTCCTCATACTTATGATGCATAATTTTAGTTTGATATATTAAGAACTATGTGCTTTGGATCCAAGTCTTAAAGTCAATGCAAATCCAAAGATCACCTCTCAAGTGCACCAATAAAACTAAACACCAATGGCTTATGCACCTGACTCTATGCAAGATGTGCATCTCTTGGCATACATTATGAGTCTAATCGAATAGGGGTCCATTTTTTATTCTATTCTTATTTTCTCATTCCATTTTCTCCCACTTCTAGTTGAACTACATTGTATTGAGGTCCATATGGACTATGTAGGTAGTGCTTAGATACATGACATATCTCAGGTCAACTCGGCCACTATCTTTCTTCTATTCATCCTTTCATCACTTTGTACATCCTCATATGCTTGGTTTTTTTTGGCTATTTTAGTCATTCAAAAATCACATATATGTTTACACCCACTCATATTTAATCTGTGCATTAGGTTATATCTATGAGTTATGCTTGGCAATTTACCTTATTGGGGCACAACATTAATTAACACCAAATAAAATCAAACCTATTGGGGCAAAATTAATTATTAGTGATCAAAATGTATCCTACTAGGGAAAAATTACTTTATCAACTGATCAAATCCATTCCACTGGGGCACATTATTATTTCCTTTCTCTAGATTAATGTTCTGCTATGTCTTCTAATTCCAAGCTTTGTGGAAATTTCCTCTCATTTTGGTAATTTCATTGTGTGTAACTTGTCTCGGGATTGATCATTCTCTAAGTGTATAGTTTTCGCTCTAGCTTTGGGTATGTTCAAAGTGTGTCGTTTATATTTTTGGATTGTGTCCTTTCCCCTTCCCCCATATTTAGGGCCCATTATACTCTTATTAGATTTTGATCACTGAGAATCAACATGTGCAAGCATTGGCTTAAAATGGATTTAATCTCATACATGGGTTAATTTCACACTTTTTCTCACTTTTCATGAGTTCATCCCTCTCTTTCATCCTCATGTGTCCTCTCAAAGGCGAATCATGGGTCATTTCCTTCAAACCTATTTTAGACAACTCGTTTCTTTGAAAAGATGTTGTTCCACTTGAATGTCTCACCACACCTTCTCAAACAGGGGCAAAATGTAGACATATAATTTCTAACACCATTGTGTTAAAATTGCCAATCTTATTTGAAATGCATTCAAATGCACAATTTGGGCCAAAATCACTTAAATGCACTAAATGGTTCGAGCTTGTCCTATATAAGTGACAATTTAGGCTAATGTATGCTTGAATGGGGAAATGTATTTTATGTGATTATTAACTTTTCTCAAATCATTTCAAGCCAAAATGATGAAAATGCAATTTAACCCTTTGAATCACTAAATTATTCTCATTCAGAAGCACTCGACATGTGCATGTGTTATTTCATGTAGATAATGTACTAAATGGGGTATTGGTTCATATGAAACTAAAATTTTCTTCTAACTATATTACAATCAAATTATGACCCAATAATATGACATTATAACTAGTTTGATTAATAGTGTGCAACTAATTTCCAAAGAATTGTATAAAATTTGATTAATCTCACTAAGGAAAATTAATCCAAATCAAGAGCTTAAGTGGAAAATCCATGGAATTTATTGAATATTTATTAATTAGAAATTGATTTCTAATATTTTCATCATCAAGTGACATCATTTATGGGGTGGCATCCATTAGCCATAAATGCAACAAATATCAAGTTTAAGGCCTCTCATGCCTCTTTAATACCCATTCCTTCCAAATATTTATGATTTAAGTCTCCAAAATTAGATTAATTCATAGACACACATCTTGATCTCAAAATGGATGGACATGGTTGATTTTGATCAAATTCAAAAATATATAAACAGGAGGGCCAAGACCACCATTTTTAAGCTTCATTTGTGTAAAGTTATTATGCAAAATTATCTCCACAAGTAATTTATGTGTAGTTTTCTTATGCTTAATTTACAATAAGATAGCTTCAATATAGGCATAACATTGATTCAAATATCGTGAGTCTAGTTTCATTGGTGCACTTGAGATGACAGAGGAGCTTTTCCATTCATCATTGCTAAAGACTTAAGCATCAAATTAAGGGGGAAATCATGTTTTGAGTCACATTTGGATGATGGAATGATCTTGGGAAGGTGTTGTGTATGTGTTTTATTTCAATATTTCTTAATTTTCATTTGCAAAACCCTGTTAAAAGAGTTAGCGTAGTTAGTTATGTTTTTATGCATTTTTTTTAATTTTCTTGATGAATGCTTGATCTAACTCACTTTGGATTCCATCTCTATAAAATGATTTAAGGCTTATCCTTGAATTTAAAACTTGGGTTTATGTTTGACTTCTATAATCATTTCTAGGTTGGAAACATAGGTTTAGGAGCCTCTTACATTGAAGGTATTATGACTTGGGGCATGATTGGAAAAACTTCCCACTAAGATAGAATTGTAATCCATGGATAGTGATATAGAGTAACAAGAGGTAATGACTTGTGAGATTGTTTACATGGTTGTTCTTATCTCAAGTCTAACATTTCATTAGCAATGATTTTATTCATCCTCTTCATCTCCTCTAACTCATCATAAAAGTTATGTGTGTCTGGGAAGGGTGGTTGATCTTGTAACTAATATGGCTCATATTGAGGGTAATAAGGTTCATGATGGGTATCATAGGGTTGGTGTGACCCACCATACTATTGATAAGGTCTAATATAATATTGATGAAGCTCATCACAAGGTTGATGTGGGTGAATGTAGGGATGATAGGGGTCATAATGAGATGGATAGGGATCATAATAGAAAAGGGATGGATCAAGGGGCTATTGATAAGGAGATGAATAACAAAAATCTATTCCATAAACTACCATAACTCATCATAATGCAAATAATAAGAATCCTCTTTACCTCAGAGATGATGACTAAGATGAGCTCTTGAAGCTACTTATGAAGACCAAAATTTTGATTTGAATGCTCCAATGCCTAAATCTGGTCCCATCGAGAATGATAAAACTTTTATCAACCCAAGTTGTACCCTATTAGAGGAGGTTTGTTTAGTTCTCCTTCAAATTTGGAATAACATTTGATTGGTCTATAGGTTGTGGGATACCTGTAACTAGACCAAACCTTTAGATCATGAAGCTAGCTCCTCGGATTTAAAACTTTGAATCATTTTCCTAAATCTACTTGCTTTAGGGGTGAAAAGAGTTATAAATATAACTAAAAGGGAAAAGCTATACTAGTGATGGTGATGCACCTAAATGATTTATACACCCAATCTTGTACTCCTAACAACACTAATAAACCAAAAATGGACTAAAAGACTATCTCTAAGGATTCTTATGGAATAATGTTTTACATGGAGGTCATGGTGAGTGACTTTAACTTGGAAAGGTGATGTGTGAGAGGTCAAGTTTGAGGCATTTTCAACCAAGTTACACTTCAAATCTAATCACTAACCTTTGACACTTCATATAACCTGCATAAGACAACTAATCAACATATAGGTGAGGAAAGGACATGTCAAGGGAAGATTCATACCACTTATACACATCTAAACAATCATATACACACTATATATCAATCATATAGAAGTTGTAACAGTCCATTTTATTAATCCAAGAGGTTACAAAGTTTAATCTTGGTAGAGTTTCCTCATGCCCAAGAGAGGGATATTAAAACAAGGCATAAAAGCCCAAATATATAGAAAATGAGGAGATAAGAGAAGCATGGCATAGAAGAGAATATAATAGCATTAACATATCATTAACTCAAGTATCACTCTAGTTACAAATAGCTACAAACAATCCTCAATAAGTCTCTCCATGTTTAGTGCTATTGTATGATCCTTATGCATTGATATCAAGTAGTTGAAAATATAGTTAGAAAATTAAATCCTATCTTGAATCATGATAAACCTTATTTTGCACATTTATTTCCACTTGAAGGTTAATCATGCATTGATTATCACTTAAGGTTAAGTTAACTCATGGTAAGGATCAATTATGCATGAATTGGCACTCAAGGATCAATTATGCCACTTAAGGATCAGTTATGCTACTTAAGGATCAATCATTACACATAAGGATCAATTATGTGGCTTGATTAATCTACATGAACTCATTAATCAGCCCTTTTATTCCATTCTCAACTTTACAGATTGACCAAGTAGGTCTACTAGGGTAATTAGGCCTAGTAGCCTAAATTTTTATGTTTTGATGACCATGAAAGCTTGCATGAAAATTTAAAAACATATGAAAAAATGATATTTAGTATTTAATAAATTCCAAATACCATGACATAGGCTTTATTTAACAAGAAACACCTACAAATTTATCAAACTAGGTGACTAGGTCACCTTGTCCTTCAATCCTACAAATTGGGTAATTAGAAGAAGCTCATAGAGGAATTTTTAGGCATATCCTTGTACATAAAATCCTTTAAAAGGTGAAACAAGTTCTAAAATTCATTCTCCAATGATTGGAGATTTCTTAAACTTCCTAGTACATCTCTTTCTACACTTTTTCCTTAAAAACACTATTTTATGATAGGTCTGTATAGTTTCATATAACATCGTACCATTTTTAGGACCCCCTCTAATTTTAATTCACATGGCAAGTGTTTATTAGGTGATTCATGGGTTTTTTGGTGCAATAATCTTCTCTTTTCTCAAAACTAGTTTGTAGTAGGGTTTAGGGAGGGTTTTAGAGGTAAACCATATTAATGATTGTTCATAAAGTATGGACCTCCAAACTAGAACTTATTTACATTTATATTTACTACATATACCAATTAAAACTTATTGAGAATATTGGGTTCCCATGAAAAATTTGTGTCAATATACATACGTAGATAAGTTAGTTTGTGGTCTTTTGCATGCATTCTAGACCTACTTATAATCTTATAAAAGATTTATAAATCTATGAACATTAAAAAAAATTTATTCCATGGATATTAATTACATAGGGTTACTCAAATATTTTAAAGATCATTTTGTCTAAGTCCTCTCATGGTAAAAGATATGAGCATCCAAACTAAGGGGTCGAATTGGCTGTGTAGACTGTATGGTTTGAGTTATCTCTTTGAGACCCAAACTAACCTTTACCCTATTCTTTTCTACTTGAAAACATATTTTTTAGGACATGAAACATCCCATTAAACATTATCATGGTGTAATTTTTCTTAGAATGGTCTACAAGTTTCTGCATGGTGGTATAGGCCTTCTAAGCCTAAAATAGGTTTTTAGGCCTAATTGATCTATTACTAAGTTTTGCGGTCCAATAGGTATATAAGTGATTTAAGAGAATAAAAATCAAAATAATTCACTAATTTTCACCTATTCTCACCTTAAACAACTACCCTTACCATTCAAAATTCCACTCTATTTCCATATAGACATGATTGTGCCTGTAGGTCTCATGTTTAAACCGTGTGTTTGGAAGGTAAGAGTCTGCATGGTTTTCCTCCATAAAATTTAAGTTTAATTGATTTTAAACTCTTTAAATATCATATATTAATGGAAAAAATTCTTATTCTGAGTCTCCAATCACTCAATGCATTGTACCCTCTTCATCTCTCTACCCTAGGGTTTCTTGATTATTAAGCCTATGTAACCCTTATGGCTAGGTTTGGTGTTTTTACTATCTTAACCTAAGATATTAATATTTATGAGATGTTTCCATTATATCATAAATAATATATATACTATTATAAACCTTAAATAATTTCTAAATGTGTAACAAACCCTCAATTAGTAAGCATAGACTAGCTACAGGTCTGCCTTGTTCAACTAGATTTCAAGGGCATGTTACTTGAAATCGTAAATGTCACATACTCTAAAGAATATATAAGGGCTTAAAATCACGTTTAAATGTATAAAAACCATTTTATGAAGTATAAACCTTGATTTTGTTCTCAAAACTCCCAAATGACAACTTGGTCTCATCATAGACCATTTAATTGACTACAGTAGTTTTGAGACAAAAAAATGATTGTATCTATTGGTTGTATGACCTTGATAATGACATGAAAATATTAAATTAAATTTAATGATAATTTTTAATAAATTTAAGGATCTATTTATACCTTTAGAGATCTCAAGATTGCAAACTCCAAAACTTTCAATATGCATTTGACTGTGTGTGTGGACTATGTGATAGGTATGACTGCATGTGAATTTACTTAGGTATATTGAGATTCATCATTGATATTAGATCCTTAAATCATATATGATATTATATTAAAAATTTGGATTCATGGTCTCTCCACGCATTCAAGTCATTCCTTCTTCTTGCAAATAGACTCTCTTTTAACATAGGACTGTAGGTGACCTTGTGAGGTGATGGCTATGTTCCTTTAAGTTTGGGTCTCATGAATTATCATCACTAACCTTATCAATATATAATAATTAAATTGAGGTCTCAAGTATCATTTAAATATTTTCATTAGACCTCAACTCCATTCATTAGTCCATTACTAACCTTATAACTTGTAGGTGTTGATTTCTTCCATTTGTTGGGTCAACTTTAAAAGAGTATTTGTTTTTAGGTTTTCATGAGATAAATAAACTTATTAACTCAGTTCAAATATCACAAGAATGTATCTCTTTTCCCTTGTACATAACCCAATAGGCTAGGTTTTCTCAAACCATATACATTATGCTCTTGTCATCTATCATCCTTACTCTGAGTAACCTTTTGGTCTTGATTGTAGGTGATTTTTTCCAAGGCTAAGATTATGTATTGCATAATTTAATCTCCTAAGAATTCAATCTCAACTCCTATTCTCTTCAATGCTCAAATTATTTCTTTAATTTACCACTTAGGTCCTAAATGACCTCCACATGCTCTGCCTTTTCATTGATTACACCTCTAGTTTCATTCTTTTCATTGAATGGTTGTAGATGTAGATTAGACTACTGTACAGACTAATAAAAATTTAAAAAGTGTGATAAGATGATAGTGGATCATCATAGAGAATTTACTCCTACACTTTATTTGCATTCTCATTGATCATACTCACTTAGAATTAAATCTTTGATCTTCATTCAATAACCTAGCTCTTAAGAAGCTTGTAGACCCCACTGTATCGACTGGGACAATCCAAGCATGGCATGTCAAGTGTATGCCTTAGAAGGACTTCAGATGTTAAATTAGTTGTATAACCTTGTTAGATGTACCTTAAAAGTCTTTAAATCATTCTTATAACCTTTAAAGATACTTTTTTAGCACATTTTGACAACACTATGAATGTTTTTCTCTAGATGACCATTTCACACCTGTACGAATTATTGACAACTTTGAGAAAGTTAATCCTTTGATGTACAATGGGCCAAGAACTCTATTATTATTCCTTAATACATGTTTATTGAATAAAAATTAATATTTCCAAAATATTTATGGAATGGATAATAAACAAGGAAACACAAGTTAGCTTAACTTTCATAAAGTTACCTTAAAAACTACTAACAAGGGAAAATTTCAAGTTATTTGTCTCTCTCTCTTACTTTTCATGATTAGATTACATTAGGTTTCCTTTATTTAATTAATTTACTTGACTAGCCTGTACCATAGTGTCATTCAACTTGCATTGAGATGACCACCATGGTGTATTAGAGATCTTTTGCATTTTGAGGTGAGGCCTTGACTATTGTAGTTGTTGATTAAGAAGCTTAGAATAGGCCTAATCATCCTATTAAAAATATCCTTGGTATAATTTAATGTTATCTTATAGTTGTCTATGAATCCATCCAATTCATCCTCTTCACAACCTCTGAGACCACCTTCTTTACAATATCAATGGAATTCCTCATATGACAACCCTCTGGTCCTTGTCTTGTACAGTCTGAGATGGTCCTTAGTCCTTGTTGGCCTAATGATATTTTTTATTCATCTTGACTTAACTTGAGTTGATAGATAAGGAGTTAAAATTATTTAAGGTAATCACCCTATATTATCTTGAGTTTATTCAATATTAATTTGTTCATTAGAACCTCCAAACCTCTTGAAACTCATATTAGTATGTTTTGTTGTAGGTGGTTGTAGATGAAGATCTCACAATGAGCCTTACATTGAGTTGTTATTTATTTGAATTTAACACCTCATGAATTATCAAAGAAATTAAAACCTCTTATCCAATCTTTCAATAGTTCATATATATTAATATAATCATCATGTTACTTCAACTTACCTTCAAGCTAATATACAAACTAGTATGGATAGTGCCTCTTCTTAAGAGCTTGTGCATCAAGGATGGAGTATTTAGCCCATTTTAAAGACTTGTAAAATGATATAAGGAAATGAAATGAATATTAAAGCATGAATAAGTGTAATAAATCCTTTTTAGAGTTTTGAGCACTCTTAAACTTCTCTATAATTTGTACAAGCTTATACTTGAAGGAAACAACAAGCTCTAATTAGAAAAATGTACATTAAACTACCAACTTGGACCTCTCATTGCTTAAAAACATTTAATATGATATAATTATCCTCACACATGTGGTATTAATTTGAATAATGTCATGGAAAGGTGTTACATACTCCTCAAAATCTCCACAAAGTTCCATTCTTCCTACACCATGCTCAGGAGAGGATAAAACTTAGAAAATTGGTTACCTACCTGAATGACAAAGCCATTTTAAGTACATTAACATGCAAAGGGTTATTTATAAAAGAGATAGAGATAAAATAAGAACCAATCCAAAAATATGAAATATCTCTAAGACCCCTTCCTCTACCCAAAATTCCATATCTTGAAATTCTCTTCCATGGCCATATTATTTGAAAACCTGAAGGTCTCTCTTAAGTTGCAAAGAATTTAGATGGATAAAGAGAACCAATTTTGAGCCTATTTGAGATAAGCTTGCCTTGAATATTAACTAAAACATCTATCATGAAACTTTATCCAAATTCCTAGCCTCTTCTAAATGGAAAAGTTTGTACAAATCTGTACTTCCTACATGAAACACATGAAAATAGTCTATCTTTTGCATATTCTCCAAAATTAAAGCTTTAAACCACCAATTTAGGGAAAGATGAGGAATATTACAAGTAAAAATTATCTTTAAAATCATTAATAATTATTTTTAGAGTAAAAAGGGGGCAAATTTCACACGTGGGAGCTCTTTGAAGGGCAAACTATGCTTTAGGCTTGCATGAGGAGATAGTTCCAAAGTATGAACCCATGTGACTAAACAATAATATGACTATGAGGGTGATTAGAGACATTATGGATGCTTTAGTGGATTTATGAGGTCAAAAATATCATTTTAAGACCAAAGTCTTCTCTTTTAAAACCACATATATAGCTTAAAAAGAAGCTTTGTTAATGAATACCATGAAAATTACTTTATAGCCTTCTTTAGGTCCCAAATAGGATTCTATGTATCCTAATCATACTTTTCAAATATTATAGTCATCCTCATGCTTGAATATACCAAAAATACCAAAGAAAATCATAATGAGTTATTAGCTTCCACCTCTCATATATCTCCATCAAGGCATCTTAGATCATAAGACCACATGAATTATTTGTCAAAGAACCTCAAAACATTCTCAAACATCATAATGACACTTGACACCAATTGAAATGAGACATGACAATGACAAGACTGAGACCTACTCCCTTTAATTAATATTTAATGATATTATGATGATCAAACCCACCACCTAAGGACCCAAGACAACTAGGACATGAAATTTTTTTAGTTTTAGGGGATGGTATTTGGCCTTGATAGGCCAAATTACCAGCATTTATCACACATTATAACACAACCCTGCTATGTCATTGCAAATTGTTATTAAAGTTTGACCTTTTGAAAAATGTTGTTTAGACTCGGTGGAGTGATTAATGTAAATTACTCAACTGGAAACATGTTCAATTAACAATGACTGATTATTTCACCCATTGGATTGAAGCACGTGTTCAATAATTGTATGTTTGAAGTTGTGATTAGCTTTCTTAAAGATCATATCATCATCAGGTTTGAAATACCATTTAATCTAGTATGTGACAATGGACCTAATTTTTCCTCTTTGAAATTCATTGAATAAGTGTATGATAATGAGGTAATCCTCAAGTTATCTTCTCATTATTACCTGCAATTTAATTATGTTTGAGTGAATGAATAGAAATTTGTTAGATGTGATTAAGAAGATCATGGATACAAATCCTCAGATAGGCACATGTTAAAGTTTGCACTTTAGTCTGATAGGATTAGGATTAATTCATCCCTAAGCACATACCTATACCATATGGTGTATGGTAAGGATCCTATTTTTATCATAAATAAGAGAATCCATACCTTACAACTCATGTGATATTACCTTGAAATTAATGAAAAAATTGAAGTTAGACTGCTAAACTTGATACAAATATAAGAAAAATGAGATACAACCATATTGCACTTTAGCAAGCATAAAAGAGTTATCAAATGGTAATTTAATGAAAGGTCCAAAATAAAAGGCTTTAGGATCTTGGATTTAGTTCTTTTTTGGGACAAGGTACATGAGAAAAAGGGATAACATGGTAAGTTTGATGCCCTGTGGTTAGGTCCCTTTCAAATTTCTTAATTCTTGGGCAAGAATGGGTTCAATCAATGGTAAGTTAATCAAGCACTATTTTCAAACATGAATTGGATAGATGAGGCCTTATACATAGTTTATTTTTGATTTATACTTTATTTCCTATTTTTGTTGTTGTTTTGTTGTTTTTTGTCATTAGTTTGTCCTTGATGTTTGCTTATTTTTAATCTTGTGGATACCTTTTAATTATAACAAGAAAATGGGTTTGATGGTAAGCAACATCAATAGTGTTTTATTGTTAGGTAATCTAGGTGTTTTGTGATGTAAGATTCTATTTAAGAGTTTGGTTTTAAAGGTTTAGACTGTCAAATTTATCATGAATTTATTCATGCTTTGATGAGTTTTGGTAAATTATTTGAATTTTGAAGATATTATCTCAAAACCTCACATAAAAACATACTTTAATGATTTTAGGGTTTTCTTAGATGAAACTATTTAGTTAGTATATAGGGTGAAAAATCTAAAATTTTACCTCTTATTTTCCATGGTGGTCCTTGTAGACACCTCATTTCTTCCACTCCAGTGTCATCATTGTTAAAAAAATCATTATTTCATATTATCACATAACCTAACCCTAATTTATTTTATCATCTTAAATCAATGAATATAGATTACCATTTTCATCCTGAGTCACAATAGTATGTCTCTAATCATGGTATTGTATCATATCATATCACCAATTTCATCAAACACGTCTTGAATCAAATCATCACTTTGAAGATGTGATATTTGATTGGTTAATTTAATATATTATTTGATCCTAAACCTTGAAAAAATCATCAAAAATTAAATAGAGGATTATTAACTAATTAAATCATGTAAATTTGGATAATTTAATCCTAATCTAAAAGTCCATGGAATTAGCTAATTCCATATTTATCTAAAAATTAAAAAAATCAATTTGGTCACAAATCAGTGACATCATCCAAATCTACTCAAATCCCCATATGACTACGTAAAATTCAATAAAAAGGGACATGAGTAAAAATGAAATCTAATATAAAATAAAAATTCCTCCATCACCCATTATCCATTACTACACTTCTTTACAAATCCCAACCCCTCATATTTACTCTTCTAACTTCTCCCATTTATGAGGAGGAAGACCAATCCTTTGCCCTTAATATTGAGATCAATCTAATGGTTTGAAATGATTCAAGAAACCTATAAATTTAGGGGACCTCTCTTCATTCCAACAAGATAAAATCATACGATGAAGTTTTATCAAATAAATCAACCAAGCTTCAATCAATTCATCCAATCATCAAGCCAAAAACTAATCTTGCAAAGGGGGGGTGTTGCCCCAGTTTGTTTACGCAATCTTCACAAATATTTGTAACTACATCCCAATCAAATTTGAATAAATATATAAAATAAAAGAGGAGAAATATCATCTTGGTAGGTCAAGGTGAGAGTCTGCTTGTTCCCTCTTTGAGCTTAATTTGAGATATATGCTTCATTGTTTAGTTAACATTTCAAAATTGTGTGTTGTTGATTATCTTACAATTTGCATTTGTGATAATCAAATATTATTGTGTGTATACATTTTGGCATGCTCTGTGGGACTCACAACATAAAAATGCATTATTAATTTACATTTCTTAAAGTGTGCTTGTAATTTAGGACAATATGAGCCAATTTGAGTCAAAATTCATCCAAAATCACCTTTTTAGGTGCCTAGTGGGTTTGTCTTATAGAATATCAAGTTCACATATGAAAATATCAGTTTCAAACCAAATATTAGTGAATTCATCTTTGTCTATCAATTTTCATATTATTAACAGTATTGCCTTGTAGAATAGTAGGATTATCCTATCATTAGTGGTATTGCCTCTATCATCTATTTGTTCATGTCCAAATTATTAGTGGGTTCATCTTGAATATTGATGCATTCAACCTACATATTGATGGTCTTATGCTCTTTATTTTCTATTTTTTCTTGGTCAATATCAATTTTACCCTGAGATCGATGAGATCACCCTATCTATTGGTGAGTTTACCTATATATCGATAGTTTCACCATGTCTATTTTCTATGATTTTCTAGTTATTAATAGGTTTCACTATGGATCAATGAGATTTCCCTATCTATCAATGAGTTTTCCATACATGTCAATGGAATTACCCTATCTATGTTCTGGTTTGTTTGTATCCATTAGTGAGTTTACCTTGTAAATCAATAAAGTTCACCCTGGTAGTGGTAGTTTTACCTAGTTGATTGTCAAGTTTGTATTTTACAATATTTTTAAGTTTTCCACTAGTCAAATATAACAAAAACATACTAAATGATTTGATGTAGATTCTACTTTATAAATACATGAAATCAAGAAAACAAACACATACACATTTAGTTTGGTGATTAAAATAAATAGACATTTTGATTTGGTGCACTAAAAAGAATTTTAATTACTTATACATGTGTTGGTGGTAAATATATCACATATTCTCTCCTCTTGTTCCCCATAAAGGTGACCCTAAGGATATAAAATATTATGTTGCCTTTTCATTATCCCCCATCCTAAATTGTGTTATGTATTCTCTCCTCTTATGCCAATAAGGTGATCATGAGGATAAAAAATAACTAGTTCCTTTTATTTTCATCTTATAGGGATAATTGATTGGGACTTCATCCCCCCTATTTAGACTATTGGTTGAAAAAATTGTTAGAGGGAAAAATATGATATTTCGATCAATAGAGTTGGGACAAAGTCCATCTCCTATTAATAGGTAGAGGTACCTTTATTTAAAATAAAATGGATGTAGGAAATAAAGCTATTTATAAAAAAAATAATTTCCAAAGGAGTTTTAATTTTAAGCATAAATTATGAAAAGGTGGCAGAAAGGAAATGTAAAGAAAGGATGGTGAAGGGAAGAAATATATGAAAATAAAATAAAGAGGAAAAGGATAAATCTAGGTATATAAACACATAAACTCACTACAATAATCTAAAAGTGGTTATTTATTAACACAGGAAACATTTATCATCAAAAAGAGATGGGAAAGACATATTTTGAATGTAAGAACAAAGTACATATGCAAAGAAGATTGGATAATAAATATAAATTCTATTTTTAATCCCATTAAGGTTTCATAACAACAAAAATTTCTAATGCAGGTTCAAAATAAATTCTATAATGAAATTTTTGTGTTTATTGACTATCTAACAATGAATTTAACAATATGAAGAAGAATTGAATACAATGACATACACACATTATTTTTATAAGACTAGTTCAAATAAGATATTATATGGGATTTGCTAAAGTTTGGATGGGTTGAAAATGATAAGGTTAATAATATAATTTGATAGTGAGTTTAACTTACAAAAAATGGGTGACTATGATTGGATCTATTAAGCAAACTTATAGGATTGTGATGAGTGATAGTATATGAGTTCGACTAGGTCTTATGAGGTCAAAATGAGATGTTAATGACAAAGTGATGGTTATGATGTGTATTGGATTAGGATATGTATTTTGGATAAGGATATGGATTTTTCATAGGATGTAAGACTAGACAACTAGGATATTTTTTGATTTTATAATTTTTTTTGGGCTATTTGGGACATTTTCTGATTTGTAGGTATTTTTGGATTATGTATGGACAAATAGGGGGGTCACTAAAAAGGGAAAAACAAGCCTAAAAACCACTATAGGGAATGGTGGAAGATGAAATTATGAAATAATTTGTATTATGCTTAAAAGGGATGAGGGATGAGGAGGAATGGACTAGGGATCTCAGTAGATCACATCATGAGGGAACCAAATGTCCCATCATCAGGAATGTCACTTAGAGGATACGCCAAGGTGTTTCAAAAACATGTACTAAGACATCTTCCATTCCATTATCAAGGTCAAGATGGGAATTAAATTTGGATGCAATATCATGTAAGTATTTTAGGATGAATAAGGATGGAACATGATGCTTAAGATGGGTAAGGATGGTGGGTGGATATATAAGATATATAAGGATGGTTGGAAGTTGAGGAATGTGATGCAAATGGGGTTGGAAAGTGATTTTTGGACATGAATAGAGGGATGAAGTGGATTATTCTAGCAATTTTCAGGGTACCTATGAATAAAAACTTATTTACACATTACGTTGAAAACTAGTTTTCATCTTGGTACTTACCTAAGGTGCCAAAAAAGTGGTTTTCACCATTGGATGAATGATTTATTTATTTATTTTATTTTATTTTTTATGGCATCTCAATTTATTATATGTTTGTGAGATGGATGTTGACATTTTAAAATCCTCAACTAATACCAATTCTAAATCGTTTTACTATTATGATCATGTTATCAAGGTGATATTTGTTAATTCTTGGTTCAAAATAATCTAGACATCTAAACCAAGTGTTTTCATAGCTCCTATGAGAGACAATGTTTCTTAGGAATATGATGTATGATATGGATTAGATTATGACTTGGATTTGATGGTGGTTTATATGATGTGGTGGCATGGTGGATTATTTGGGATTGGGATTGGTAGTCACACTCATTGTTGGAGATGTTAGATGTGCCATACGATAGGAGATATTAAGGGATCCAAGACTTTAAAACTTTTTTGTTCTTTGATATGAATTATTGGAATATTGTCAACCATATTAAGATTTATTATGATGAAAATTTGTTGTTTTTTTAATTTTTGACTTTGACTATCCCTTGGTGCCTTAAATAGGAATTCACTAGAGGAAATTGATTTTTGACTTTGGATGGTCATTTTGAATTTTGCAGTCCCTTGACATCTCAAGGAAATTTTCACTAGGGGAAGAAGTTTTTTTTTGGTTGAGTATTTAACTCATCTTGACTTTCATTTATTATTGGATCAAATCTAACTTTATGAGTATGTTTGATTATTTTATTATCATCTTAGATCCTTATAGATTCAACATGTGATATTATGTGTTGAGGGGAGTCCAATGATGCATTATTATGTCTATTGCCATTGAGGATGGGAAGGAAAGGATCAATGATGGATGGAAGTGAAGGGGGTGGATTGATGAGGTCGATGGGTGATTATTGGGTAACATGATCCTAATAGAGGTTATTATGATACCCAATGTCAATGTTAGAGAAAACCTCCTCAATATTCACTAAAGGATCACTAAAGTAGTTGCATTAATCCATATGAAAAACATCCAAGGTGATGCCAAATATATTCTCATGATCATCAGTTGGGAATTCATGTTGAAGTCTCGTAGTTATTGTTATGATATTATCATTATGAACTAGATCAAGAGACATGTCTATTGTCAATGATGACTTTGACATGGAATCTAATATGGATTTTGATGTTGATGATGGAATCAATTTTGATGTAGATGATAATGATGTTTATTATGATACTAACTCTAAAATTGATGTGGACAATGTTGAGGATGTGATGGTGTTATGATACAATGTTTTAATTATGGCCACAAGGAGGGCCTATTGGAGGGCATTGTATAAAAATACCTTATTCACTTTTCACTCAATGATGAAGGCTTTAGGATGAAGTGAATTTTTAAAATGATGGATATGATGTAATGGATGAAAGTTAGATAGTTAGTGGTGATGGTTTCTTCTTTTTCAAAAGTGGGTTTGTTGTCTTGGCCTTGGTTTGGAAATGGAAGGGTTTGATTAGATTGGGAAATGAATTTTGACATTTCCCTTCTTGATCACTCTTAGACATGGATTCATTTAATTCATTATCAATTTTGATGATTATTTATTCTTTTTCAAAAGTGGGTTTGTTGTCTTGGACATAATTTTCTTAATTAAAACATCTATTAATACAATTCCCTTGGGTTTATTTATACCAGTAGTATTGGCCTTCTCTATACTATCAGGGATTAAGATTGATTGGATCAAAAATATTTGTGTGTGGGTAGATGATCATGTTTTCAATGAGTATTTGATGAAATATGGATTCTAAAGATATAGGGAGATGAGTATCTTGTCTCTCTTCACAACTTTTCTTAGATGTGGAAGCATTTGAATCTAAACCAGGTGATTACTTGGGGTATATTAATGCCATGATATAGGGGGATCATGGTATTTGATGCAACTTAATAGATAAACTAGTATTAAATAAGGTCACAATGATAAAATTCCCTTTTCTAGTTTGATTACATATTTATGATTGGCTATAAATAGTATATAAAAGGTTGGATTGGGCTAGATGGCATGAGTGTTAGGAGTATTCTAATGTTGATGGGGAAGGATCGGGCAACTCGTTCCTATGAGGTAATTTAGGCTTATGGGATAAACATTTAAAAGAAGTTGGACACCCATTTATAGGAACCATAAAAGGAATGCATCCTTGTTGGCAAAGATGTGTTTTTGAATTAGGGTGACATCTAAATTTGCTTGGGACACCATGGATCAAGATGGGAAAAAGGATGGATGATGTAACTCTTTGGCCCTAATCAATGGATGTAGGGGATTGAATGAAAAATATTGAGATGATTGTGGTATGTTTGGTATAAACTTAGATCCAAGACTATTTGATAATGGTTTGCTTTAGTGTGATTTTTATTTTGTTATGTAAGACATTTGATGGGGTGTGATAAGTGTCAATAGTATAATCTTGACACATTTTGACTAGGGTATGATCTAGATAAACATGTAATGATTATACGTGTTGAGTTGATGTTTAACGATGAACTAAGACAAGTTTCAATATTTTACTGAGATGGGTGGCTAGGTTTAACTAGCCAAAAAGATGTGACTAGGTTGTGATTGACCTTGGACAAGGTTGACTTGATTTATACTAACTAAAAACTTGGATGATTTGATTAAGTAGTGAATGACTAAGTGGATGATAATATTTTATAGAATGTAGGATATAAAATTGATTGAGATTACGTACAAGCAAGCTATGATGTTGACTATGATAGTGTTATTTCCAACATGAACCAATGAAATTATATTATTATAGACTTGATGAGATTAAATATGGTTGGTTAAAGAATGTGGATGTGGACAAGTTTAAACTATAGGTGATGTGGTTTAACCATGTAATGATAAGGTTGGAATATGAGTTATTAGGGGTTGGACTAAGGATTTTGGAATAAATGGTGCAAATGGATGCTAGGGTTAGGGGGTATTAGGTGGATTAAATGTTTATACTATGATTGAGGTGTACTTATGACTTGTTTGGGATGATTATGGGATATCTAGACCTTAGTTGGACTCGTGGTTGTTGATCTTGAGAAAATTTGTGATGGTAGGGTGTGTTGCTCTAATTTAAACATGGTAAAATGAGTTTGATATTAATTTGATTGATATTAGGTGGTAGGTTTAAACTATAAAAAAAATGGGTGATAACAAGATGAAAATGGGTTCTAAGTTCAAACTTAAAAAATGACAAGCTGATAACATTTGATAAGTTTAAATTAGTAAGGTGACATGTGATAGCAAGGTGATGAGAGGTGTTGAATCCACACCAATAGAGTTATAAGATGATAAAAATTGACCAAGGGAGGTATCCTTACTAGTAAATTTTGACAAAGACTAGTTGAAGGTAATGACTTAAACAAGTTTGCTCAAGGTATACAAGTTTGATGGTGTTAATATGTTATTAAATAATGTTATAAGGGTGAATAGGATTGTGATAAGTTTGATTAAATGGATTGATGTTTAGGCAATATCAGACATGATTAAGATGAGTGATAATGTTGGGCTCAAACAAGAGTGATGATTTTATATATGATGATGGTTTTAACTAAGATGATATGGCGCAGGGTGATTTGTAAAGATTGGACAAGTGATTATGTTTGAACTATGGTTAAATTTTGACTAGGTAATTATTCTATGTGTAGGTTTTAAGGTTTGTAAATAATACGATCCTCAATAACACACAAACAAGAGAAAGTAATCCAAAATACTATATTAGTGACTAACATAGGAGTGAAACTTAACACCCATATCATCAAATGACTCACAATGAGATGTGACTAGATCAATTTCCCAACCCTGTCTCACCATCCATACATGGTGAGTGATCTCCAAGGATGTTTTCCCCCTACCATGGATACTTGTTACAGCTGATAACTCTTAATCTAGGTTAAACATGCTTTTTAAGGGAGTTTCATAAACACCACATGGTATGTGGGGTCTAAGTCCTTTTAAGGTGTTATATGACATCTATGTATCATAATATTACCTCTTCACTTCACGGAATCTTGTATGGGGAGTTTTTCTTAGCTTAGAAATAACTGTCATTGATATTTATACTCCACTAGAGCACAAAGTTTGATCTTGTGTGTGGTGATGAAATCCATGTCACAATCCCATTAATACTATGACAAGTGAATGGTGATTAAATACAAGTCACATTTCCCCTATAAAAGACAAATGTGGAGGTTTATGGACTATTTTTCATCCCAAGGAATCACCCTATGGGTACAAGGGGTGAGCATATGCAGTCTAGACCTTTTTTGATCTAAGTATGTATGTTGCATGATTTATAGCTATATTATTATTTTGTGATTAATTATTATGATGTATATCATTTTCATATGATTATACTATGCTTTAATATCATGATTGAATGTGATTTAATTTAAAAATTATTTACATTCAATAGTTTATTAATGCTTATATATATTGGTGATAATCTTAGTGTAACTGCTTATTTGTTTGATTGAGGTGGTTGTAGGACTATCCTGCCCTCACAAGAAGTGTAGAGAGAGAGTATCATCAAAGAGGGGTGGGGGTGATAATACTAGAATTTGGGGTTGAGATATTTATTCCAAACCCACACACACCACATTATAGTTGTATGAGTAAAATAAATGTTAATCTAAATTTTGCTTAAATGATGATTGTTATTTGTTTGTTTATTCTTACAATAAATGAGACATGTTTGCATTATTGAGTTTTCACTTGATGTGATTTACATAGTATGTGTGGTATATTATTTGATTAGATGTTTTAATCAACATCATATTGGTGTTGACTATTTTTATTTCATTAAATTCTCTATAGGAACTAATATGTGCCTTGGTAACCTTGATTGCATTATAGTAGATAGAAGCATGAGTGTTTAATGGTATTGTTTTATTATTTGATTGTTATAATTTTGGTGACATTATAAGGGGAAAAAATGAGGGGAAAATCACCCCAAAAGAAAAAAAATTAAAAATAAATTTCAAGATTTTAATATTGTGGTTTTTTCATGGAAAATACCATGAAGTTGAAAGGTAATGAAATTAGGTTAATTGATAGTCATGAAAGGAATTAAGATTGTTTTTATTTGTTATTAATTATATATTTTTGGAATGATGTGGTTTTATTTTTGATTCCATTACAAACACATAGCTTAATATTGTGAGTTAATGGAAAGGAAGGTAATGGTGCATTGATGAATACAAATTGCATGATGGGTAGCTCATAGGATTATAGGAGAGTTAACTAGACATGAAAAACATGCATGAATTTTGAAAGGAGGATAAGATTATATAAAAATGAAGAGGATGATAAATAAGGAAAAGGATAGAGAGTTTGGATAAGGAGTAAAAATAGCTATCAATACACAAATTTAGATGATAAACACCATATAACTAGGTCGGTCTTTCTTGAGCTATAATTATTCATTATTTTTTGTAGACTTGAAATGTAAGAAAATATAGTTTTTATTATGGTTTTTTAATTCTTGGTTTAATGTGTATAATGGTAGTATTTTTATAAATTTAATTTAAAAAACCCTAGGATTTAGGTCTATAGACCTGAGGATGGAACTCAATTCCATCCTCAGGCCCATAGATATGGGGTCGAGCTTATTTAAAATGAAAAAAATGGGTATTGTGAAGAAGATGAGCTTAAGACTTTATTAGTTATTATTTTTGTAAAAATTATTAGCTTATGACTCCTCAAAATTATGAAAAGAGGAACATTTTGTGTTGTTCTATTTTATTTATGAACTGGTAAGGATGGGCAAGTTCCACTATTGGTAGAAAACCTAGATGCCCTAGTGATGTGTGTGTATATGGTTCAATTTAGAACTCGTATGGCATACTATTTTGTGAAATATGTATAAAAATAGACATATATATCAATGGCTAGTAATAAATTATATTTGCATCATCAATGTCTTGGAGTTTGTGTCGATTGCATAGTGAAAAAGGGAGATAGGTTTTAAAATGTTTTACATCAGAAATGAACATTATTAGCTATACATTTGGTTTTAAAGAATTGGTTTAACTATATGAGCTTAATAAAGGTCAATGTACGTATGTATATTATGTTGATTTCATAATGAATAAGGGAGATAACTTTTTTGAATGTTTTACATCAGAAAATAAACATTATTATCTATACATACATACATTGACCGTTATTAAGCTCATATATTTCAACTAAGTATTTACAATAAAATATATAGAGAACAATGTTCATTTTTTTATGTAAAACATTTAAAATCCTATCTCCCTTATTCACTATGTAATCAACACAAAGTCTAGGCTGTCGATGATTTGAATACAATTTATTACTAGCTATTCATAAATGTGTGTGTGTGTGTGATTGGGTAAACATTTATGATTGTGTTTACATATCTACATTATATATGAATATCACGAGTCTTTAAGAATTAAGGTTTCTAAGTATTATTTATAACTACTAGTAACATTAATTATTTGGAAACTTCCCTATTGGTACAAATTATATATATATATATATATATATATATATATATATATATATATATAAACTGATTATATACTTGTCTCTTGTTAAAGTGTGGAAGAGTTGTAGGTTATAAAAGGGAAAGTTCTGAGTTTGATTTATTTAAGTGATTATGTATTAATGAGGATGATTATCCATAGATTGTATGAATGGTAATGGATATTAAAAAATTATAGAATCAAAGAGAAAACTTAGATATATTATATATACATTCTTCGATATTGTAATATTTATAATGGCTTTTATTTACATGTAAAAAAAAGGGCAGATCTTGGTTGTAAAACATAACTATAATGTAACCTTATTTTAATGAGTTTTCCTTATACATTAGAACATGAATAAATGAACTGAGAGAAATTCATAAATAAATCTTCAAGATTTGATATTGTTTATGAGCTATTTTGAGATTTCAAGGGTTATTTTGTTGACTGCATTATATCATCATCATCATCACACACACACACATTATGTTCAAAAGGATATGTTAAGAAGGTACTTAGTATACTTTGATTCTTATATATATATATTCAAAAGGATATGTTAAGAAGGTACTTAGTATACTTTGATTCTTATATATATATAAGAATCAAAGTATACTAAGTACCTTCTTAACATATCCTTTTGAACATAATGTGTGTGTGTGTGATGATGATGATGATTATATATATATATATATATATATAGTGTTTAAAAGTATGTGTTAATAAGGTACTTAATATACTTTGATTCTTGTACTAGTTTCCTATACATGTCTAGTTTTGAATACAATTTATTTGTTAGACCTATGTATATCAATATTGTGGTTAAGTGATTGGAAATAATGAGATTTTGGATTTATGATTGTTTTTATCTTATATTACTATTGGACTAAGTGTATGTTGAAATTTTTTATTATTCTTGTTGAATCTATATGTGAAAATTATTAGAATTATTTCTTGTATAATAGGTGATAGATATACGAGACTGTCAATATGGATTCATATACCTATCCCCTGATATCTTCTAATAGTTATGATTTAGTAAAAAAGAGTTTTATGTAAGTATAATTGACTTAGATCCTCAAATCTAATTTTTATAATGAAAAATTTAGTCAAAGTAATGTTATCACTAAGACATTTCCATTCTACTATCGTTTTGGTTTATATGTGTATGCTAATGTTATAGTAGATAGAGGATTGGATTCCATGGTTTATGTGACTAATGCATGTATTAATGATTGTACACACATGGGTTTTAGGTTATTTATTGATATATGTGTTGTTTTTATATGTCCTTCCATGAAAGGTAGGGCCACTTCCATTAAGGAGGTGTGTAGGAGATCATTGGTTTATGTTTGGAGGTAAAACACTCATATGATGCTCTCCCTGTGTTCAACTTGTAAGCACTAGGATTTCACACAATAATATTTGTGCTAATGTATGTCTTTGGCCACATTTCTCATCTCATCCCTATTTCACCCTACATAATTAGTTTTAATAATTACCATTTTACTCCATGTAATTGGTTTCACTAATTACTTCTTTACCTACATAATTAATTTTAACTAATTACCAATCTCTAAATCTAATAATATTTACCAAAATCAAATAAAATTAAACTAGTTTAAATTCCTTAATAAACTCCCTCATAGTCCAAAATCTACATGATATCTTAGAGCTCAAAATTACCCATAGTTGGAGTAATCAGAACAAACTTCTTATAAAAATGGAGGGTATCGGTAATGATCCCCATGATCGACATTGATTCGATAAAATCAATGTCAATTTATATCCAAACTTACCTTAAGCAAGGGATAATTATTTTAGTCCTAAACACCAAAGTAATTCTTCTAAGATGACTAAAAGATGAGTGCTCACCCCTTGTTGGAAAGCCACATTACCACGATAGCCACCTAGCATCCATATAAAGACCATAAATCAACTTATCAACCTCATGAATATCACAAACTTGGAATACTATTAAGGTAAGTACATTTCATTATTTTTAGTAGTTTTGTCTTTCTATATTATATTTTATGTTTCTATTTAGCATCCTTGTTATCCATAGACTACCCTAGATTATTCTAGATCTCACCAAACTAACCCTTAGCCTCTTATTTTCAAAGTTTTGTCTTTATTGTTAGAATTAATGTTGATTCATAGAATCAACATTGATCATTTAAGGTAAGTACATTTCATTATTTTTAGTGATTTTGTCTTTCTTTGTTCTATTTTATGTTTCTATTTAACATCTTTATCATCCCTAGACTACCTTAGACTATCCTAGATCTCACCAAACCAACCCTTATCTCTTATTTTCAAAGTATTATCTTTGCTATTAAAATCAATGTCCATTCATAGAATCAAAATTGACCATGAAAGATCGACATTGATCCCTATTTAAATATTCTTTGTTTTAAATCTAAAAAATGTTTTTGTTAGCACCTCTAAATTAATCCTAATTATTTTTTGCTTAAACCATGGGTTTGACCTGTAGATGACACTACCTAGAGTTTTACATGAATTTATCACCATTTTTGATTTACCAATTATCCCTTAACCTTTCTTCATTGATCAGAGTGATATTGCTTTTGAATTAGGGCTCTATGCCATTATGTTTGACCCTACTATAGAATCTATTTAAGAGCAGTTAGAAATTATACAAAGAGATAAAGATTTTATTGAAGTCTATTGGCGTGATCACTTTGCTAATCTTAATGAAATGGGCATAGATTAATTAAAAATAATTAAATTTTATATTTCTATCATTATATGTATCTTATAATTTATTTTACTATTTTTATTTGCTTAATTACTTCATAAAGTGGACTGACATCCTTGTTAAGAAGTTCATTACTTCCTAGGACTGGTCTAGTACTAGGCAACCCACTAATGTATCCTATTAATCAAATATTTTCCAATATTTTTCATGAGTGCAGGTATTGTTTCCTAGCCAAAAAAGAGGACCACATTTGTTGGATCAACGGTGCACAACCTTCCAAGTCATAGGTACTCTTAAAACCTTGTATTTCAAATTGAGTTTTTAGTAGTCCATTTTTATAAAGGAATGAATGAAAAAATACCTAAACATATATCACACCCAATGGGACACTTTTTGGGCCTCATTTTTCTTATTTTATCATTTTAGTTCTTTGTTTTTCATTAAATTTTAGCAAAAACTTTTCTTTGTTTTCATTAAAGCAAGAAAATCTAAAGAAAAAAATAGATTGCTATCTTTTTTAAAAAAGTTGTATTTATCAGTTTGTTTGTTTAAGTAGAGAACCTAGTGTAATTAGGAGGATTAATTCATCATTTTATTCATACTCCTTTTTCACACACTACCAAACCATACAAATCTTAAAATAAGCAATCAAACAAATCCTACCTAGGTAGACCCACTTGGATTTCATCACCAAGGGGAAAGCCAACTCAGTGTTTTGGCTGAGTTTAAAAAATTGGTTGGTAGTATAAATGCTAAGAATTTGATACCATTATTGCTATAGGATCATAAAGTGAGGGGGCAGGCCCCAATACCAAGCCACATACTACCACCAACATAAATTTAGGCCTCATTGTACCATTACACATATTGAGGATACCAATTTTAAATGAAACCAAAACTAGACTTAGCTTACCTCTTCTTAGGACCTTTGTTAATCCAACACCCCATCACATTCTAAAGTATTTATTTAAAAAAAAAAAGTATGCTTAAGTAGACTATGTTCTTTATCCTCACTAAAATGAGATAAATAGAACAAGTTTTGTGTGATTTTGCATTTATTCTTTATTTTTCTATTTTAGTACTACATGGTTGTAATGAGACAAGAGTCCTAGAGAAAAATAGACTCACCACCTTCATCTTCCTCAATGGAACATTCACTGAGACCCCTACCTCTCTTGAATTTATCAGGGATGACCTTCCTCAATTTTACCCATAGGGTGATCCTAACTTTGCTAATATTTTAGATAATAATCCAATTATCCTAAGTCATTACCTTATTGCATGATCCATATGAATTCCTATTTCCCCTCAAGGCTAATCATCAAAATTTATCTATGACATGCCACCAGAAACATCAAATGGATACATAGTAGCTATGGTCTCCTCTTCCATCAACCCACCACCACTAACAGGTTCTAATACTAGCATGACACAACCTATAGATACCAAACCACCATTAGTATCTAGTATCACTTATATAACCATTATTAAAACCCAAAATGTACCATACCATAGCTTACATCCAATCAACTACCCTCTCTTATGGTTCCAAATTTAGTAGTCTCCATCCATACGACTCTCCCACTGATCCAAACACATGTAACCTTGAATCCATATCACACCACTCAACCACTACCATCCACACAATAAATCCCCCCAAGTCAAACTCTCCAAAAATAGATCCCCTTAACAATTCAATACAAAATTCCATCACAATTCCTCACAACTACCTATCTTAACCCATCTCAACAACAAATATACCCCTATTAATCCCACAATATGTAGTGGCATCTCAATCAAACATTACCAATTATAATGGTTATCCCCTTTCATATCCACTCCCAAATTCAATTCCTCCTTATAAACATTTATAAAAAAACCTTTTAGGGGTTATGCCTCAATATAATGCCCAACCTGACCTCATAAACATCCTCATGGATTGGATAGCCAACTTAGAGGCTTCTACCTCTAGGAAAAAGAACATGCTTACATACAAACAAATTTGTAAGGAGCTTATTAACCCCACCATTATAATTAGGCCATATCCAACACATTGAGAACTTTTCAAGTTTATGAAGTTTAAAAATAAAGAGGACCCACAATGCCACATTAAGGAATTTAGGCATGCATGTTACCTTATATCCCATGATGATGCCCTCTTTCTAATGAATTTCCCCATGTTGCTAGCTGGACTAATTTTAGATTGGTATAAATCTATCCCCCAACATTCCTTATTTTCCTTCAAATAATTATCTCAGATTTTATAAGAACTCTTTTTGATTAATATAAAAAGAAAAATAACCATCACTGACCACTATGCCATTAGATAATTCAAAGATGAGTCTATTATAGATTTCAGGGTCAGGTGGTGAGGCCTTATAAATCAATTGACATTTTAGCTTCCTCAAACTAAATTAATTGATTTTTTTTTGAGGTCACGTTTGAAATATATCTCATCTACACTCCAATTTCAATCATTTAAAACCTTTGATGAAGCCTTTACCATGGCCCGCAAGCTAAAAATTTGAGCCCTAAAAGAAGAAAAGTTTAAGTTATGGAGTAAGAATTTTAAAAATGATCTTTAAAAAGGGACCAAAAATCCTAAACCAAAAGTCACAACTAATTTTTTCATTCTAAAGTCAACTCTTCCATAAAAAATAAGCCAACCAAGTTCTTCCTAAACACACCATAGAGAGACTTAACTCAATTTCTACCTAGGAAATACACACCCTTGGGAGAATCTTACGCTACCATCTTGGAAAAACTATTAAAATCATTAGTTATTGAAATACCTTAGATCAAACCTATCTATGACTCTCATCATAAAACTAATTATATAAAGAGAATGACTTTTGCACCTACCATCGCATACTTGGTCATGAGATCAATAGATGCCATTATTTTAAGATCTTGGTCTAGAACCTTATTGATCAAGGGGAATTATAATTGGATAATCCAAATTCTCCTCTAAAATTGTTCCTAAATATCTTTATATAAGCATTCCCTAATCACTCATCTTCATCCAATTATGTATAAATAAACACTGAATGCACCCCAATTTAGGAGGCCCACGTAATAAACATTATTCATGATCAACTTTTACCTAAGGAAGTTGATAATGCTCCTAAATCATCTTTTGAAGTAACAATAATCCTATAACTCCTTATAGGAGATATTTTTAAGCCATCTAAACTAGATAAACCCATTTATACCATCTACTCAATCCTCCTTGATCTCATTACATGGGATCCTTTAGAGGAAGGATCACCCAAATGTACTAAAAATCACCCATGAAATGTAGAAGAGAAAAGAGATACTCTAGCCACATGGGATAAATGCCTTGGTATGTCGAAGGGTAAATCCCTAAAACACCCACCTATAAGGCTTTAACTCCCCTAGACATCCAAACATGTGGACCTTCACAAAAATACATCTGCAACCTCTAACCGTGCTCAAAAGGGGAAAATGACTATGCCTCAAGTTTAAAATAAGACATCCATATTATGACCCCATCCTTCTTCTAAACTAAAGATCATAATTATAGAATCACCTCTCAAGGGATATAAGATAACTCAAAAACATCCATCCATATTAATAACACTGATATCTCATATTAAGACCAAATATTTTTATTACCCCCAAAACATAACTAAAATACCCCTGCAACCCATTAAAACCACTTGTAAAATCAACACAAACAATGAAAGTGAAAAAGTAAGCACGGTCCAAAAATTGATAACCCAAAAAATGACAAAATATCAATAAGATCCCTTGTGAGGATCCTATTACACCATCTTCAATCAACTTTTGTAGTCTTCCCTTATCATGTTACCACTTATCAAGTTGGTTAATCCCCGAATCCAGAAACTAGCATGATATAGGGAGAAAAAGATGTGTGCTTACCATAAGATACTTGGACATGATACTGAGAGATGCAATGATCTAAAAGTCATAATATAGAATCTCTTGGATGAAGATGATCTCTTAATTGAATAACCTTATCCTGATCCTCTCTTTAATCTGAACACTAAAACCACAACCATCCCTAAAATTCACATAGTAAATACCATAAATCCTTTATAATAAAAATTAAAAAAAACATGATTAATGGCCTCAAATCCATCCCTAATCAACCCCTTTCTAAATTCCCCTTGAGATGTTCAAGCATGAATAACTATGGAATTTCGATAATCCCCCAAAAAATATAGCCACAATATCAAACACAAACCCCAAAAACCTAAAATATAAATAAGGTCAAAGTTTCCATTTCAAAATCTCCTACTTCAACCATAAAAACCTCCAAACCCTCCACTTTAAAACCAAAAATCTCCATTCTAGGGAAAAAATAGAATAATAATTCCTTGGAACTAATACAAGTATCAATTATAAAATAAATTCATCAAACCCAAGTCAAAATGTCCTTATATGAACTCATTGAGAACTCCCCACGACATCATCAATCCATGATAGAAACACTTCAGGCCATTCAAGTGTAACCCGATGAATCCCAACCTTTGACAATGTTTTTTAGAGCTTTGTAGATGGATTCATCTATAGGTTTTAGTGATTTAGAAATAGTCCCATTACCATACAAAAACCAAGACCTATCCCTATTTATCACTGATCAAATCAATCAAACTCAGATAAAAAGAGTCATGATTTAAATTAGGGCTAATATCAACATTATCTTCTCACATGTGTTTAATAAACTCTAACTTATGAAAATAGTTATGGCTCAATCTCTAGTTATCTTGCAGGCTTTCAATGATATAATGGATCCTACTCTAAGAACTATCATCTTCCCTATCTAAATAGGTTTATTTATCCTTCACGAGTTATTTTACATTATAGATGGTGATTTTCAATACAATATCCTCCTAGGACATCCTTAGATCCACTTTATGCATTATGTTCTATCTACCTTACATTGATGCATCAAATAAGAGTATGAGGGCCAAGTCTATATCATCTTAACCGATCCTCATCCATTCAAAACTTGAAACCTAACATTTTGACCCAATGATGTTTTGTTCCCTCTAAAAATGTAACCCTACCAACATAATCCAATGAAGCATCAACTAGTTCAACAATCCCTTCATCATAAATCCCTGATAAATATTCCCTTGACTCTATATTACAACTCTCAGTAGAAGAATATCAATTATTGACACTTAATACCATTATTTCTCCTCAAGAGTATGGATGCCCTGATAAATAGTGTAGCTATCACCCTAACCATAGATATGTTATTCCCTTTGGTCCTCATTTTTTATGTGTTCATTTAGTCTATGGAGGGATTGATCAATCCTCATCGTGTCCTGATATCTAATCTCATTCCAAACCATTCTCAAATTTATCATTCCTAGACAAATTGCACTTTGATTAGATGTGCTTACAATGATGTTCTTGGAAAGGATTTGGCATAAGATGTTATGAGCAAGGACCACTTGATGTTGTACTAGGATATTTTATGAAACTCCATAAAAAACATGGCCTTTGGTTCAGTAAACCTCCTCAAGCCACTCGTCAAGATAGTCCTCTATCTGATCCTAAATAAAATATCACATTGATACCATATAACATTCCATCTGAGATGGACGATGTCATTTCCATTCCCTAAACTTTTTTTTAGTCAATACTATCAACCTAGGACCTCTCATGTATCATAATAATTGAAAAATTAATTTTTTCCCCTTTCCTACCCTAATATGATAAAATAAGATTCCTCTTCCATCCCTATTCTTCAGTGTCAAGATGATAATTCTATCTTGACTTATTTAGGTGAAAAAACTTGTACCTACACAATTCTCTTCTAGTTGAAATGTTTAGCCTTCTGAACGAAGCCACTATAGACATTAACATAGGGTCTTAGGACGTCCCACACATTATTAAGGTTGGTAAATATTTAGACCCTAAAAAGTATCAAGACTTCACCACATTATAATTAGACCATAGTGATGCCTTTTCTTGGTCTTATAGTGACATGATAGGTATCAAACCTAATATCATCATTCAAAATATTGTTACCATCCCTGAAGCCAAACTAGTGAAGTAAAAATTGTAGAAAGTGTACCCTCACATTGCTCTCTTAGTCAAACAAGAACTATATAATATATTTTATATTAATTTCATCCAATGAATTAGTTACCCTTAATGGGTGTCCAACATTATGCTTATCATAAAGCCTTTAGGGAGACTCTTTTCGAGACCTTAACCTCACTTGTTTTAATGATAATTTTCCTCTTCCTAATATAGATCAACTAGTAGATGTAATAGTTGGCCAAGAAATGTTGTCACTTATGGATGGGTTTTATAGATATAATCAAATCCTTATCATCCCAGGGGACCAACATAAGACTCCCTTTATTACCCCTTGGGGGATTTTTTGCTATAAGGTTATGCCTTTCAGCCTAAAGAATGCTGAAGCCACTTATCAAAGAGCTATGACTTAAATTTTTCATGATATATTCCTCAAAATTATTGAATATTATATGGGTGACCTTATCAAAAAGTCAAAGCTCCAAAAATACCATCTCTCTATTCTTAAAATAATCTTTGACTGCTTAATCCAATTACACATCTGCCTCAATTCCAAAAAGTGTGTTTTTGGAGTCTTGACTTGTAAGCTCTTAGGTTTCAACATCTCAATTCATGGAATAGAGGTTGGTCCTAAAAAAATTATGGATATTATATATATGCCACTCCCATATAATCTCAAGCAACTCCATAGCCTATAGGGAAAACTGTAATCTATTCATCATTTCATCTCTCAGTTATCTAATCGATGTCAACCATTCCATCACCTATTAGCCACCTTTAGAGGTGATCAAAGGTGGATAATAACTAAATGATGTCAACCATTCCATCATATCTTAGCTTTATGAGAATAGACCTTTCATTTTATATATCTTAGCCATAGATCTTGCCCTAGGGGCTATACTTGCCCATCATGATGAGCAACACAAAGAACATGTAGTTTATTACATAAGTCACACTCTCACTGAATATGTGACATGATATACATATATAGATAAATTATTATTTGATTTAGTCTTTGTGGCTTATAAACTTCACCACTATTTGTTTAATCATAAAACCTATGTAATCATGAGCATTGATCCCCTTAAGTTTATGCATTTGAAGCCTTATCAGAATCAATATATGGCCAAAAGGCTAATGATTTTAGCTAAGTTTTACCTAGAGTTTCTCCATGAAAAGTTAGTTAAAGGCTAGATCATCACTGATTAATTATATGAAGTGCTTCTTTTAGGTGGTTAACCATCTAGTTTTGAATTCCCCGATGAATCTATCACTTCCACATCCCAGGTAGGTATTACATATCATATGACTTTATTATTTAATTAATCCAAATATGAGTGTGCAAGGGGAGATGGAATCATTTTAATATCTCTGTAGGACACTCCTATACCCTTATCTTTCAAACTTGATTTTGATTACACCAGTAATA